>JAMPIV010012134.1:40000-370949 GCA_024509875.1 Oreohelix idahoensis
ATATAACGTAACAGTTGTATTAGCACCCAGAGGCTAGATAATTTAATGAACTATTTTTCTCTTTTGTTATAACTGTGAACGCCCCGAGAACGTTTGCTTCAATAACTATATGCGGTGATACAGGGCTCATCCAGGAAAAATTAACCCACCAACTTTGGCGACCACCTGGAAATTATTATTTGATACCAAGGCTGGTCTGGGGCCAGAATTGGGCAACCCACCTGACACTACAAGTACATACTATTGTAATTTTTCAAGGGATACCCACACCAGTTATTAGGTAAGCAAGATTGTTTGTGGCCACAGATGACAGAGTGAGTGACAGAGAGAGAGAAAATATTTTCCTTTGTTACAATAATTGTACTCACTCTTTTTTATTTTATTTCGCTAACCTGAGTATTTTACTGAATAGCTTAAGTGGGAACTTTGTTCTTTTCTTTACTGTTTATTCTCTATACCCTAGTGTTAATCTTTGACCTTTGGGTTATTAACTTCTTTTGGGATCTTTTCTCAACAGGGGGGGGGGGGGGGGGAGAGAAGGGCACTTATTGTGTTATTTTCCTATGTCTGTAAACATGATTATATTTGATATATATGTTTGATGTTGTAAAGTTTAAGTGATAATAAAAAAAAAGGTAAAGGAACCCGTTACACGCCCATTGAGGCATATTGGGAATATGGTGTTAGGCCCATATTATCTTGACCGTCGGCACACGAGGGGTGATGTGGTCGGCATCACGCCGGCCGCCTTAACCTTCCCAGAGTAGCTCTGGTACCCATTCGGGGCTGGGTCGACCCAGGAGCCGTTTGTGGCCTAAAAATTTTCCGCCTCATCTGGGGATCGAACCATAGACCACTGCGCTAGGAAGCCAGTGCACTAACCACTATGCTACCGCGGCTCCCAAGTGATAATAAACTAAATAAACTAAACAAAAACTTAACTTAGTGAGTCGGTCAGACCCATACCCATTTATCCATAGTTTTTTTCACGTCTGTGCGTATTGTTGTCACATAACTGTGTGGGCGTGTGTAGTGTAACATATTTCATATAGGGAGAGAAAGGTCGTCTGATTAAAATATAGTCGTATAGATAGGCTGGACTAGAGAAACTACTCACTCCAGAGACTGATCTTCCTCTTACACTATTTCCTCGTGAAAATCTATTTCTTACATCTTTATTCTCACATATTTTACCACTATCACCTCTGCTCAGACGGGACCATAAATATCTTCTGACCTATCTTTAAAAAATTTACGACAACGAGCTAGAATAAACCATTGCTTAAATTCTTCATAAAAGTGTCGGCAGATTATAGAATTAACGTGCTTAGCCACAGCCAGCATTGTTTTCGCTTATCTGAATATCTTGTGAAGACTCCAATGTGATAGAAGCTTTACCACTCTTCTATCGACATTTCTGCCAAGAGTAATCTTGTGTAAAGATAGATTCCATTGAAGCCTATAATAGATACTCTTGAGTTTTGGCCACTGTTGGACCACTACTACAAAGCAGGGGAGGCAATACCGTCACACAGTGGATGTTCTTACTCTCATGCCTCATTATAGGGCTTACGTAACAGGTAAAGGTAGTCCCATAACAGATACTGCCGTAGACGAATGAAATGCTAAAGATTTCACCATACTATGCTCAGCTTTATGAGGTGGAATGACAAGTTGCCTTTGCATTCCCTAACTAAAGAGCGTAGGCAGGTACCCATTTACAGCCGTGTAGACTAAATTCTCTCCGTCTCTCTGATATCTTAATATATTTTTATTATACTCATATACCTCAATAAATTGTGTTTATTGCATTCAAATGTCTCATTGACGTCTTTCTCTCTCTCTCCCTTCCTCTCTCATCGTCATTATCATTACTCATCAGCTCCCCAAGGAGCATAGAACTTCAACAAACTCATGCCAAGTCATTCAGTTTTGTTTCGTCAGTTTTAGGTCTTTCCGAGTTTTCCTATTTCTGTCTCCAGTTCTCTTCATTGTGTTTCTCTCTCTCACTCGTATCCTTCAATGAATTGTCTTTCTTTCTCTATGTCTTTATCTCTCCCTCACACACACAATCTGATTTCCTCCAGAAAGTTCCCATCATATTTGCTCTTCACACCTCTTGTTCTCTCCCGTGCGGGAACAATAAGAAACGCGGTCGGACATCTCATGTTACCCACAGCTTGGCTTATCTAACATTTCGCGTGGACTCCTAGCAAGGTAGGCAGACAGATAGCGCGGTTACTGACAAAATAAATCCGTTGTTCCTGTCTGGCGGGGGATCGTTGCACATCGCCCTGTTGATCCATGGCGGAACTGGTTCCACGTCAGTCTCTTGGCTAAAGTTACATCTGGTGGCGGAGAATATCTTTCGATCTTGTTCTCACTAGGGCTTCCTGAACGCCGGGGGTTCCAAACCTCCGTCATGCATGACTCCAGGGGATGCGTTGTTGTTTTGTTCAATTCATATACAAATATTCAGCGTCTGTTTTGTCTCTTTTAGCTGTTATGGGAAAAAGCATCATCATCAGGTGCCATCTTCACATCGAAGATCGGCTGCAATGGATCTCCAACGTCTTCTGTCTCTTGTCTTGGTGGTGCACTCTGATAGACTCTTTCCTGTCCATCTCTTGATGTTATCTTCTCATTTATAACGCTGTCTTCTCCTTGCACGTTTACCTTCAACTCTGACCTTCTGTTATGGCCTTCAGTGTCCAGTGTTATGTCGTTTTACATGACCAAAATATTTTAGCTGTCTAATGTTGATCTCCTTCATTCTTAGGTTTCCTAGGACCTCTTTATTTGTTTTTGTCTCTTTCCACGAGATGTACCGCATTCTTCTATATATCCACACCTCAAGAGCCTCAATTCTTTCTTCAAATTGCTTGTCCATGTTTCTACACCATATAATAATAAAGAATATTCATAGCATTTGATGATTTTCAGCTTGAGTTTGTGAGTTAGTTGTTTAGATGTTAGAATTTGTGAGTTAGTATGTTTAGATGTTAGAATTTGCCTCATGTTGTTGAATGTAGCCTTGGCCATTCCTATTCTCTTCTTGAATTCTGTTTCACATCTACCATCTTCTGTTATTGTTTGACCAAGATATGAGAAACTCTTGACTTGTTTCAGGTTTTTCTCAATTATTGCTATCTTTAACGGGTGCTTATCGCCTGCTTTACTAATTATCATAGTTTTCGTTTTCTCAATGTTGATGTCCAATCCATATTCATGACCCATGCTGTTTACTTGCTTCACTAGGTCTTGCAAGTCCTATTCCTTTTCAGCTAACAAAACTGTATCACCCGCATATCTAAGGTTGTTTATTGATCTTCCACCGTTGTTCAGTCCTGACAGGTCCTGTATCTGTCTGAAAATTTTCTCTGTGTAGATATTAAATATGCAGGGTGGACAGTACGCAACCTTGTCTCGCATCTCATTTTATGTTTATCAAAAGCCTTCTTATAGGCAATGAAGCACACGTGAATACTTTTTTGGACTTCTATATATTTTTCGGATAATTTCTTATACAGTTGCTTCTCTTGTTCCTTATCGATCTTTGAACAGTATTTTAATTGCGTGACTCATCAGGCTGATTGTTCCGAAGTCTGAACATTATGTTTTGCATTAAGGTTTTTGGGCAATGTCATGAAGACTGATATTTTCAGGACATGTGGTATGTATCATGTATTGTATATATAGTTGCACAGATTTGTGGTTTATTTCTATACCAAAGCTCTTCAGGGCTTCTATCATTTCTATTTTTATGTTGTCCATGTCTGCTGACTTTCCTTTTTGCATCATAATTATTGAGAATGTTCGTGACAACATTAGAAACAGGCGATTGTTATTGTTTCAGTTGTCATCAAATATTATTTTTTTTTGGTGCATATTCTGCCGAGCTGTTTGTTATGTCTTTCTCATCAAGTAAGATTACACTATTCTTATTTTTGATACAGCCTCATCCTTGGACAATCCTTGACTTATTTGACAATTTCTATATAGCTTCATGCATATCCCAACCATATGTGTTTAGCTTCCATATTTTCTATTTCCTTGAATCTATTCTCTACCCATTATTCTTTTGCATGTCTAGACAAAATACGTATCTCTTTGTTTATTGTTTTATATTTGATAGATGGGCAATATATGAAAATCAAAAGAAACCAAGTTTAAGACAGTACTAAGAAACTTGAAATCAAGCGTAAAAGCAGTCCTTTTGCCTGGCTTTTTAATTTTTTTTTTCCTAACCAGCGGCACTTGGGCTTTCAGCCCTTTTGCTCAATGACATGAAACAAATTTCATGGCATTGCGAGGCTGGGGAGCCTATGGACTTTCCTTCCAACCTGGTCAGGAGCTTCGCTCCTTCCCATCCACACAGGGTTTGTGCTCAGGAGCCGCTCGGGTTATTCCAGTCCACTTGTTGAAGGCACTTCTTCAAATGTCTTCGCCAGGACTCGAATTAATCCAGTCCAAGTCCCGGTCGAAGACACTCTTCCAAATGTTCTCGCCAGGGCGCGAACCTGGATCACCCGATCGCCAGCGCAGTGTGGTAACCATTACGCCAGCGCGGCTCCCTGCCTGGCTTTTAAACACGAAGAACACTTTTAAGAAAAAAACCACAATCAAGAAGCTACAGACTTTCACAATTTGAATCTTGCGCGAGATAGAAGGTTTGAAATGGTCTGACCATACGGGGGAGGGGGGAGGGAAGGGGGGGAGGGGGGATTTTTAACCAGGTATGACCAGGTCAGCAATGTGGAGTTAATGGACAGAAAAAGACAAATGGCAGTGGAATAAGGGGTGAGGATGTGTCGCTGCGTTGAGTAGGACACACTGAGAAAACCAGTTGATAGTATTACAAGTCAATCTTTTGTCTGGAATCTCCAGAATAAGAGAAATAGAATGAGACCAAACAATACAGAGAGAAGGAAGTGGAGACGGTCATGACAAAGACAAAGAAGACCCTGAAAAATCTCGAACGAACAATACAGGACCGGAAGGCGTGGCGTCGCTGTAGGCTTTTCTTCCACAAAAAGTTGAAGTTCAATTATTTCAGTTCATTCACCTTCATTCCTTACAGAGCATGGAGACGCCACTGCAGCGGACCCTCTAGCCAGGAGCCAGCACCAGAGAACATGCTCCCTGGCTACAGTGGTTTCTGTAGCTGACCCTCTAGGCAGGAGCCAGCACCAGACAACATGCTCCCTGGCTACAGTGGTTTCTGTAGCGGACCCTCTAGCAAGGAGCCAGCACCAGACAACAAGCTCCCTGGCTACAGTGGTTTCTGTAGCGGACCCTCTAGCAAGGAGCCAGCACCAGACAATATGCTTCCTGGCTACAGTGGTTTCTGTAGCGGACCCTCTAGCAAGGAGCCAGCACCAGACAACATGCTCCCTGGCTACAGTGGTTTCTGTAGCGGACCCTCTAGCAAGGAGCCAGCACCAGACAACATGCTCCCTGGCTACAGTGGTTTCTGTAGCGGACCCTCTAGCAAGGAGCCAGCACCAGACAACATGCTCCCTGGCTACAGTGGTTTCTGTAGCGGACCCTCTAGCAAGGAGCCAGCACCAGACAACATGCTCCCTGGCTACAGTGGTTTCTGTAACGGACCCTCTAGCAAGGAGCCAGCACCAGACAACATGCTCCCTGGCTACAGTGGTTTCTGTAGCGGACCCTCTAGCAAGGAGCCAGCACCAGACAACATGCTCCCTGGCTACAGTGGTTTCTGTAGCGGACCCTCTAGCAAGGAGCCAGCACCAGACAACATGCTCCCTGGCTACAGTGGTTTCTGTAGCGGACCCTCTAGCAAGGAGCCAGCACCAGACAACATGCTCCCTGGCTACAGTGGTTTCTGTAGCGGACCCTCTAGCAAGGAGCCAGCACCAGACAACATGCTCCCTGGCTACAGTGGTTTCTGTAGCGGACCCTCTAGCAAGGAGCCAGCACCAGACAACATGCTCCCTGGCTACAGTGGTTTCTGTAGCAGTTTAGTTGACATAATGAGGTTGCCAGAATCATGTACAACCTCACATTAGTAGCCTGTTACGACATGTCTGAAGGTGCAGTAATCCTACTCTTTCCTTCTCCTCAGAGGCCCATGGAACTACACGAGTCAAGCTTAAGAGTTAATCTGTCTGTCTACACGAGTCAAGCTTAAGAGTTAATCTGTCTGTCTACACGAGTCAAGGATAATGAATGAGTTAATCTGTCTGTCTACGCGAGTCAAGGATAATGCATGAGTTAATCTGTCTGTCTACACGAGTCAAGGATAAGAGTTAATCTGTCTGTCTACACGAGTCAAGGATAATGAATGAGTTAATCTGTCTGTCTACACGAGTCAAGGATAATGAATGAGTTAATCTGTCTGTCTACACGAGTCAAGGATAAGAGTTAATCTGTCTGTCTACACGAGTCAAGGATAATGAATGAGTTAATCTGTCTGTCTACGCGAGTCAAGGATAATGAATGAGTTAATCTCTGTCTCTCTCTCTCTCTCTCTCTCTCTCTCTCTCTCTATCTATCTATCTATCTATCTCTCTCTCTCTTTTCTTTCGTGTATCACAAACGTTCACTCAATTCGAACGTTCGTTCTCTTTCGTACTAACATACACACAATATGCTCAAATTCTCTTCATTCTCACAAAATATGTTCTCACTTTCAGATATTAAGACGCCACCTGTCACGATAATCAAAACCATTATTTAAAGAGACAAGCAATCTCCAGATCTTGTGATGTGAACCCGCACCCCTTTGAAAGAGATTTCCTAGATAAAGCAGCCCTCATATGCCTCCCATCATGGGAATTATGGACTGCATTGTCTACCTGGATAGAGAAACATCCAGTTGGTACGACCTGTTTTCATCGTATTGAAAACATATGTCAAACCAGTTAAAAGAGTCATTGGTGCTTACTCAGTGCTTATAGTTCGTTCCTGTTGAACTTTGTGGTATATCGGTCGCATTTGCCGCAAATTCAATCAATGTGGCGGACTTTTGTGTGTGTGTGCTGACAGAGGTAAAAGTAGTTCCATAGTAGAACTGTATGGCGAGATGGATGTTAGATAGTTAAATAGTTTCCAGGAATGAAGAAGGGAACTGGTGAATTAGAGGTAGCGAGGGCACAGGACAAAGCAGTTAGATAACTGTACAGTTCTAGATGTGAAGTAAGTCACCTTCTCGCTAGACTTGTCCCATGCTCCAAGGGTGTCTCTATTAATAGCTGATGTGAATGTAGTTCATTAATTATTCCCTACCGATTTTAACTCAGAAAAAGAAGTAGGTCATGCAAACAATAACGTGTAATTAAGGGCTATTTACATCATTTAAAGATTTATTTTTCTGAGTATCCTTACAATTACTTCCGTTTGGTCTTATTTCTGCCAAAGTTGTTTCCCTTATCGAAAATGTGCCTTGTCGAACTCTTTGTGTCACAGCAAAAACCAAGCCCTAAAAATCACCGTAATCCTCTGTTACTAGCATTGTCTAGTCCAGAGAAGGACTTGTCCTGGAGAGGACTAGCTAACTAAGTCAAAGCTGTGAGATTTGCTGTGTATGTTATATTTCAGTGGAAGACCAACTTCACTTTAGGGTTATGAAAAGAAGATACAAGCATGTAAATGGAAGTCAATCATAACATTTATTTTATATATACACCAATTTACATGACAAAAAGATATTTATGAGCTTACGATCTATAAAATTACAGACATACCCTCAGACACAATTTCGCTTTGAGGACTGTGGCTTGAGCTTATCACAAAGCAATTTTCGTAGCAAATGAGCGTGACGTCATTTCAACAGTAGAATCTTGATGTGAATTATGCAAGTGTTCGAACGGGCTTATATGCAGTTTTTCAGTCATGATGACCTGAGTGAGCTTGAATTTGATTAGATCTCCCTCTCTCATTTCGATTAGCTTTTCCTTTTCGTCTGCTCTGCGCTTGATAGGCGCTTTTTTGGCAGATTCGATTGGTTGTCTCCTTTTGTTGACTGGGCATAATTAGGTAGCCAATGGTTGAGCCTGGGGAGGACTTTTTTCCAATGGGAATAAAGTGGGTTTCACCGTAATTCTCTTCTTATGGTTGCAAATCTAGTGAAAAGTTAACTTCCATGGTGTAAAATCACCGTTAGAATTATTTTTACTGTTAAATCATAAAGACACTTATTTTCCACGGCTAAAATTCAGTGAGTATATATATATATATATTCTGAACTTTCTGTCCTGAGATGAAGCATCTGGTATTCCGCCCCCTCCATATATGTTTCAAGCTGATATGCACTGATGTTATTCCTCACGAGTGTCAGTATTCCACCCTTTCGCCTGTCTATTCGGTCAGATCGGTAGCACTGGTAGCCTCTGATTTTGAAGGCTATGTCCTTGTTGAGGTGGGTTTCTTGCAAGCAACATACATTTACTTGCTCTTCATTCAAGATATTTTCGAGCTCTAATTTTTTGCTGTAGCCGTCTTTTTTTACTATTGACGCCTTCAGCATTCCAGTGCATTATTTTAAATGGTCTTTTCTTTGCTTGGCCAGTAGCTCTATTCTCATGCCTCCTGGCTCCACGGGGCAATTGAGAAGGACCCCCAGTAGTAGGGGTTGGGCCCTTCCGAGGCAGAGGGCCCGGCACTGCGCCTGCCTGGGTGTCCGTCACAGGGCGAGTGCCATAACGTTTTGCAGATATAGGCATACTTCCATAGCGCATGTGCGTGGCATCCTGATTGCTGTGGTGCGCCTCTTGGCTGGTTGCCTCCGTCTTCAGCACCTTGACTTGCTAGGGCAGACTGTGGTCTTGCTCGAGTGTAGGAGGGCCTGGCCAGTCTTGGTTTTTCAGCCGCTGATGGCTGTACTTGAGCCCCATCTCCACGTCAAGGAGCTGGCCTCGATGGGGGATGCCGATTCATTTCGATTTAAAAAATTCACAGAAAATAAACTAAAAAAAGATCGGAAACGGAAGCTAACTCTCTCTCAAATAAGTTTAAAACTTAACATCCGGGGGTGAAGTCACGTGTACACACATTCTAATGCTAGAAAACGAAAATATCCGCTTGTCAACATATGTCGACAACAGCAGGGAGAGCATAGGTTACCTTCGTCAACATATGTCGACAGCAGCGTGCTAAAGGATATATATATATATATATATTCTCTCTGTCCAATCGCAGAAGAATTGCATCATCTACGAAGCAACCTCAGAGTGTTTTGGCAGTTTCGTTACAACGAAGGGGAGTGAAGTATTAGAGACTTCACCATATTAGGTTCAGCTTTTCATCGGGATGACCAGTTTCCGTCCTTGCTGCTTTTTAACCTTCCATCGTTCTATACCATAGTAAGGTGACCTTTTACAGCTGGGTAGGTTGGAGCGTCACGATACCAGGTATTGATCCAGGAAGCCGGTAACTGTGTCGAGAAAGTGAGGCGTTTTAACCCCCAATCGGTTGCTCAATTTTTGTGCTTTGTTGTAAATAAATTCTTTCTGAACAGCCTGTTAGACAGAAGTTCACGTGTAGTTCCCAGTGGTATCTGAAGAGATCAAGAAAGAATGGTACTACTGCACACTCAAGCGTGTCGTACAAGGCGAGTAAAATGAGGTTGTACACGGGACTGGAAACCTCATCATGCAAACTAATTGCTACATAAACCACCGCTGCTGGAGCATGTGACTACTTGAAGCAAGGGTACCAGCTACAGTGGTGGCTCTATGTATTTTTTTTTGTTTTTTTTTAATTTAAATAAAATTTCGCTTCTTTTCGGCGAGGCGTGTTCCGTTCAACCTAGCCGGTTATATTAAGGAACATGAAGGAGAACGATGGTGGTGGTTAAATAGAAGCCGGCTATTCTCTAAATATTATTCTAGATTACGGCGTCAATTCTAATATTTTTGTTTCGCTTTTTTTAAAATACTGAATCGAGCGACTTTTCTTTTCAATTTATTTTATTAAAAAAGAAGTCACATGATGTCACGCAACAAGTAGACTGTGACACTCGCTTAATACTGTTTATGTTTTCACTAGAGTGGTTATTGTGTGCCGACAACCGATCATGCTGTATTTCCCTGTCACAATCAGCATTCATACCCATCAACATTGGCTGAGGGAGACTGAGCACCTATGGGGTTGCCCGGGGTGTAGTGATGTCGATTTTGATCAACAATAACAATAAAAATTTGAGATATTATATTCGTTCATTCACAGCAGCCCATTAGGAGTCTCTTTACTGTTGAATGTTTAATAATCTCTTATGTGTCTCCTGTAGATCACTGAGGTCTATGAAGAAACAATGACATAATATGATTTCTGCTCTCTCAGACATGTCATAAGAGACGACTGACATGAGGTTGTGCATAGGGCTGGCAAACTCAGCATGTAAGACATATAGATACACAAACCAAAGCTACAGGAGTATATCAATGATTCTGATAAGCTTACTTCGTGTTGGGGGCTGCAGGTAGCATAGTGGTTAGTGCACTGGCTTCCTAGCTCAGTGGTCTATGGTTCGATCCACAGATGAGGGGATTTTTTTTAGGCCGCAAACGGCTCCTGGGTCGACCCAGCCCCAATTGGGTACCAGAGCAACTCTGGGAAGTTTAAGGCGGCCGGCGTGATGCTGACTACATCACCCATAGTGTGCCGATGGTCAAGAAAATATGGGCCTAACACCATATTCCCAATATGCCTCAGTGGGCGTGTAACGGGATCCTTTACTTCATGTTACCTTTTTCTGAGTCCGTAAGTCTGTTCCTCTCATTGTCTCTCTGGGTCTTTCATTCTCTCTGTCTATCTGTGTCCAAATATATAAATTAAAAAGTAATATGGTATGAAATCAGTTTTACGGTACACAATGGTATGAAATCAGTTTTACAAGTAAACGGTACACATGGTATGAAATCAGTTTTACAAGTAAACGGTATCTGTGTCCATCTGCACCTCTATCACACTTTGTGATCTTCTATTGTCCACCCTGTTAATCTCTCTGTACTCATCTCTCGATTTATCTGCCTTCCCCTCCCGACCTTCTCTCGGCTGCGTCAGGACATATACTAGCCGCCATTAAAAATGCATCGAAATCGTGACATGTTTTCACTGTTGAAATGTTTATGCAAGTGAGCGATTTTCAAACCCCGAAAGTGTGCAAGTGATGAAGTTCATGTATTCCCACTTTACTGTCGATGTGATGTTTACTTCAAATTTTGCGTGATAAATTCTGGCGTCATTAAAAGTCGAATCACATTGAAATTTGGCACACGCATTAGTCAAGTTTCAGCAAGTAAAAAGCCATTATCTGTTTTCATCGAAAGAAAGTCTGTTAATGTTTTTGTCATGCCTCGACTGTCGTCAAAAGAGCGATGGCAAGCTGTTGGTTTGCTCAGCAGTGGAATGGCGACCAGAGAAGTTGCCAGACATTTCAATTGTGACCAGTCCACTATAGTGAGGCTGAACCAGCGATTTCGGGCGACAGGTACCACCAATGACCGTCCCAGGCTTGGTCAACGGTATTACACAGTATTAATGATGGCTGTGACTGAATGACAGTGAGTGCGACTTTTGTTTTTACACCTAGGGTTGACAACTGCTTAGGAGCCGGTTCTGAATTGTCTCATGTTTAATAATACAGCAAATTTGGGTTAGTAAATGGATCAGAAATGTAAAATCAGTGGTTTCGTGTATTTTAAATTTAGCACAACGAGTTGTGGTTCATAAACTAATGCGATGCGTTTTTAATGGCGGCTAGTATATAATATACACAGAAAAACAAAGGGACACAATCAAATTAGGGACAACTAAGAAACTGTGGAAAATGAAACATCAAAGGTGCCGCTGACCTACCAAGTCCTGGAATGGGATTAATTTTAATTGTCCCTTAATTAAGCTGGAAGGCTCGGTCAAGTATGTCCCAGATGGATGGCTTGCTTTTTTTTTATTTATTTATTTATTTATTTATTTTTTTTGAAATTTCCTCGCATGAGGTTGCATATTTTTTCCTCGCATGAGGTTGCATTGGCCCCAGCCCAAACCCGGCTCTGGTCAAGACCACATGTCCCAACACACGAAGACCCAATGACACCATGTGTCATTGTAGTGATCTTCTATGTTCTTACACAAAGGACCTCATGACATAAATGTCACTACTGGTCCCTGCGTCTAGACACATGATCCTAGCCAAAGGCCAGATATTAGGCCGTGGGGTCTTCCCAGCATTATTCGTGCTGGGTTCGATGGATGGATGGCTTGCAGAGAAAGTCACTGCTTCACCTGACCTGCCCATGTCTTCTGGCAGATCATAAATCAAGAAGAATGCCCAAGGTGGTATTTTCATGGCGCGAGCTGCGACACATCAGTCCAGACGTTACACATTTCAACGAAAATCGCCGTAATATTACACCATCTGTGGAGCACTTTCAAGGTGTGGCGTCAACTCCTAGGAGACTGCTGTCTCGGGGCCAGTGATGACCGCTGACGATTTCGATCGTAATGGCAATTTGATTAGTAAAATCGTCCGCGATTATCTACTCTATAAATCCTTCCCCATAAAAAGAAGACCTTGTCAATCGTTAAAAATGTATCCATGCAATTGTATCATAACTGTGTTAAATCAAATGTAAAGATAGCCCTCATAGATTCTGCCGTAGGGGAGTGACGTGTTAGAGACTTCACTAAACTAGGTCCAGCTTTATGAGGTGGGTTGATCCGTTCTCTTCCTCAGTGCCTATGTCTTCCATAACTAAGTGGTAGAGTTAAGTGTCGCGGCTGTATTATTTGCCGCCGACCATAGTGCTAGGGGTGAATATATTTATAACTGAATATAAACACAGCCAAGTGCAGCTTTGTAAATAAGTCCAAAGAACTTCGAATCCACGAACATAAAACAATTTATTGGACTTTTCCCATTAATACGTCTGTAGATTTCAGCTATAATACACCGACAGTAAAAACCATAGGGCGTCAAACATTGTTCCTTTAAGCCTAGCTTTCCCACAATATTTCTAAGTCCACACACGACTGATTATAATTACTATTTGTATATCATACTTCTTTCGGTCTCCGCTGAGACATAATTTAATTCGAGAAATTACTTGGAACTACTTCTAAACTTATGATTACAAAATGCCATAAAAGGTTTCACACTTTGGAATCTACTCCCGCCTTACAATAAACGAATACAGTCCAAAAGTGATCATCACGGTCGGACACATATAGAATTCTCTGTCTGCCGTTGCTGTCGAACACAACTGTAGATCATAAAAATCTACGCATAATCACGCGCTTAGCAACATCCTTTTGAGCACCATAAAGTTAAAAAGTAATGGACGCTTTGTGGTGTACAAAAAGAGTCGCAACATTCAGGTGCCCATTTAAAGCTGGGTAGACTGTGGCGTGATGTTACTAGCTGGTGTCGATGCTGGAACTCGGCAAGTCTGCCACCGAGAGACAAGCGCTCTAACCTCTTAGCCAATCGTCAGAGGCGTACTAAAGGGGGTGCAAGGGGGCGGACCGCCCCGGGTGACAGCCAGGAAAGGGGTGCCACCGGACACTTTTAAAATAGTACTTACTGTTAAATATATACTTGCAAGCGTGATTTTTTTTATGGCCAAAGGTAGAATCCGCCCCAGATGCCAAATAGGTTAAATACGCCGCTGCCAATCGTTACGCAAGAGTTGAATATCTGACCGGATTTTACTGGTTGGAGAAAAATGCATAAGAAGTTCATGCACGCGAATTCATGATCAGCTATCGCAATGTTTGTTTTATTTTATTAAAAAAGAGGTTTGCCTTGTTTTGAGGAGGCACCTCAGCCAATCTAGACACAAGGAACGTCGGTTGTATAAAGGTGCATGTACAAATATAAAATACCTTTTTGTCTGGTATAACGAAAACCCTCAAAACACCTTAGCGTCTTTATCCTCAAAACACCTTAGCGTCTTTATTTTGTAAAATTGGAGTTTTTGTCTCGTGTCAGCGAGACGCGCCCTGTTCTACGTAGACACAAGGTCCGTTGGTTATGTTATGGGTGCATGTCCAAATAAAAAAGACCTTGAGATCTAATGGTAGTTTACCTTTTACCTGAACGTTTGTGGCAGCGGCCGTGATGATACTTGGAGCGTCTGATTGGCTAAGCGGTCTCAGCGCTGGTTTCTCGGCAGCAAAGTTACCGTGTCCAGGGGTCGAAATCTGGTAGCATCACGCTCCAGTCTACACAGCTGTAAATGGGTACGTGTCCTTGCTCTTGAGCTAAAGAAGGCAAAGACACAGAGAAAGGTAACTGGTCACCACACCGTATAAAAACTGGACCTAGGACAGTGAAGTCTCTAACACGTCACTGTAAAGTGCAATCTTTACTATCTTGCAATATAATACATTTATATACTTATTATGTTCGCAAATATTTTGTAAACAAAGTATTTCCTTTGTTAAGTGCTTAAGGAGAAGTCATTTGTGAGTTACTTCCCTTGAAAGGAGTTCCGTCATCTTCGATCGGATTCCGCGGACGAATCTAGGCCTACTGCGATTTATTCTTTGGCTGGGTAGGAATAGATTGTTCTTGCTTCAGTATATCTATGGCCTGAATTTATACGTAGTGTTTGTATGAGTAGGACGAGTCTGTCTTATATATGGATATCTTTACATTTCTAAGTCGAACTATGTTGGTTGTCGCTAGAAAAGGTCAAAGGCTATGCAGCGGAAGTATCGCTAGCAGGGGGTGTGATTCATGGCTGTCATCCTGTCGGGATGTCGAATTTTGTTGTAGCAGGCTTATCGCCGAAAAAGTGATCTATAAGTAGATGGGGAAAAGTGATAGTCATTTAGACATGTTGTATGTACTTTACCCCAGTGTTTATTCTCTTTGGCCAAGGAATGGCAAAGTTATATTTCGCATAAAAAGGTAAAACCACAATTTATTATGAACTTGGGCTTCGCCATCGTTGTCGATAAGCAGATGCACAGTGGTACTTTTGAAAAGAATATTTATTCAAAGGAAGATGACATTCCTATGTATCAGCACTAGATGATATGATATTATTCAATTACCTCTATGATAGAAGCTATGAAGAAATGAGGACATTTAACGAATGACCAATTTTGGTCTGTATCCAATAGTGAGTGAAGCTCACGAGAGAAGCACAGCCATGTTGAAATTCATATACTTTGTATTTATCGAGTGAGAAAAAGGGATGCCTGTACTATCGCTCGATGAACCAAGAGATCACTGCTACATGTGAGAACCCATGTCTGGGATTCCTATATCTTTATGGAAAATATATATATTGAACTTTACGTGAAGGGATATTCGCTAGACGAGGTTAGGTCTAGGAGCCTTCCTATATATTGGTTATGGACTGACGTGCCCAGTCAGTAAAGCCAGATGATTTACATGATGGAACTCTGAATGCTTATTTACGAATGCTCCATTATGATATTTGCCAAGCATGAATGCTAACTTAAGATGATATTCCTGTGATCAACATTATGCTGTCTATGTCGACATTTGTTCCTGTAACCATACACGTACTGTCCAAGTGTGCGTCCCATTAAATGTTATAAAAAGACCACCGTAGTTCCAGTACTTCTTGAATTCGAACAGTGTGAGTATGAGTGATGTACTACCAACCTGTCAACTCTATCGAATCATTCTACCATTCGCGTACTGACATTCAGATACACACTCATTGTCTACACTCACATTCTTGTCGGAGCCTCATCACGTTCCAGGACAAGATGACCTGTATGACCAAAACTGTGCTGGGTTTAATGAGTTGACAATCGTTACACTTTACTACACCAGTCCCAACATCTACATTTATCAACTGGTGGACATTCACGGCATATAACAAATAAAGCGTGATTTAACAACTACTGGCCAGTATGAGTTTAACAACTGGTGTGCCAGCTTCCTGGGTCAACCTGCACAGTGACCATATTGAGAAGTAAACTACTGAGACCAGACGTTCCTTGGGGTCTGTTACGACACACAAATACATCAACAGTACAACTCTACAGTGATGTCCGTGACCTGTCCTGTCGAGAGTATGCGGTAACTAGGTCAGCGTTTGTTGACATTTGGTTCGTTGGACATTTGCCATACAACTGACAGTGTTACACAGCAAGCTTGGTTGAAACATAGAACATTACACATCAGGACTGGAGAATATTTGACAGTGTTTGCGAAAGGAAATGTTATTGAACTGAGAAGTCCTACATCGATTGTTATCATTCACATCAACGATGGAGCTTCTATTTCTGTGTTGAATTTAAAATAATTAGACCAGAAGTATTTGTTTAATAAAGTACCACAGTACTGTACTATTAGGCAGTGTAACTGAGCCTTCTTTACAACACATTCTTTCTGCAACACTCTATTTACATCATATTGCCATACTATTTATGCATTTATGTATTTATGTTTAAATATTTATATGTGATATTTGTTTGTATCCAGCGGGTTGTTGTTTTGGTTGGGCGGTGTCACACAACAGAGTATCCCACGTAATAGAGGGTCTGATGTGTGCGTTTCTATAGGTGCAATTTTCTTGATTGAAAATTTGCTGCGACAGCTGTTGCTATTAGTGTTAGCTGTGAAGACTGTACTCATTGTTGTTTTTGTAATATTCCTCTGTTCTTTAGTTTGTTTTGATTTGTTTGTAATTTGTTGGTCTACCCTATTCTATCTTTCAGTTCTATTCTCAATTTATATTTATATACTGTGGCGTTATTTGTATTTGTTATCCTCTTGCGGTTTATCTTTTATTGTTTTCCCATTTGATTTATTTCATTTCCGCAAATGTTTTCATGTTTTTCTGTATAACTGTTTTGTTTTGTGCCTGATCGACATACACTATTTAAAATATAGTTGATCATATAAATTGATGTACAAGAATCAACTGATAGTTAATTGCTATTGCTAAAGGTACACAGTTGATGATATAAAACACTATTTCTGGTGTACTGCACTTATATTATAGAGTGAACCAGCAACTTATAGCTGTTATTATATAAGGATTTATACAAGACCTTTGTAAGGCTTGTTTCCCACAGTGATTGGGATAGTTAAGTACTATTTTCCACAGGTTACAAAGTTATCATACAAGGTCTTTGATTAAGACTAAGAAAGTGAATTTATTTACTTTTGCAAATTACTGATCTTATTAGACAAGATGTCTACATTAGATTATTTTATCACACAAGGCAGGGCTCTTGATAAGACTGGTCAGCAATTAGAAGAATGGGAAGTTGCTCAATATGACAAAGCATTAGCTGCAGAAGAGAGAAAACTTGCTGCTGCTGCTGAAGAAAGAAAAGCATTGATTGAAGAAAAGAAATTAGCAGCTGAGGAAAAAAAATTACAAAGAGAGGATGAACAAAAGAAATTGCAGATACAGACTGATGAAAAAAGATTCCAGATGGAAATGGAAAAAGAGAAAAGAAAAGATGAAGCTGCTGCAGAAGAGAAAATAAGAGAACATGAACACCAAAAAGAACTTTTAGCATTTGAGTTAGAAAAGTTAAAGTTAACAAACATAAGTAATCAAGCATCTGGTGGTAATGGTAAACCCTTTACTTACAAGGTCAAGGTACCAGCGTTCAACCCTTCCAGTGATGACATAACATTCTGGCTAAATAGATTTGAACGCTCGTGTCGAGCCCATAATGTGGACAAATCACAATATGCTAACCAGTTATCAGAAAATCTGAAAGGTGATTCTCTGACTAGTTTAAGTTTGGTTGAAGAGGCTGACAAAGATAACTATGATGTTATTAGGGCAGCCTTATTAAAGAAGTATCAGTTGTCTGAAGAGGGTTATCGGAAGTTGTTTAAGACAATGGTGCCTGAGGCAGGTGTAGAATTCTCAGAATTCATTGCAAGGACACGTCATACATTTGATCGTTGGATTGAGCTATCCAAAACAGAAAAGACTTATGAAGCACTTATGGACTTGATACTCAGAGACAAGATTATGTCAAGTATAAATAAACCTTTCCTCGAATTCTTACATGAGCGTAAACCTAAGTCTCTAAAAGAAATGGAACAGTATTGTACCCAATACGTCACTGCACATCCGGACGTAGCTATTAGCAACAGTAAGGTTAAAGAAGGTATGCCAGTTGCTTCTGCAACACCATACAACCCTAATCACTCTCACAAATTCCAAGGACCTCAAAATAGGTTTAATAAAAAAGGTAACTATTACAGTTATCAGAACCAAGGTAACCAATCATTTCAGGGTTCTTCTTCGAATACCTGGAGAAGAGCTGACAGCCCTCGATTCAGGGGTGGTCATAATTACAGGAACTTTCGCAAAGGAAGTCATTCTAGAAACTATCCAAGTTTTCCTTCATGGAGACAACAAGATCATAATTACAGAGATACTCATTATAATGAATATGATGATAGTAACCAAAGGACCTATGATTCAAACCCGAGTAGGGGTTATAATAGTGGAAACAATGATAAGTACAGAGGCAATAATAACAGAGGTAGAGCACAATTCAAAAAACATAAAGCTCATTACCAGGCGAACTCTGCACAGCAAGAGTCCCACGAAGCCTATAAACAAAATAAAGATAATGATGACTCTAATAATATGGCATGTGCCGCTTTTGATTTTGGGAGAGCATCTAAGTGCCCCCAATGCAAAACATTATTTGAGCCAACCACAGTGTCTACTTTAAGCTGTGGGCATCCTCTTCCCGCTCTTCCTGCGTCAATCGCGCATGATGGGAGAGGTTCTCTTGTCTTACACAAAGGTTTAGTAAATGACAATCCAGTCTCAGTACTTTTTGATTCTGGATGCACAACTATTGGGGTTAGGCAGTCACTCATAGATCCTTCTCATTCTACAGGCAAAGTAGTCAAATGCGTAACATTTGGCGGCACCATAGAGAAATACTCTACCGCTATCATTAGGATTGCTACTCCTTTCTTCACAGGAGATGTACACGCATGTCTTTTGCCGAATCCGATCGCTGATCTTATCATCGGTCGCATTCACGGAGTCAAAGAATGCACTCCGGAGCAAATTTCCGTTTGGGAAAATCAAAATATGCAATCTGCTAATGCGGTAGTCACTAGAGCTCAAGCTCTCAATATGCCTGAAACTTCATCTGTTGAAGATAATGAAGTGCATAACCAAGATGATCCCTTGGTAATTTCTCGTGACTCGTTTATAAAACAACAAGAAGAAGATCCGACTCTTAAGAAATTCTTCACTCTTGTAACGAAAGGTGATCCGAATAAAGATTCAAATTGTAAATCTTGGATTACAATGAAGAATGGCGTACTTGTACGTATGGTGCAAGACTCCACTAAGTCAAGTCATTCTCAGATTCTTGTACCCAAGAATTTGAGAGTTAAGATCTTACAACATGCACACGACTCTCAGTGTGCTGGTCACATGGGTTTTTCCCGTACAAAGTCAAGAGTTCTTGCGGCTTTCTTTTGGCCTTTTGTGAACAAGGACATACGGATCTATTGTCGATCCTGTAAAGTATGTCAAGAAGTCAAATCCAAAGGTCCTCGTCATGCTGCGCCTATTCAGGCTGCAGATATTCCTATTCGTCCATTCCAGAAAATGGCGATAGACATCATTGGTCCATTCAAGATCAAATCTGCTAGAGGACATCAGTTTATCTTAACGTGTGTAGACATGTGCACACGTTGGCCAGAGGCTATCCCTCTAAAGAGCATTACTACCGCTGACATTGCAGATGCTCTTTGGCTTATATTTTCTCGGCTGGGATTCCCCGGAGAAATATTATCAGATCATGGCACCCAACTGATATCGGATACCATGTCTCAAGTAATGTCTACTCTACAGATAGAGAGATCTTTGAGTAGCATCTATCATCCTATGTCCAATGGGATGGTCGAGCGACTAAATAGAACACTTAAGAACTTATTAGGGAAGATAACTGAGGATCATCCTCAAGATTGGGATAGGGTTTTACCCGCGGCCCTCTTCGCGTACAGAGAGGTCCCCAATGAACATACAGGGTTTTCGCCCTTTGAACTTGTCTTTGGCGCGCGACCGCGCGGCCCAATGTCTTTGCTGCATGATCTTATAACAGCTGACAATATTGACGATGACACAAAATCTTCTTACGAGTATGTCATCGCGCTGAGACAAAAGATTATCGAAGCATGCAAATTGGCAACGTCCTCTTCTGAATTTGCTAAGCAGAAGGCAAGACAATTTGCTAATAAGAAGAGAACTTTACGACAACTTTGTCCTGGTGACAAAGCATTTGTTTTGCTACCTTGTCGTGAAAATAGACTCCTTATTAGTTGGAAAGGTCCGTACGATATAATATCGAAAATTTCAGATGTTGACTACATCGTCGATATCAACGGGAAGCATAAAACCTTCCACATCAATATGCTTACGGAGTTCCATGAACGTCCTGACTATCTACAGCCTATTTTCCAGGCAACGGACGATTCTCATGTCAAACATGGTCATTACTCATCACTGTCTGTAATACAGGATGAGGAAACAAGTTTTTCGGATGTTAATCTTCCGCTTCCAATGATCCCACTTCATTCTAGTGAATCATGGAAAGACGTTACTGTTTCTCCTGATTTGTCTCTAGGAGAACGGCGACAAGTTTCGTCTATGTTACAAACATTTCAGGATGTCCTCACTGACATCCCTGGACAAACTCATGTCATTGAGCATGACATTGTTCTAACTGAACATACTCCAATTAGGGTTAGACCTTATCCTATCCCTATACATTTCCAAACACAGGTTGAAAAGGAGTTGGATGAAATGATAGATTTACAAATAATCGAACCATCCACTTCTGCATATTCTTCGCCGATGGTTATTGTTCGAAAAAAAGACAATAACATACGTCTTTGCGTTGACTATCGCAAATTGAATCAAGTTACGAAGTTCGATGCTGAACCTATGCCTTTACTGGAAGAACTACTTACTCGTCTTTCTAAATCGCATTTTTTCACTAAACTTGATTTGTCTAAAGGATATTGGCAAGTTCCATTATCCGAACGCGCCAAACCTCTTACCGCTTTCTCTACTCCCAGAGGCCTTTTCCAATGGAATTTTATGCCTTTCGGCCTTATGAACGCACCAGCTACATTTGTACGCATGATGCGTCGAATCCTATCGTATCGGTCAGATGTCATTGCTTATCTAGACGACATCTGTCTTTTCAGCGATACTTGGGAAGATCACTATTCAGGGTTAGTTGAATTATTATCAACTCTGCGTGAGTATAACCTGACAGCAAAAACCATCCAAAGCTTGTATTGGCTTTAGCGAAATTGCTTTCTTAGGCCATCGAGTAGGTCACGGTTTCTTGAAGACAGAAGACCATAATATCACTAAGATACTTAACATCTCTATCCCTAGGACTAAAAAGCAAGTGCGAAGTCTTTTAGGTCTCATACAATTTTATGGACGTTTCATTCCGAATCTGTCCTCTATCATGGCACCTCTCTCTACACTATTAAAGAAAGGGTCGCCTAACATGGTTCACTGGTCTCATGAATGCCAATCTTCACTAGAGAAGATCAAAACTATGTTTTCATCACCACCTATTTTAGTGTTACCTACAACAGATAAGACATTTGTTCTTCGTAGTGACGCTTCATCCACTGGGATTGGAGCGGCACTAATGCAAGAGTACTCTGGAACTCTGCATCCTGTAATGTATATATCCAGAAAACTTAATGCTGCAGAAAGGAATTACTCGGTTTTAGACCGTGAATTATTGGCAATGGTTTGGTCAATTCTCAAACTCCAAAGATTCCTTCTGGGCGCGCATTTCGTAGTGGAAACTGACCAAAAAGCTCTTACGGCTATCCAAAGTAAGAACTTGAAGAGCTCGAGATCAACTCGATACGCAATCGCTCTTCAACCTTTTCATTTCTCGGTACGAGCTATCCGTGGTTCAGAAAATGTGATGGCGGACATTCTGTCCAGATGCCCACATGATGCCACTTAACTGTTAAATATTGGATCTTTTTAATATGTATAACTTTACAACAGTTATTTTTTGTTTCTTTACTAAGATACACATTTGTAATTTAATAATAGAATGATGGTATCGCTACTTAGCGGTTTATTGATGTTTATTCACCGCTGTTCTTTGATGATTGTTTCTTCATAAATCATAAATTTAAGATTATAGGGTGAATTTTTGGTATGCATTGTATAATTACCAGAATTGTATTATACGTACATCACACCTTCCTGGAAACATTTATTCGTAGAGAAACAATTTCTCTCAGATTTTGAGATATATTCTCACCGGTCATATTAGGAATTATAGTTATTCCTGATATTTTCATCTGCGCAGTATTCTTGCGTTGTGAGCCTATTCTACGTTGCTCCTAGATGTATTTAAAAAAAAAAAAAAATTTATTTTTTTTTTCCCGGGAGGTGTGGTAAGACTGTAAAGTGCAATCTTTACTATCTTGCAATATAATACATTTATATACTTATTATGTTCGCAAATATTTTGTAAACAAAGTATTTCCTTTTTAAGTGCTTAAGGAGAAGTCATTTTTGAGTTACTTCCCTTGAAAGGAGTTCCGTCATCTTCGATCGGATTCCGCGGACGAATCTAGGCCTACTGCGATTTATTCTTTGGCTGGGTAGGAATAGATTGTTCTTGCTTCAGTATATCTATGGCCTGAATTTATACGTAGTGTTTGTATGAGTAGGACGAGTCTGTCTTATATATGGATATCTTTACATTTCTAAGTCGAACTATGTTGGTTGTCGCTAGAAAAGGTCAAAGGCTATGCAGCGGAAGTATCGCTAGCAGGGGGTGTGATTCATGGCTGTCATCCTGTCGGGATGTCGAATTTTGTTGTAGCAGGCTTATCGCCGAAAAAGTGATCTATAAGTAGATGGGGAAAAGTGATAGTCATTTAGACATGTTGTATGTACTTTACCCCAGTGTTTATTCTCTTTTGCCAAGGAATGGCAAAGTTATATTTCGCATAAAAAGGTAAAACCACAATTTATTATGAACTTGGGCTTCGCCATCGTTGTCGATAAGCAGATGCACAGTGGTACTTTTGAAAAGAATATTTATTCAAAGGAAGATGACATTCCTATGTATCAGCACTAGATTATATGATATTATTCAATTACCTCTATGATAGAAGCTATGAAGAAATGAGGACATTTAACGAATGACCAATTTTGGTCTGTATCCAATAGTGAGTGAAGCTCACGAGAGAAGCACAGCCATGTTGAAATTCATATACTTTGTATTTATCGAGTGAGAAAAAGGGATGCCTGTACTATCGCTCGATGAACCAAGAGATCACTGCTACATGTGAGAACCCATGTCTGGGATTCCTATATCTTTATGGAAAATATATATATTGAACTTTACGTGAAGGGATATTCGCTAGACGAGGTTAGGTCTAGGAGCCTTCCTATATATTGGTTATGGACTGACGTGCCCAGTCAGTAAAGCCAGATGATTTACATGATGGAACTCTGAATGCTTATTTACGAATGCTCCATTATGATATTTGCCAAGCATGAATGCTAACTTAAGATGATATTCCTGTGATCAACATTATGCTGTCTATGTCGACATTTGTTCCTGTAACCATACACGTACTGTCCAAGTGTGCGTCCCATTAAATGTTATAAAAAGACCACCGTAGTTCCAGTACTTCTTGAATTCGAACAGTGTGAGTATGAGTGATGTACTACCAACCTGTCAACTCTTTCGAATCATTCTACCATTCGCGTACTGACATTCAGATACACACTCATTGTCTACACTCACATTCTTGTCGGAGCCTCATCACGTTCCAGGACAAGATGACCTGTATGACCAAAACTGTGCTGGGTTTAATGAGTTGACAATCGTTACACTTTACTACACCAGTCCCAACATCTACATTTATCAACTGGTGGACATTCACGGCATATAACAAATAAAGCGTGATTTAACAACTACTGGCCAGTATGAGTTTTACAGTCACTCCTGTACAGCAGTTTCAGCTTTAGCACTACGTTTACTATTTAGATAAGTCTTCCTTATAACCCGCGGAGGATGACCTTGGCATTAATTTCATTCATTCACATATTCATTCATTTGTTACCATTGAGCTTCTTGGGTCTTACGGCATTCATGCCAAGCCACTCTATTCTGTGTCATCCGTTTAAGGTCTTTCCACGTATTCCTTATCCCTTTTGTGACGGTATCGCCTCCCCTGCTTTGCAGTAGTGGTCCAACAGTGGCCAAAACTCAAGAGTATCTAAAGTGGGTCGTCAAAGGTGTCTACCTTCGTACAAGATTACTATCGGCAGAGATGTAGATAGAAGGGTAATGACGCTTCTATCCCACGGCAGTGTTCACAAGATATTCCGAAAAGCGAAAAAAAATTCTGCACTGGCTGCGCATGTTACTTCTATGATCTGCCGACAACTTTCGCCTATTTTACCAGAAACTCTAGCTGAGTCCTGCAGCTGTGGTTCATCAATTCTGTGACGATGAAAGTCTTCTCCACACTCTCTTCCCCTGTATGCGGTTAGGATGGATGCTTTTCTCTCACACTAGCGGCGTTAGTACCTGAAATCGTCTGATGGCTTGTAACCACGAACTTTAGAAAAATAGAAAAACAAATGCCTTCTGCTAAGTACATTTGTTTGGATCACTCTTACAGGCTCACGTTCCCGTTGTCCGCCCACCTATGTTAAAATCTCAGAGGAATTTAATTATCGAGCACGCACAACGTAACTCCGAGAAGATGGTTAAAATTCACCAATATTACTCTGAGGATTAACGGGTAAAATGTGTATGGAAGGTGAGAATATGATTTGTGCCTGAACTAACATTAACGAGTTACATACATCTCAAAAATGATATGCTACACTTAAGGCACACATGATGTAATCACTCATTACTGCTCCAGTCAGAGTCCTGGGGTTACCTCTGCTGTCGGGTTTCCGCACGACTAGTCAGAAACAATCACCAGCTCTTGCAGTAGTGGTTCATGCATATACTGTTTTCATATGTTGAGGTTGCCAGCCTCATATATAACCATTTAGCAGGAAACCTGTAAAATTTACATTAGTAAATAATTTGTTTACACTTACCCCAAAATTGTGGGGATACACAATCTCCTTGTCCTTGCACAGATTTAGAGTGGACACAGCTCTGTATTAGATGCTTCGAATCATTTAGGTCTGGAAATTAGAGTTAATTCCTCTGACGGCGGATGTTCTGCAAAATCACTGGCCTGGGAAAACTTTTTTTTAATTCCCCTATGACTTGTGATCAAATTCCTATATTTCCAGTCTTGTATAAAAAATGCGTGTTTACTTGTGAATTCCAAAGTTGCCCAATACTCGATCTGTCACTGTTAATAATGGAATTCTAGGTCCGATCCTTCTCTTTCTGGCGTTTTGGAAATTTGCTCGAATGAAGTTGCGAAGTTGTCTGTTCTGTGTGTCTGAGTTCGCTAGATTATATCTCTCATTCTCAGTTCAAATCACAAATTGTGTTTCCGCCGAATTTTCCAATGGAATTCATTGTTTATTCCGGCATCTCAAATCAAACCAATCAAATCTCTCTAGCATTGGGTTGGGTTTTTTCATTTAAAATATCATCTCGCGTGTTTTAAAATATTAATTTTAATATTCCACTCGTGACCGCTGTCTAATCATGCGGTAATATTTCCGGCGTGTGCACAACTGATAAACACCATATGTGAACTCATTTGATGTCCAGATGCTACCTATCGCCAATATTGTCTCTCCAGACAGATTATCTTGATAATCACACACAGGGATGGCCCCGTGAAACGATTATCTCATATCGTCTGTGATCGTGCGTTCTCCAGACAGAGAATCTCTTATGGCTACCTATTCATCCTCGTACGAGACAATATTGTGTTAGACGAGGATCGTCTCCTATCAAATGTGGCCGACGACTGAGTCGATTGATAGGCGTATTATCTCTGACCGGTGATGATGACCGGGCATTGTTACGATAATACCACAGTTCACCTGGCGGAACGTAAATACGTCAGAGTAGTGGTAAACAAGATAAAGACAGTCCCATAGCAGATACTTCTGTAGGGGAGTGGAGTGTTAGAGACTTTACCCTACTAGATTCAGCATAGAGAGTAAAATAATGAATGAAAGGGCATACAAATTGACAGATATGAAAGATTTGAGAGAAAATGGAGAAAAGAAATGATACTACCGTAGTTGCTAAAGGTGTGAGAGGGTCACCAAAAGAACACGTACAGAAGTTTCGTCACACCGTATTCCCAGCTTTGCGACGAGCGCAGTCTGACCTTTGTTGCGTGAGAAATTCTCGCAACATCGTTTTATTACAATATCTATTTTATAACGCAAGGGCAACAACTGCTTGAAATTTATAGTCACTTTTCTCGGTAAGCATTTGTCTTCTCGCGTTGGTATTGAATGCAGTTAAGTTTTGAGCTGTGGTCATTTTGCGCTGGACTGCGCATGACTGGTCTTGCTTCTTGGTCGATCGATTTCCGCCCACCAGGGGAGTGAGCGATTTGAATGGCGAGAAAGATGCCTCGCTGAAAGAGGATCTCCGCTATTTTTTTGTTCTGTCAGGAATGTGAAAGTCCTCTTATGGATATTTCGTTTATTCGAGATAATACCTCTAGTGTATTTGCACATGCCGGGAGGCATAATATTTCTGTGTATTTCCTGAATGCAAGGTAAATTGACTTTCCATTAACTCTATCGATTTTTGGTCGTGAGCGATTTCGATTCATAGCCTGTCTTCGAAAGTCGTCGTCACGAGATGTTTTCCCAGCTCACATGTCGCTGTATTGTACTGCATCGGTTGATGCATGTCCCAAGGACCATTACTTGCTACTTTGTTAAATGAACTAGGCTTGGAAAACCTTTGTTAACTAGAGGATATTTTTGAGGACATTATTTATACTTCGGCAGACGTGTCTGTCTTGCTGAAGTCAGATTAAGGAGAGTGAACTGATCTCATACATCTGGTTACCTTCTGGCTAAGATAGAAAGGGATGGAGAATTTTCCCGACTACATTACAGCCTTATAATGTATTGACATGTCTGTGAATCACCTTTGTTATGATGCTGTCTACCGTCCATTGCTATACTGACATTGTTGCTGTGATAATGACTGTCTGATGTACCTACATATTCGCGTATACATTTTGTCACTGTGGCGTCCACAATAAATGATACAGAAAAACGTCTAGCTGTTACAAGCATCATTGACTTTATACGTCGTGAGTTTACTGACGTCCTATGTGGATTGCCCTGTTATTTTGTATGAACATTGTTTGACTGAACACATCTGCACACTACACAAAACCAGACATGCGGATACCATCCATCATCATATGGCATCACGCATCATTTGGTGGCCATAAGCTGGTTTGATTCTGGTACCAGCAAACACGGGGTCCCTTACCCACTTCATTTTCAACAAGAATTCATCAGCATCCTTCAAGAAATTAACATTCTTCAAGACAGTCAACATCTTCAAAATTTTCAAAGTACTCGGCGTTGCCCGGTAAAGTCAAAATTTCAACTTTTTGACGGAAACAAGAATTTGACAGTACCCGGCGTTGTTACATGTTGCCGGATAACTCGGACTGCTGTTATCTTTTACGCAAGTCAAGCAAGTTGCTGCTGTCAAGGTTCCAGTGCTGTCGTTTTTTGTGAAGGTCAAGTGCCGGTTGAAACGGGTTGTTTTCTGAAGAAGGCCAAGTACCGATTTCCATCAACTTACTTTTGGATTAGAAGGTCAAGTGCCGAAACAACTCAACATACAGTATGTCAGAAGCTCAAGTACCATCGTGTTAGCAGTGGAAGCAGTTCAGATGTGCCATCATCGTTGGAGCTTCGCTCTTTAGGACGTTGATTGACATCCGTTTTTTCTGCTGTTCTACGATTGGAAGCCTATAAGTTAAGTGGCCTGTTTGTATGTAAACTGTGCCCTTATACTTCTGCTGAGTCTTCTGTGTATCATCTCATTCTATATGTTATATGTTTATATGTTATTCGTATATTTATATGTTTATATTTCAGCGGGTTCTCGGTTGGGTGGTGTCTCCCTTAGATTATGCCACGTCATAGAGGTCGTCTATTGTGAGCGTTTTCTGTAGGGTGAGCAAATTTCCGATACTGGAATTTGCTAAGCGACTTCTGTTGCTATTTATGTTAGCTGTGATGACATGTTTTAATATTGTTTTCGTTATTATTTCGCATTCTTTAGTTTTGTTTTGATTTGTTTGTATTTGTTAGCCTACTCTTGACTACAGTTTAGTTTCATACTACATTTTTGTTTATACACTGTGGTGTCATGTATTTTGTTTAATTATATCGCAGATATCGTCACATTTTTTGTGATATTTCATTAATTTCTGCTTTATTTTTAGTTGATTTCTGCGAACGTTTTTGTATTGTTGCTGATCTTTGTTATTGTTTACATTGTTATTGTTTACATTGTTTGCATTGTTTACATTTTCAATGTTTACATTCTGCATGTGTTTACATAGTCATTGTTTACAGTTATAGTAATTAGTTAATGGGCTATGCTAATGCACTGTTACTACTACACTGATGATAAATGAATGATGAATAGTGTCGTGCACTATTGAATGAGAAGTGCACTTATGATCAAGAATTGATTGTTGATATTTCATATACAAGTTCTTTGATTGGAGACTTGTTTCCCACAGAGACTGGGATAATATAAGGTGATGTGAATATACAAGTGCTTAATTAAGACTTGTTACACTTAGGTTTGAAATAAATTAGTTAATTATTTCAGGTTTTGGACTCATATGTTAGACAACATGTCTACATTTGAGCACTTTATTGAGCAGGGTAAATTGCTTGGGAAGACTGGTGATAAGTTAGAAGAATTTGCAACTGCTCGATATGATAAAGCAATGGAAGCTGAACAAAAGAAACTGCAGATGCAGGTGGATGAAAAAAGATTCCAAATGGAAATGGAAAAACAAAAAAAGGGAATCAGAAGCTGAGGAAAGAAAACTCCAGCTAGAAGCTGAAAGATTTCAAAAAGAGGCTGAGAATAAAAGACTTGAAAAAGAAGCTGAGAATAAAAGACTTGAAAAAGAGCTGAGAATAAAAGACTTGAAAAAGAAGCTGAGAATAAAAGACTTGAGAAAGAAGCTGAAAGACTTCAAATAGAGGCTCAGGCTGAGGAGAGAAGATTACAGAGAGAGTCTGATGAGAGGAAAGAGAAAGCAAAAATGGAACATGAAGAAAAGGTCTTAGCTTTAGAGTTGGAAAAATTGAAATTGATGAACATGAGTAATGGTAATGATTCAAACAAGGGTTCATCTTCTGGTAAGGCTAATAATGATACTTTTAAGATTAAGTTGCCAACTTTTAGTCCTTCCAGTGATGACATAATGTTCTATCTGGACAGATTTGAACAAGCATGTACAGCTCATAACATAGACAAAGCAAAATATGTTTATCAGTTATCAGGGATACTGACAGGTAAAGCTCTAAGTATATTAAATATGGTGGATGAACCTGACAAGAACAATTATGAGGTTGTCAGGGCCGCTCTGTTAAAGAAATATCAGCTTAACGAAGACGGCTATCGTCTACAATTTAAAAACATGTTACCTGAAAATGGAGTTGAATTCTCCGAGTTTATTGCAAGAATACGCATTACTTTCTCACGATGGGTTGAACTATCTAAGACGGAAAAAACTTATGAAGGACTTATGGACTTAATACTTAGAGACAAAGTCATGTCGTCTGTCAATGAGTCTTTCCTTGCTTTCCTTCATGAACGTAAACCTAAAACAATAAAAGAAATGGAAGATTTCTGTTGCCAATACGTAACTGCGCACCCACACATAACCATGGGTAACTCTAAGGTGAAAGAAGGTTTACCAGTTGCTTCGGCAGCTCCGTATGGCCAAAACTTTGCTCGTAGATCCCAACAAAATTTTGATAGAAAGAGTAGCGGTAATTTCTGTCAAAATCATGGAAACCAATTTCATGGTGATTCTTCTTCGAAGAATTGGAGACAACCTGATAGTGGTCGTTACTATCACCCTAATAATTATAGGCATTTCAAAAGAGGATATGGTAATAGAGGTTATTCCTGCCGAAGACCTCAAAACCAAACAAATAGATGTTCGCATCAATGTGAACATGATAGTAATCGTGGAAACTGGAATTCGAATCATGATAACAATTACAATAGAGACAATAATAACTGCAGAGATAATAATAACTCTGATAACTTCAGAGGTAATAATAGTCGGGGTAGATCTCAACACAAAAAAAAGAGATATCAGCAGGCTAATTCTGTACAACAGGAAACTGAGGGAGCCTGTAATCATGTTGTTGATAATAAAAACTTTGACGCTGTCACTAGTTCTGCTTTTGACTTTGAGAGAGCAAACAAATGCCCCCAATGCAGTACTTTATTCGAACCGGGTACCATAACTACTTTGAGTTGTGGTCACCCACTTCCCGCTCTTCCTGCTGCTGTTGCGCATGACGGGAGGGGTTCTTTAATCCTACATAAGGGTCTTGTTAATGATACTCCGGTCTCACTACTTTTCGATTCCGGATGCACCACTATTGGTGTTAGACAATCGCTTGTAGATCCATCTTGTGCTACAGGAAGGGTTATTAAATGTGTCACATTTGGCGGCACTCTAGAAAAATATCCTACTGCTGTAATTCGCATTGCCACTCCTTTCTTTACTGGAGATGTGCATGCTTGTCTCTTACCTAATCCTATTGCGGACCTTATTATTGGTCGTATTCACGGAGTTAGGGAGTGTACCCCACAGCAGATTGCTGCTTGGGAAGATAATAACATGCAAGCTACAAATGCAGTGGTTACAAGAGCACAAGCTCTACAAACACCCGAAACTTCACTGAATAGTGATAATGGAGTTGATAGCCAAGATAGTCACTTAGTGATTACTCGTGACTCTTTCATAAAATTGCAAGAAGAAGATCCTTCTTTAAAAAAATTCTTCATTCTTGCGAAGAAAGGTGATCCGAATCAGGATACAAATAGAAAATCTTGGATTGCAATGAGAAACGGCGTACTTGTACGTATGGTACAAGATTCGACTACGTCGGCACATTCGCAAATTCTTGTTCCCAAGAGCATGAGAGTGCAAATATTGCAACATGCTCATGACTCGCAATGTGCTGGACATATGGGTTTTGCCCGTACGAAGTCGAGAGTCCTTGCGGCTTTCTTTTGGCCTTTTGTCAATAAGGACATTCGTATTTACTGCCGATCATGCAAGGTATGTCAGGAGGTCAAATCTAGAGGACCACGACATGCTGCGCCTATCCAGGCTGCTGACATTCCTATTCGGCCGTTCCAGAAAATGGCCATAGATATTATTGGCCCTTTTAAGGTCAAGTCGGCCAGAGGACATCAGTTTATCCTTACATGTGTCGATATGTGCACACGTTGGCCAGAGGCTATTCCTCTTAAGAGCATATCTACTACAGATATCGCAGATGCTCTTTGGTTGATATTTTCTCGCTTGGGGTTCCCCAGAGAAATATTGTCAGACCATGGCACTCAACTCATATCTGACACTATGTCACAGGTAATGTCTACCTTACATATTGAACGATCTCTCAGTAGTATCTACCATCCTATGTCTAATGGGTTAGTTGAGCGTCTGAATAGAACGCTCAAGACTTTGCTTGGTAAGATAACTGAAGATCATCCTCAAGATTGGGACAGGGTTTTACCCGCGGCTCTCTTTGCCTATAGAGAAGTCCCTAATGAACACACAGGATTTTCTCCCTTCGAACTTGTCTTTGGCGCGCGTCCACGCGGCCCTATGTCTTTATTACACGATCTCATCACTGCCGATGATATTAGCGATGAAACTCAATCCTCATATGAGTATGTCATTGCTCTTAGACAAAAGATCATTGAGGCATGTAAGCTAGCAACTGCTTCATCATAAATTGCTAAAGAGAAGGCAAGGCAGTTTGCTAACAAGAATAGATGTCTACGACAACTTTGTCCAGGTGACAAAGCATTCGTCCTACTCCCCAGTAGGGAAAATAGACTTCTTATTGCATGGAAAGGTCCGTATGCAATAGTCTCTCGGGTTTCCGATGTTGACTATGTGGTCGATATTGATGGAAAGCATAAAACTTTCCACATAAACATGCTTTCGGAATTTCACGAACGTCCGGACTATTTGCTGCCTATTTTCCAGGCAACGGATGATGCTCCTGCACCTCACGGTCATTATTCATCCCTGTCTGTCATACAGGATGAGGAAGCTACCTTCTCTGATGTCAACCTTCCCCTTCCAGTGGTTCCATTACATTCCACGGAATCTTGGAAAAACGTTTCTGTTTCTCCTAATCTTTCTGGTGACGAACATCGACAAGTCTCGTCGATGTTACAAACATTTCAGGATGTTCTCACTGACATTCCTGGACACACAGATGTCATAGAACATGACATAATTCTTACCGACAATAATCCAATTAGGGTTAGGCCGTATCCTATTCCTATACACTTTCAGTCGCAGGTGGAAAAGGAATTGGATGAAATGATTCAATTAAATATAATTGAACCATCGACTTCACCATATTCTTCTTCCATGGTTATTGTCCGGAAGAAGGATAAGAACATACGAATTTGCATTGATTATCGCAAATTGAATCAGGTCACAAAGTTCGATGCTGAACCGATGCCTTTGTTAGAAGATCTACTGATTAGACTTTCTAATTCTAGATTCTTCACTAAACTTGACTTGTCTAAAGGTTATTGGCAAGTGCCTTTAGCAGAGCATGCCAAACCTCTTACTGCTTTTTCTACACCTAGGGGTCTATTTCAATGGAATGTTATGCCTTTTGGTCTCATGAACGCCCCTGCCACTTTCGTTCGCATGATGCGTCGAATTCTGTCACATCGTTCGGATGTCATCGCATACTTAGATGACATCTGTCTCTTCAGTGATACCTGGGAAGATCACTATTTAGGGTTATATGACTTACTGTCCACTCTACGTGAGAATAATTTGACAGCAAAACCTTCTAAAGCTTTTGTTGGTTTTGGTGAAATCTCTTTCCTGGGTCATCGTGTTGGTCATGGTCTCTTGAAGACAGAAGACCACAATACTTCCAAAATACTGAACATCTCTGTTCCTAAAACGAAGAAACAAGTTAGGAGTCTCTTAGGTTTAATTCAATTTTATGGGAGATTTATTCCAAATTTATCTTCGATCATGGCACCTCTCTCAACATTGTTGAAGAAAGGTTCGCCTAATCTGGTCCGTTGGTCTGAAGCATGCCAATCTTCACTAGACCAAATCAAGAATATATTTTCTTCTCCTCCCATCTTAAGATTACCTACTCTTGATAGGACTTTTGTTCTTCGGAGTGATGCTTCATCCACTGGGAGGGGAGCAGCACTGATGCAAGAATATGCAAATACTCTGCATCCTGTTATGTACATTTCTAGAAAACTAAATGCGGCAGAGAGGAACTACTCGGTTTTAGACCGTGAGTTGTTAGCGATGGTTTGGTCAATTCTAAAACTACAAAGATTCCTCCTGGGCGCACATTTCATTCTAGAGACTGATCAGAAAGCTCTTACAGCTATTCAGACTAAGAATTTGAAGAGTTCGAGATCCACTCGATATGCTATAGCTCTTCAACCTTTTCACTTCACGGTACGAGCTATCCGTGGTGCGGATAATGTGATGGCTGACATTTTGTCTAGATGCCCACATGACTCCAACTAATACTTCTGTCCTATATTCCTATATATTACAGAGTCATAACACACCTATATTACTACAATAGATTAGCACATCTGTACTCACTTTATATGTACACACTATCGTGCTTTGTTATCATCTTCTTCTGTTCGTTTTTTAAGATGATAGAGGAGGACTGAGTGGTTAATATAAGGGCCGTTAGTTTACTAAACAGCCACAATTATTAATAATGTATTGTACCTTATGAAGCATATTAGTTATTAATTAGCATTATAATGCTTGTACTTTCTCAGAATGTCATTGATGAGCTGAGGACTTACCTTACTAGTATCAAGCATGACGAGTTCTAGATTGTGTACTTACCCTCGGAATGCCAGAGCATATGTCCTGGATCGTCATGTAGTTTAACTTTACTATGTACTTATGTCATTACATGCCAAATAATGTACTAATTAAATTTTCCTATCAGATTTGTACATCCATTTTTAAAGACAATATTAGAGTATGCTGTTTAATGATGATTATGGTAACTTGCATACGTATATTGTGTTTACATGCTAACGTGATGTGTGTTGGTGACACTTCCCCGATCTGAATATTTTTTGAGACATATTTATTTTTCTGTTGAGGTATATCCTCACCAGACACTCTATATTTAGCCTCATGTTAGGCAATTTAATTAATTATCAGCGCATAATTCGTGCGTTTTGAGCCGCTTATCGCATGCTCTTTGATATTTAAAAAAAAAAATATGTTCCACATTTTTTTTATCGGGAGGAGGTGGTGATATGTTGCGTGAGAAATTCTCGCAACATCGTTTTATTACAATATCTATTTTATAACGCAAGGGCAACAACTGCTTGAAATTTATAGTCACTTTTCTCGGTAAGCATTTGTCTTCTCGCGTTGGTATTGAATGCAGTTAAGTTTTGAGCTGTGGTCATTTTGCGCTGGACTGCGCATGACTGGTCTTGCTTCTTGGTCGATCGATTTCCGCCCACCAGGGGAGTGAGCGATTTGAATGGCGAGAAAGATGCCTCGCTGAAAGAGGATCTCCGCTATTTTTTTGTTCTGTCAGGAATGTGAAAGTCCTCTTATGGATATTTCGTTTATTCGAGATAATACCTCTAGTGTATTTGCACATGCCGGGAGGCATAATATTTCTGTGTATTTCCTGAAGGCAAGGTAAATTGACTTTCCATTAACTCTATCGATTTTTGGTCGTGAGCGATTTCGATTCATAGCCTGTCTTCGAAAGTCGTCGTCACGAGATGTTTTCCCAGCTCACATGTCGCAGTATTGTACTGCATCGGTTGATGCATGTCCCAAGGACCATTACTTGCTACTTTGTTAAATGAACTAGGCTTGGAAAACCTTTGTTAACTAGAGGATATTTTTGAGGACATTATTTATACTTCGGCAGACGTGTCTGTCTTGCTGAAGTCAGATTAAGGAGAGTGAACTGATCTCATACATCTGGTTACCTTCTGGCTAAGATAGAAAGGGATGGAGAATTTTCCCGACTACATTACAGCCTTATAATGTATTGACATGTCTGTGAATCACCTTTGTTATGATGCTGTCTACCGTCCATTGCTATACTGACATTGTTGCTGTGATAATGACTGTCTGATGTACCTACATATTCGCGTATACATTTTGTCACTGTGGCGTCCACAATAAATGATACAGAAAAACGTCTAGCTGTTACAAGCATCATTGACTTTATACGTCGTGAGTTTACTGACGTCCTATGTGGATTGCCCTGTTATTTTGTATGAACATTGTTTGACTGAACACATCTGCACACTACACAAAACCAGACATGCGGATACCATCCATCATCATATGGCATCACGCATCAACCTTATCAGCAATTAAACACATGCACTGGGCGATTTAGTGTTAAGTTGATGTCTGATGTCGGCAGCTGCCGATATTAACCAACATGGTTGTCGATAATATAATCTCAGCCGCTCCTGCAAATGTTTAGGGAAGAGGCGGGTATCAAACAGACGTGATGACATATCTCTGAGAGGGGTGTACGAATGAAAATACCAAATACCAGCTACACATAGCAGAGAAAGAAAGAAAGTGCGACAACTGAAAGCACGCAATAAAAATCAGTACAAAAATGTAACTGATACTGCCGTAGTGAAACAGAGATCGAGATGGGTCACCCCATTCTGTCAAACCTTTCTTGAATGTCTTCAGTTAACCGCTCTATCTGTGATTTTCGGTTTTCCTCTATTTTTTATACACTGGCGATACCAAAAAAAGAACTGACTTGTAATGCTATCAACGTGTTTCTAATGTCAATAATAACTGTAGAGAAAATGACCTGGAGTATACAGACGTGATTAATCACAAAGAGCTAAAGCTCATTGATGGTGGATCAGAGACTAGACACAACAAGAGTCGTGAGTGAAGCCTCGTATGTGACATGTACTCTACTGGATTGTCTAAATAAATCAAAGGAGCACGATAGCACCATTTCTACAACTATGATGTCATGCCAGAACCGAACACGGACATTAAACATATAACTGAAAGAAATATGAAATAATAAAATCCACTTTTTGAGGAAAGTACTGTCCACATGTCACGAAACAAGCCAAAGCGCAAAGGAGAGCTTATCCAAGATATATGAAGGAACCAATCCACTTTCTTTGGAAATTTTATGAAACAAGAATAAAACTGGAATATATTCAAAGGCGGATCTACTATGAAGTCAGTGAAGTTTGAGGGGTCCAAAGTACATTTTCTTTTCCATCCCTCAACATATTTTTAAAATAAAAGAGGCCCCTCCAAGAGTACAAGCTTCGGGTTCCACCCCCCCCCCCCCCCCCCCCCCCCCCCCCCCCCCCCCCCCCCCAATGTAGATCCGCTACTGAATATATTGGAATTTAATTATTAAATGATTGAAAGACATGGAGCTAGAGGATAAAGACATGGAGCTAGAGGATAAAGACATGGAGCTAGAGGATAAAGACATGGAGCTAGAGGATAAAGAAATGGAGCTAGAGGATGACAAATAAAGAAGATACTGGACAATATGACATCATGGCATGATCAAAAAGTTCACAATAGAGTTAATAAACAATACTGGAGACTCCACATGTTGTGGAGAGACATGATCACACACGCCAGATGGCAAGGTACTGGAAGAAGAAAAACTTTCAATGTACAGTCATTGTTTTGGAAACCACGATGACAGTACATTCAGGAAGACAGAAAAGAACGTGAGAAAGAGAACTAGAATAAGAAATAAGAAGGATACAAACATTTTTTTTTCTCTAAACAGTAATGGTGACCGCACATGAAAATATAGCTGGTAGAGCTTTGTTGATCTCATGCTTAGTGGGGAGCTGAAAGACGAAATGAAATCTTTATCGTATTTTTATTTATGTTACAAAAGAGCATTGAATGCATTAATTGATAATGTAACATATTACCACCATCATCGACATCATCATCATCCTCCTCATCACCATCCTTTTCCTTTTCTCTTCTTATGGGGAACGGAGCCAAAAATTCCCGCTAGTCCCCTCACAGGAGGTCTAGGTGGCGCAATCACATGCTCTTGTAGTGGTTGTTTCTGCAGCTATTTGTTATACATAATGAGGCTGTCAGTCACTATGTACAACCTCATATTAGTTGTCTCTTACGAATTGTCTGAGTAAGTTGTAGTCCTATTCTGCCTTAGTCTCACCAGAGACCCACTGGAACCACAAAGTGCAACAGAAAGTATAGATGACACAAACTGGTTGGCGAAAACATGCCAGTATTGAGAGAAAGTTGACTGGTTTGGCCGCTAAGTTTGCCAGTATCTGGCAAATCAAATCGACTTTTTGTTTCTTTTCCCCGTTTACCAGGGAATGCGACGTTTCATGTTAGAGTAATCGAATGTTCCCCAAGTCGGGGAAAAATCTGGCTAATGCCAGGTTAATTTTCTCAACATCTGTCGAACTTTCGCTTTCTCTCGTCTGCTAATTTTGTTCTGTCTCTCTCGCCACCCTCTGTTCTCGTTGCTCATCCATTCAGCAACCACCATTCACTCGTATTTTACTTTCTGACTTACTTATTTAATGTGCAGTTCATTAGTTTGATTTTTTTCTGTCGAATGTACATATTTTTTTCTTGTTACCTCATCAGCCATGGTGCGTCTACTTCAATTTTTCCTGTCTACTTCAGTGGCGTATTAAAAAAAAAATAAAAAAAAAATTGGGGAAGGGTTTCAGGTTTGTCAGGAAAATAAAATTTATTTGTATGCGTTTGCTCTTCAAGGGAAAGGTAGACCCATAGTAAATAATTGCCGTAGAGGAGTGAAGTTTTAGAGACATCAGGATGCTAGAATTTAACTTTATGAGGTGGGTGACCAATTCATTTCCTCGCTGCTTTTACCTTCAGTAACTCAAGAGCAAAGTCGTGTACCAATATATAGCTAGTTAGACTGGAGTGTGACGCATCCAGGTTCGGAACATGATACCTTTGCCGCACAGGCAAGGACTGTGACCGTTTAGCCAATCAGACGCCCTTGTTGCTCTTATAAACGTGAAATGAATATAGTTAAAAATGTTGGGGAAAAAATGACTAATCTGTAATCTTGACTGTTGATCTTATTAATGTAAAATTACATACTATAGCACGTTTCACTAGCTTTGCCCTCAAACAAAGTAATTATCTGATTAACCGTCCAACGTATTAATGCCATCTTTTGCATACGATGTTATATTGGGTTAGACCCAACAAATATATACTTTATATCTGTGCATCTTGTCTAGTTCCCATAAACGAATGAAATCCTTTGATCTTTGTCGGCATACTAATTATTGTGTATCGAGAAAAGAAATTTTACCACTTCAGTCACAGATTCTGTGAATTGATTAGGCATAGGCGTGTCTACTATTACAATAATGTGACCATCATGTTTGCATATGAATACCTGTTGAAGATGATTTCTTAAATGATCTGCATGCGAGATACTCGTGACATTGTTTGTCATTGACATTTAGTGCGCTACCAAACTGGACCTTCATTGATCTAATTATTGCAATAGGTATCACCACTTTCCGGTTCATAAATATCTACTGTGCTTGTAAATAACGGTAAGGTCATCTTTAAAGAAATTAAACTTCATCCGAATCATAATCAGATGTCTCTGAGAAATTGATAATCAATCTCGGCTGAATGAAGGACAAACCATCATTCGTCCAATATTCCTCTTCCTCTTGTAACACATGGTTCTCACATTTCTTCCAATAATCCCTGGCTATATTGGAGATGGCGGCTTTTGTAAGTATTTCAACATCTTTTAATTTGAACGTTCTATTTTCTGTTGCTACCTGTTCCTTAATTTTAGCCCAGACTAATTCTATTGGGTTTAAGTGAGAATGGTAAGGAGGCAATCTTAAACATCTGTGACCATGTTCATGGATTGCCTTGTCTATGTGAAATATCTTTGTATGCTGTGTCTTTTTTTTTACAATTCCAAGTAATTCAGGCTTCAGGGACATTTCGTTGAATGGAATGTTGTTTTTGGTCAGCCAAATCTTTATTACATCTTTAGTACTTGATGAATTAGGAACTTTATCTTCTGGTGCCACAACGTTGTGATATGAAGCATTGTCCATTATCAAACACGACGGTCTATCCAATGAAGGAAGTACATGATTCACAATCCAATCTTGAAATATCTTGCCATTCATCTCTGTATGATAATCCCTATTATCTGTGGATTTTGAAACAAATATGAGTTCAGTATTATTTAGAAGCCCATGATGGCTGCTTCCTGCATGTGCAATTATTAGGCGCTGTCCTTTGCTGCTTGGTACTAGTCTCTTAGTTGTCCCATCAGATGATTGCCATTCTCGTTCATTACTGTGGTGCGCATTGATCCAAGTTTCATCTAAATACACAAAATCATAACAATCTCTTCACATTTCTCTGACCTCGCGTAAATATTTGCTTCTCATTGCAACTATATGAGGTTTCTCACAAATAAGGTTTCTACCACCAACATATTTTCTAAAAGTGAATCTCAAACTCCTAATAGTTCTCCATTGCGTAGATTTGGAAATATCAATGTCATTATTCTTTCTACTCTTTCAGTCCCAAGCAGAAAAGTGGGTTTGACCCAAACAAACGTTTTTGTTGTTGTTTGGAAATAATTTTTTTAAATGTTCATATGCATAAACAAATTTGTAGTTTTATCCAAGGTAAAATTGATAGGAGCAAAAGATACGGAAGCCACTTAAATGGCTCCCGGGTCAAATGTGTCTAAACCCTGAGCCTTTATAAAGTCGATTGGGACTTAAAGAGTTAACTTTTCAATTTCCTTAAAGTCACTGCCTCATTATTGTGAAACATATTGCAAATTTCTCTGCGGATCAATTCTCTGTCAAAATTATCCACCACACTTGGCCTAATTTTCGTGTGTGAAACACTGGAATTAGAAATTTCAGATGTCGCTATCCAGCGGTGCAATGATCGTTTGCTTATCAATCACCAAGACATGAATAGTTCTCTTTTGTGGGTTTGAAATAGAATGATATAGTTTTTCTCGAGTATCTTCTTTGAAGATATTCTTAAAAATCCTATTTGTGATTTGCTGTAATGTCATAAAATGTACTCGCAGACTCATTTTTCCTACTTAACCACACAATACTTTTTGTAGACACGCCACTGATTGACAATGTGTGCGTAACACCGGTTATAAACTGTTTTATGTTCAAGAAGTGCAATTTCACTCAAAAATCATGCCAATTGTTTGATAAACCAAAAATGTGCAAATGAGGTCGTTTAATTTACTGTAGACATTTCAATATGTGTATGTGTGATGTGTGTTGGCAAGTAGGATTTTGATATTATATCGCAAAGAAACGAAAATTGAAACCAATAGCCGCATTTTAATGAAAAATTTAATTCATAGGATCTATACCATTTCAAATTTACACACAAAATTTCACTTATATGCGTTATATATTCGCTGAGATATAGCATTTTGAAGTTGGGCAAAGCTAGTGAAACGTGCTATAGTAACTTTGTACCCCCCAAAAGTTTCAGCTATACTTGCACATGAGTCAAAAAAATGTTGCCGAAATGTTATCAATTTAAGGTGTGTATTCTCAAACCATTGAGATTTGTGTATAAAAATTGGTGCTGTTGCGCATCCGCCACGAAACGTTTTGAGAAACGTTGGTGCACATTGGTGCTGAGTGAGAAACTTAAAGGTTATGGCTAGAAAACTTGCTATTTATCTCCGGAGCTCGTAAAACTAGCATTCAGCTCCTGCACATAAAACTGAAGAGGTTGGAATGAGTGATAGATACAGAGTGAGCTGGTGAAAAGCAATAGAATTTCCACACGTGAGATGATAGAATGTGATATAGAGGCTGTCTTTGAGAATCGAGATAATCTTCTCTCTCTCACCTATCTTCTACGACCTCTTTTAGAGGCGTCAGACAGTCTAAACACAGATATATATATATAGATATATATATATATATATAAATATATATATATAAATTAATATATCTCTCTACTCTCGCCCTCTCACAAACACGTGACGACAGGGAAACACACAGACGTGGGAAAACTATAAACCATGATTACAGATATTATTTGGGATCGAGCTGACCAACGCACTGATTTTTTTTTTTTTCAAGAGAGATATTTTAATTATCATATCAAAATTTCTCACAACACCAAAAATTACATCAAGGAAAAACATATACAAATAGTCATAAAATTTAAGAAAATGCTACAAGGATGATAGCCCGTTAGAATCTTACTCTAGGTTTAGCCCACAGCCCCGTTAAGAGAACAGATGATGGCTCAAAGAGTTATAGATACATAGGGTTGAGTCTAAGAGATTTCTTTGTTTCTCGTAAATATATGAACAGAGTTGGATAAATCTGATTTAACCTAAGAAAAAAACAGAAACTCTAGCATTTTGTAACAAATTCTGCAGGTTTAAAAAAAATTGAGACAGCAAATGGGTGACAATAGTACACCGGTAAAGTAACACTCAGACCTGTGTACTCTCATTCATTCAGCCATGGGCTTTCTTGCACATATATACTCACAACTTTACTCGCTGCCTCTGGGAACATAATAATTCTAGGACCTTCACACAGACCCGAAAATGCAGTCATCGGCCAAGAAATCCCCAGTTCCAAAAGGCGTGCTAAACTCTCAGGGAACGATTCCTTGGGTGTTCTATTTTTTCGAATGTCTGATTAAGTCACATAAAATTTGTCCAGGCACGAAAGTTAGCAGAGCACACTGTCATTAGCTTTGGATTCTAGAATTAAGGAATGTCAGATCGGTGTCTACTTCCAGGAAAGTACTATATTTGGTCACCACAATACTAGTCACAATCTCTTGCGGAATGTTACTGTTATTCTTGTAATATTCACGCCGCCAGGCAGCATGTACATTTAAATTTGTGGAGCAATATGAACTGGCTCACAAGCCCAATATATATTTTCTAGTCTTTAGAAACCGTTAGTGGGATTGCTATTACTGTCTCTCTCTGGTGTCATATGCACTGTCAGATCCAGTGTTACTTGAAACAAAAAACCCACGTGGTTAAAGATAGGAAATGTCTATGCTTCACACAAATATGTCTCTCAGGCTACTAAACGCTGGCAAGTTGGGTACCACCGTTTCACTATATAAAAGAAAGAACACATATCAAATAATTTACATATATGTACTCAATATAACTTACATTTTAAATAGCAAGCCGACCGCTTGACTTATAATTAAAACTTCCCGTAAAGTAAGTTATATAAAAATCAATCATCAGGAATTTAGGAATATCTTCGTATTCCGTCAATATTCACTGATGTCGCATCTAGCATTTATAAGTTAGTTATTAAAACAGTTTCGACTGAGTATTAACAGTTAAATTAAATTCCTTATAGCTACTAGTTTAGTAAGCTAAAGATATAATTTATTATGTATTTCCACTGTAACTCGTCGACTTAGAGAATATAACAAACTATAAATTAAGCACTCTGTTCAAAAGAAACTAGTTAAAATGAAATGCGCGATTTTAACACTTAATCACTTCACAAAATACTAGATAATAATATATTTACCTCAAAACACAGCACTACAGGATATCGCAAATTAAGAATTATACGCTTATATTTATGGAAGTCTAGAAGTTCGACAAATTGTCGCAACAAACTAAGAAACTTCGCTTATACAGCTCTACTCTTCGCGAACCACCTGTCTACTGCGATTATAGAGAAAGAATGAAGATAAAGTTTCAAACTAGGTTTAATATTTTAAACCAGACAAAGGATGAACTATTATTTCGTAGAACGAAATGCTCTCCCCTTTCCGGCTTAAACGATACGTTTAACACCTAACATGTCGTAACTGCCACCAACTGACCAAGATGTACGCGTGTCAGTTTCAAATCTCAGACAACCGTCTGCTCTGGGCGAAAGCGGGTTGGCAGTTTTAGCACCTACGTTTGTGTCAGGTGAAACTGGTAGACCAAAAGTCTGCTCATGTCCAGCGAAACGAATTTCTCACACCCCAGGCCCAGGAAATCTGGTCGGGCCGCGCTCTGACCGGGGAAACTGCAGACGTATGTCTGGCGAGAACCGTATATTCACAGCTATCTGCGCAGAGACTGACATCTGATGCAATAAGGTTACTAGTCAGTATGAGAAAGAAAAACGATGATGGGAAAGAAATATATTTTTCGCAACGAGTGATGCGAAAAAATACAGGAAAAACAAGTACGGAAAGATAATAAAATAAAAGGATGCGGGTGAGAGAATAGGAAGAAGATCTAGGCAATTTAATGATCAAAACCCACGTGACAGGACGTCCCCCCTTAAGATATGGAAGCACTCCATGTCTACGTTATGGAATTAAATTTCCTATAACCGTAGCTTCGGGGTGTCTGTCTTCTTCCTCTCATCTTCCCCCTCTATCTCTCTCCAATTCCTACTCAAGTCTACTCCCCAAAGTTTCCTTCCTCTGGAATGTCTCCCATGCGCGCTTGAAAGAGCGTCGCCGCTTCTGACATTTTTGAAAGATTTCCTGTGATAGCGGTGGAATATCCCTGCCACTATCGTCATCTTCGTCAGTTTTGGCGATCGTCAGGAGATGGTCGGAGGTTGGCACTGGTCTTTCCAAGTATCTCTTTAAGAGATTTAAATGGAAAACCTTCTCCTTTCCTTGAATAGAGATCTGGTAGTTAGCCTTAGAAATCTTTTTCAGGACGGTAAACGGCCCTTGCCATCCGATCTTCAGTTGGTTGTTCTCGGTAGGGAGTAACACCAAAACTTTCTCTCCTGCTTCCAGTTCTCTCTCTTTCGCGACTTTCCTGTATCGGTTAGCGTGCTTTGTGCGAGCTCGCTTAAAGTTAGTCGTTGCTAGGTCCCACCCTAGTTTCAACCTTTCCTTTAAAACCGACACATATTTACTGGCTGAGACAACTGTCTCATCAGCCTTCTCGTCTGTCAGAGACTGAAGTAAGGCTTCAAGCGGGCCCTTAATGGGTCTGCCGAATAAGAGTGTAGCGGGCGGAAATCCTGTGGAAGTATGAGGAGATTCTCTGTAGCCAAATAATGCTGCAGGAATACACAGATCCCAATCTTCAGGTTTCACTTGTGCCAGCTTACTTAGCATCATGTTGAGGTTTCCATTTGCACGTTCCACGAGCCCATTTCCGGCCGGAGTATATGGCTTAGTGTGGATGTGTTGGGTCCTCAAGATCTTAACGATCTCATCCATCAACAGGTTTCGGTATGGAGATCCGTTATCCGTCAACACTTGCTGAGGGAATCCCAACCGAGTGAAAATCTGCACGAGGGCTTCTGCGACATGCTTGGCATCTGCGCATGTTAGCGGGATAGCTTCTGCCCATAAAGTGCATGTATCGACTAAGGTCAGGATGAACCTGTTCCTTCTTTTAGTCCTGTCGAAAGGCCCTAAAATGTCGATCACAACCCGTTCGAATGGTGTTCCCACTATTGGCATTTCACCCATGTGGACTGGGGGTGTCCGTTGCTTGGGTGGTACACGTTGGCACTGGGCACAGGATTTGACGTACCTGATAATATCAGTGTTTACTCCTGGCCACCAATAATGAGTGGTTATACGTTGGTTTGTGGCGTTCTGTCCCATGTGTCCGCTAAAGGGAAGAGAGTGCCCCATTTCTAGGATTTGGCTTCTGTACTGTTTCGGTACTAGGAGCTGGTTGTAACCTTGGTCAGGCTTGCCCGTTCTCCGATAAAGTACGCCATCCTCAGAAAAAATGTCCCCGTGCTGTCTGGGTTCCTTAGCCATGGGCAGTTTCCTAAAGCAAGGTGCCAAAGTAGGGTCCTTGTATTGCGCTTCTTTAAGTTCCATAGGTAACAAATTAGGCGCAGGCTCCCGTTCCTTCTTGGTTTGCCCTCTTGTAGTTACTGCTGCCACAATCGGCTCTTCCGTTTTCCCAATACACACGTATCTCCCGCCAAGTATGACTGGGTAGATGGGATCATCCATAACAGCCGCTTTGATCACGCCTCTGACAAAGTCAGAGTGTATCTCCACCAATGCGATGGGAAGCGCTGTAGGTGCATCACTCTTACGAACTCCACAAAGTTGGACGGTCTCTGCTGTCTCTTGACCGGGTTTGACCAGGTTTCTGGCAACAATGCAATCATACGAAAGCCCCGTGTCAAATAAACAAGAAGTTTGAGAACCGTTCAATGTAACAGTACCTCGCGTTGAGGGTCTATCCCCAACAGGTTGGGAATCACTGTCAATAGTTCCGCCTTGCGAGACTGTCAATAAGCATCCGATGCGTTTAGGCTCGGTGTGCTCGGTCTGATCATATGTCCCGTGCTCAGGGGTTCTCCCTTTGCCACCTTGTCCTTTCTGGCTACGCTGCCATGTAGGGCGGTCGGGTTGATCAGACTGTCTGGGGTGGTTGGGGTACTTGTTCTTGTAGAACTTGGATTTTTCAGGAGGGGGGTTTTGAGGTCCAGTTTCTCTGTGGTTATTCGAGTTGGAAGCCTGAGAAGATTGCTCTAGATTATTTTTTCGAAAATGCTCCTCTGTCGGTTTCCGTTTTGTGGCCGGTAGTTCAGCCAGCGCATTTTGATAACGCTCCGACTTCTGTAAGATGTCTTCAAGTTTTTCTGCTCCCTGCTCAGCTAGAAATCTCCGGGTATCTGCAGACAATGTGTTCTTTATTTGTTCTGTTAAAACAAATTCCTCAAGACCTTCGTAGGTAGAGGGGAGCTGCGAGAGCTCTAGGCACTTTGTCAGATAACCCTTCAAACGAGACGAGAACTGCTGAAAAGTTTCAGAATTTTCTTTCCGGCTGTTGCGAAACAGTTGCAAAAATTTGCGAGCGTTCATTTCAAAGCGCTCCAGTAACGCTTTCTTCAACACATCATAGTTGTCTTGTTGGCTGCTTTCCAGTTTGGCGTAAACATCATACGCAGAACTTTTCAAAGCCTGGGAAAGCTTCATGTTCCAACGCGACCTCTCTAAACCGTACAGAGTTGCAATTTTCTCAAATTTTTCTAGCCATGTGTCAATCTTCTCATTTGGACAAGGGAAAGACTCAAGAGTGAAAGACATAGCGTTGAGTTGAAGAGATTGAGTGTTAGAAGGATCAGTTAAGGAAGAATGAGGAGAAGACTCTCCATTGCTGGAGGTAGAGGCAGCACCACGACTTTGCACTTCTAGAGCTTTAAGAGCCAACTCATGCTGTCTCTCTTTCTCTCTTTCCTCATGCTGTCTCTCCTTCTCTCTTTCCTCATGCTGTCTCTCCTTCTCTCTTTCTCTCTCCCTGCGGATTTCCATTTCCTCATCCATCTTCCTCTGCTGTAATAGCCGGTCTTCCGCTTCTTTCTTCTCCGCGTCATATCTCTCGAGTTCGTCTCTGACAAACGCTTTCGCATCCTCTCCTTCCAGTCCCTCCTCTCTCGCTTCGTCCCTGAGGAGTTGTCTAAGCTTTGCCCTCTCGGCCATATTATGTCAGTGACTGAGACTAGTGGAGAAAAAAACTAGGAAAAAGGATACACTGGTTCCTACCACTTACGAGAAAAAAATTTCCAAAAATTTAAAAGATGATATCCTTAACCCTGGGATACCTCCTCCAAATTAAAATCTAACTATCGCTGCTATTATCGGCAATAAAGCACCTAATGCAAAACACGACTACGCCAACTAAATGGTAGTTAAGATTACTTCACTGAAAAATAAGTAGCTACAGTGGAAAAGCAAAATAATTATTGCAAAAATTACAGAGAAAAATAATCCCCTTAATTTTTAAGTCCACTATCAAGTTCACCCCTGAAGACAGTTAGGGTAAGGGAGGCAATTAATCTGGACAAATAGTCCGAAACGCACTCCTTAGCTTTTGCTCAAACACCTACTTCTTCAAAACCCAGTGAATGTTATACACTCACCACTTTACCAGCGTTTAGTATTACAAAATCAGTAATTAACATATATTCCGACAATCAACCTGTAACTGAAATGTATATTATTTCTAAATGCTGTGGAAAAAACTTATCAGTTTGTGTGGTCAGCACGCCCGTAAACAGATCGTTAGTCTAGGGGATAATTATTTTTAAAAGATACAAAACTCACAAGACATCACACTCTTACTCTATTACAGAATAAAGAATCTTAAATACAAAATCCAGATAGACGAGTCCACGTTTTTCGTACTCGTCTTCCTATTCTAAGTTCAAAGACCGGAAACGAGCAACCATTTGTCGTACTCGTCTTCCTATTCTAAGTTCAAAAATCCTACGGGCGAGAACCCATTTGTCGTAGCGCCTTAGGATTTTGGGTTCAATTCCCGGTAACGAGCGACCATTTGTCGTAGATTTTTCGATAGGAGTATTAAGACTGAGTTTGGTCCCTTCTGAAGAGGTTGGAATGAGTGATAGATACAGTGAGAGCTGGTGAAAAGCAATAGAATTTCCACACGTGAGATGATAGAATGTGATATAGAGGCTGTCTTTGAGAATCGAGATAATCTTCTCTCTCTCACCTATCTTCTACGACCGCTTTAAAGTGTCAGACAGTCTAAACCACAGATATATATTACATAAATCTCTATCTACTCACGGGCACGCACATACACGTGACGACAGTTAAACACACAGACGTGGGAAATCTATAACCATGTTTATATATTATTTGAACGAGCTGACCAACGCACTGATTTTTTTTTTCAAGAGAGATATTTTAATTATCATATCAAAATTTCTCACAACACCAAAAATTACATCAAGGAAAAACATATACAAATAGTCATAAAATTTAAGAAAATGCTACAAGGATGATAGCCCGTTAGAATCTTACTCTAGGTTTAGCCCACAGCCCCATTAAGAGAACAGATGATGGCCCAAAGAGTTATAGATACATAGGGTTGAGTCTAAGAGATTTCTTTGTTTCTCGTAAATATATGAACAGAGTTGGATAAATCTGATTTAACCTAAGAAAAAAACAGAAACTCTAGCATTTTGTAACAAATTCTGCAGGTTTAAAAAAAATTGAGACAGCAAATGGGTGACAATAATACACCGGTAAAGTAACACTCAGACCTGTGTACTCTCATTCATTCAGCCATGGCCTTTCTTGCACATATATACTCACAACTTTGCTCGCTGCCTCTGGGAACATAATAATTCTAGGACCTTCACACAGACCCGAAAATGCAGTCATCGGCCAAGAAATCCCTAGTTCCAAAAGACGTGCTAAACTCTCAGGGAACGATTCCTTGGGTGTTCTAATTTTTCGAATGTCTGATTAAGTCACATAAAATTTGTCCAGGCACGAAAGTTAGCAGAGCACACTGTCATTAGCTTTGGATTCTAGAATTAAGGAATGTCAGATCGGTGTCTACTTCCAGGAAAGTACTATATTTGGTCACCACAATACTAGTCACAATCTCTTGCGGAATGTTACTGTTATTCTTGTAATATTCACGCCGCCAGGCAGCATGTACATTTAAATTTGTGGAGCAATATGAACTGGCTCACAAGCCCAATATATATTTTCTAGTCTTTAGAAACTGTTAGTGGGATTGCTATTACTGTCTCTCTCTGGTGGCATATGCACTGTCAGATCCAGTGTTACTTGAAACAAAAAACCCACGTGGTTAAAGATAGGAAATGTCTATGCTTCACACAAATATGTCTCTCAGGCTACTAAACGCTGGCAAGTTGGGTACCACCGTTTCACTATATAAAAGAAAGAACACATATCAAATAATTTACATATATGTACTCAATATAACTTACATTTTAAATAGCAAGCCGACCGCTTGACTTATAATTAAAACTTCCCGTAAAGTAAGTTATATAAAAAATCAATCATCAGGAATTTAGGAATATCTTCGTATTCCGTCAATATTCACTGATGTCGCATCTAGCATTTATAAGTTAGTTATTAAAACAGTTTCGACTGAGTATTTAACAGTTAAATTAAATTCCTTATAGCTACTAGTTTAGTAAGCTAAAGATATAATTTATTATGTATTTCCCCTGTAACTCGTCGACTTAGAGAATATAACAAACTATAAATTAAGCACTCTGTTCAAAAGAAACTAGTTAAAATGAAATGCGCGATTTTAACACTTAATCACTTCACAAAATACTAGATAATAATATATTTACCTCAAAACACAGCACTACAGGATATCGCAAATTAAGAATTATACGCTTATATTTATGGAAGTCTAGAAGTTCGACAAATTGTCGCAACAAACTAAGAAATTTCGCTTATACAGCTCTACTCTTCGCGAACCACCTGTCTACTGCGATTATAGAGAAAGAATGAAGATAAAGTTTCAACTAGGTTTAATATTTTAAACCAGACAAAGGATGAACTATTATTTCGTAGAACGAAATGCTCTCCCCTTTCCGGCTTAAACGATACGTTTAACACCTAACATGTCGTAACTGCCACCAACTGACCAAGATGTACGCGTGTCAGTTTCAAATCTCAGACAACCGTCTGCTCTGGGCGAAAGCGGGTTGGCAGTTTTAGCACCTACGTTTGTGTCAGGTGAAACTGGTAGACCCAAAAGTCTGCTCATGTCCAGCGAAACGAATTTCTCACACCCCAGGCCCAGGAATCTGGTCGGGCCGCGCTCTGACCGGGGAAACTGCAGACGTATGTCTGGCGAGAACCGTATATTCACAGCTATCTGCGCGACTGACATCTGATGCAATAAGGTTACTAGTCAGTATGAGAAAGAAAAACGATGATGGGAAAGAAATATATTTTTCGCAACAAGTGATGCGAAAAAAATACAGGAAAAACAAGTACGGAAAGATAATAAAATAAAAGGATGCGGGTGAGAGAATAGGAAGAAGATGTAGGCAATTTAATGATCAAAACCCACGTGACAGTATAGATTTCAAGGGATGAGAGATAAAGCTTTATTCAGCTGTAAGGGATAGATTTTTTAAACAGAGTAGTAAGTTAAGCAGGTATGCTGAGAGATGGAAGAATAGACTAATTATCATAAACTAACTGTATTTTCTAAGGCTTCAGTATTGGGCACGTAAGGCCGCCCCACCCCTTCTCTAACAATTGTCTTTCCTATGACTCCGTGTGTTTCAGTTTCCTCAGATTACGGTTCCTTATTAAAATGGTAGAGTTTTCCTGGGCTGTGTAAGTTAGAATTCAGAATTCCATTTTTCAGGCCGGACTTTTATTTGTTCGGCCTGATAAATGGAATTCTGAATTCTAACTTCTGGCAGTCTGGTTGTGAAGTCTTAGCAAGCAATTTCTCACAATGTCTTAATACTGAAACGTGTCAGGTTATATTGCAAGTCTTCCCTCGAGAAGAAGTGCAAACAATGACTCTAAAATAACTATACTGCCGGAGAGGAAAAGAGAGCGAACCCAATTATGTGACACATCTCTGATATCCCAATGACCAAATAATATGAATTACGTCAAGCCAAGCTCTCATTGTCTCTGACGCCGCAAATAACCAAGATGGAATACGTAAAGTCAAGACCTCATCATCTCTATTGCACTCATCGTCTCTGATGCCCCAATGACCAAGTGTTATGAAATATGTCAAGTCCAGCCCTGCAGGTCTCTTATGCTAAAATGACCAAGTATTATGGAACACGTAAAGTCGTCGTATTTTCTCCAGCCCTCAACGTCTCTAATGCTACAATGACTTAGTGTTATGAAATACATCAAGTCCAACCATCAACGTCTCTTATGTTCCAATGATCAAGTATTACGGAACAAATAAAGTGGTCATATTTCTCAAGTTCTCAGAATTTTTCTACTTCAAAATACAACAACTAAACAAGTCAGTTTATAAAGACAAAGTACTGGCGTCAAATGTCCATTACATTTTCCTTGTCTATGGAAATGTTCTAATCTCGTTCCATTGGATCTGAAATTGAACGAATCTGCAGGTTGCGTACACCGCTCCTCCCTCCAAACCCACCCCCCTTTCTCCCACCCACACACACACAAACCACCACCACTATCAGGAAAAAAACTGCACGTTCAAGACAGAAAGTCACCGCCATTTGCTCTTCGAGTAGCGATCACAGTCTTCCTTGAAAGTAACGTACGTGACCTCGAGGTTAAGTGTTCACTTTCCTAACAATGAATATAAGTAACAGCAAATGCAGAAACTATACAGTGTTACGGTATATATATATATATATATATATATATATATATATATATATATATATATATATATATATATATATATATATATATATATATATATATATATATATATATATATATATATATATACCTCTATCTCTCTGTCTTTCTGTCTGTCTGTCTCTTTCTCTCTCTATCTCTGCCTTTCAAATAAGATTAAAAAAAATAGAGGCAAGGAGAAAGACAGTGCAACAAAACTGAGAAGAAGAGAAGAGGTTTAAAAAAATGAAGAAGAAATAGAACTTAGTTTAAAACAAAATAAAAGAGACTGACATAAAGAGAGTTGGATTCATTTAACTAACATGAAGAAAAAAAAACACACACACACACATTTTCCATGTAAATAAATAATGTTCATAAGTAGACAAAGAGTATCGCAAATCAAAACGATTACTCACTTCAATTTTGGACTCGGATATTGTACAACCCCAAATTCGATTTCCAAATTCTTTTCAAAAGCCATTAACTTCCCGCTAGGTGCAGCAGAAATTGTTTTTGGATGCCGGATGGTTTTCGTTTAACTCCAAAGAATCTGTAATTAACTGGTCAGAAATAAAATTTTTTAAAAAAAAGGGGGGGGGGGGAAGAGAGCTATTAACATGAAATACTTAGATGAACTAGCTGTAAAATGAGGGAAAATGTGTTTCCATAGAATAACTGTAGATAACCCATGATCTATAGGGACCTACTTTAGAAACACTGAGCTCTGTAACGATATATCTTGATAAAGTTATGTCTAATTTCATGTATCCCGAGTACTTGAAATTTGAAATAAGTCTAGCCTATATATAACTTTTATCTCTGCTTGACAATCTACTTCCTGTAATTCCATGGACAGAGCTGTGGAAAACTCAAACTAAATAATACTTTAATGAATGTAACTTCACTTCAAAGACCAGATCGCGTTCCTGTCTTATACAGTTCACGATTAAAATACATATTTGAAGGCTAGGTGGTGAGTTTTCCCTGAGAATACCAAAAAAACTACCTTTAAGCTTGGGGATACCACGCTTTTAAAAGCCCGCAGGAGAGGAAAATGTTTCTGTTGTTTCTGATGTTTCCTTGCTCTAAAATTCTTTCCCTTCCCCCCCCCCCCCCCCCTTCCGTCCTCAAGGGGTCTACCAAATCATCCTCTGTGATCTACTTTATGCCGACTTCTGCTGCAGAGGACGTGAACAGCCGGTTGAGGACCAAACACGGGTAATTGGCACGGTAGACATCACTAGTATGCCCGCTACAAACAGTGACACGATTAGTTAGACATATCGGGCGATTTTTGAGTAATTATTTCTTCTTCTTCTTCTTCTTCTTCTTCTTCTTCTTCTTCTTCTTCTTCTTCTTCTTCTTCTTCTTCTTCTTCTTCTTATTCTTCGTATACTCTCAGATGTCTACTTGAATGTTTTCAAATGCTTTCTTTGAGGCATTTGATCACTCTTTGAGTCACTTAATCAATCTCGTTATTCAGTGACGGAGTCGGTGACTTGATCTTCAAGTCACCAATTCACAAGAGATTTAGACAATCAAGTAAGCAATACAAACCCAGAGGGGAAGATAAGAGGAGAAGACCAAGGAGTACATGCAGGCTAGAGGTAGAAGAGGAAGCCAAGGTAGCGGGACTCTCGAGAGCATAGCTGAAAGAATTTAATCCAGAATACAAATTGCCCCTTAAAGTTCGCGGAGTTTCTTAGGCGGCAAAAAACGAGTAGGTTTACTGCTGCCTGACGCATGTTGTAAAAAGACGATTAATATGAGGTTATGCATAAATTTGGCAACCTGATAATGTGAAACACATTGCTACACAAACCACAACTGCAGGAACACACGAATCTGTTTTCGTGGACACTTACTGCAAGTGGACAAGCTGCAGATGCTCTAGATGGAGCAAAAATGGACAAGAATGGATGAATAAAAAAAGAGATAAGTGTGCTGAACAACAATACAAGCCTATGTTCTCTATGAACCAAAAAGGGAAGCTGGTGACAATGGTGCTGATAATGATTATGTTGGTGATGATGACGATTAAACAATCAGTCAAATTTAAAGAAGTATGTTCCTCGTCCACGTGTTCAATATGTAAGAGTTAGTTGATCGATTTTCCGTGCCTCAGTCACTCAACAATAATGTTCAACAGTCGATCATTTAAATCTTCTACGGACAACTGGCAGATGGCAAAAGAATAGTTGGAAGACCGCAGCTGAGATTCAAAGATGGGACCCAAAGATGCAGCAAAAGAGAATGCAGTCAGCGACCCATAGCTTGACTGCTTGCGTCAGGGTCAGCGAACCAGAGCTGACCAAGACCCTACTCCACCTCCACGTGGTGGTCCTGGAAACAGGCTGCATCACTGCAGTCTGGCTGAGAGGGTAGGGATCAAAGAAGGAAAGCAAAACAGTTAGTGCATGTGTTGAAGGGACAATGGCTGGAACAAGCAGAATGTGGTAAACCAAAGACACGCTCAGTCCATGTCAATCTTCAGGATAAGTGAAATAAGTCAAATGTCAATATAGTTCCATATCAGGTCTTGCTGTTGGTGAGTGAAGCGTTAGAAATTTCAATATACTCTAAGTTGGACTTTGCCTTCCCTAACTCAAGAGCAGAGATACCCATTTACAGTTGGGTAGACTAGGGCGTTATGCTAGCAGGTTTCGAACACGGAACTAAGTGACTGCTGCAAGAAGAAGACAAAAAAACACACATACACACGCATGCGCAGAATGGAAATACACATAGATATGGAGGAGGTAATCCTCGTATAGTTCCGGGCGCAGAATGGAAGTACACATAGATATGGAGGAGGTAATCCTCGTATAGTTCCGGGCGCAGAATGGAAGTACACATAGATATGGAGGAGGTAATCCTCGTATAGTTCCGGGCGCAGAATGGAAGTACACATAGATATGGAGGAGGTAATCCTCGTAAAGTTCCGGATGTTTCTGAGAGGACAAGGAAAGAATAGATATACTGCTCCATCATGCATGTCGTAAAAGGTAGCTAATATGAGTTTGTCTTATTTATTAATTTTGTGTGTGTGTGTGTGTGTGTGTGTGTGTGTGTGTGTGTGTGTGTGCATGAGGCTGGCAACCTCACCATATGAAACAAATAGTTACAGAAACCACCACTACAAGAGGTTGTGTTCTGGCGTAGGCTTCTTAATGGAGGTTTTCTGTAGTCGTGGTTCCATACTTCACAAGGAGAGAAAAATGAGATGATGATGGTTGTGATGAAGTAGATAAAGAGAAAATTGAATGACCTTCAACGGATAGAAAGGACAGGAGGGCTTGGCATGCTTTTCTTGCAGACTTGTGCGCCACGGGTAGCAGATATTAAACTTTTCTCCACCTTACCACCTGTTTCGCTCAATAATTGTCCTTTCTGATCCTCTTGTTCAAAGTCGCAGCCAGAATTACTCTCTCCATCTCAGCTCTCTCTCTCTCTCTCTCTCTCTCTCTCTCTCTCTCTCTCTCTCATTCAGTATGCACCAGTTGTATGATCATCCCTACCTCGACACCCCCCCTCTCCCCACCCAACCCCGATATCCTTTCTTCTCTCAAACGTAATGGATTTTTAACTACAAGAAAGGTGGGCTTGCTTCTTCGACTTCCAGACTTTTTGGCATTGCCTCTCGTTTACCTCAAGATGGGCTTGGCCGGAGTGAGTGTTCACACACAGGCAGGGAGACTAAGTCGATGATTCCAGGCACAAGTGTTGCACAATTATGGCCAAAAGTGTGTGACAATTTTAAATCGGTTAATGACCTCCAAACATTCTTGTATCCAAGTACAGGTCCTAATACTTTTGTCCTCAAGTGCAGAATCTTATTTTCTCTCATTGTAGACCACAATGTCCTTGACCTCATCCATCATCATCATTAAGAGCCATGCCTGGTGGCATAGGTGATCATGTCTCTCCACAACTTCCTGTCTACAGTACAGTTGATCAATTCTATTGTTGACTTCTTTCCATGCCATGATGTCAAACTGTCCAGTCGTCCTGTATCTCTTTTTCTTTCTATCTTACTGTTATCATGATATATTCCAGCTATCTTTTTCTCATAACATGCCCAGAAGTGGATTGCTTGTTTCTAACATGAGGAGTAAGCTTCCTTTGCGTATTGGCCTCTTTGAGGACAGTTTATTTTAGCTGTCCATAGTATTGTTAACCTTCTTCTGTAAAGCCACATATCTGTGGCATCTTGTGCTTTCCAACAAATTGTCCATGACACACTTCCATATGTCAGGAATGGTTCTATACAACATTGAAGAACACATCTTGACTTTAGTTACTAATTATTACACGTGTAATGTTAATGATGACGCGTGCCGTCCTCAAGGGTCTCTCAAGAGAAAAAAAAAAGAATAGGTATACTACAATCTTAGGCTCGTCGTACTTCTTTATTAGGTGAATTAATTCATGGGGAACTCGGTTGTGCTTTAACAGTTTCCCAGGTGATTCTCTCTGTCCAGACTGTCGAACGCCGTAGAAGGGTTCAGAAATTTAATGTAAAGTGTCGGATTCAGTCCGAATATCTATTCTATTATACACACAGAACGAAAATGGGGCGTGTGAGCTCATCGGTGGGAGATCAACAGCGGTCTGTTTCTACAGATAAGACGCTAGGAGATCTCAGCCAGGATTCGGTCCTCAGCGCAGAGAATATTCTAGTTGATCTGCCTGATGATGATCTCACGTACTAGATGGTCAGGAACTTTGACTTGTCCGATCCCCTAGGTTACGAGTTTTCACTTTTTTTTCCCTAAAGATGAACAGGAAAAGAGATGCTATTAAGTCTCCACCTGCCAGTACGAAAGCAATGTGGAATCATCTGGATTAAGAACTGTCAAAAGAACTGGATAAGAACCTGAAGCGGTTAACCGTGGAGGGAAGTTGAAAGTCGCAACTAAGGTGAAATAGGTTCAACTCCCAGCTCAAGCTGGAAAACACAACAGGCTGACACTTGGGAACCATGACCCAAGTTTTTTAGAATGTAAAGAAGATTAAAGGGCCGAGTTATTTGTTCCACGGGGGAACTACTTCTGAAGATCAGATTGCGTCCTTTTGTAACGCTGTGTAAAGAGTTTCCTATCATATCGCCGGGTACTTGGTTATCTGCTAAGTACAGAATCTGTTTTGCCGAAAACTTGCTTCTCTCAAGTGTCTGTCTACGGAATTAACAAAAATAATATAATACATGGAATATCATTACAGCTAACATCAGTACTGTTAGCAACGCGTAGTACTACATATTGGAAAAATAATGAAATAAAACAAATTGAAGACAATTTACTGAAACTCAAGTAAGAAAATATCCATTATATCGGTTAACGTGGTCTCAATCGGGCAAAAGCTAAGGCTAGTCCCATAACAGAAAATGTCGTAAGAAGGAGACGTGCTTGAGTCTAGTTAATGAAGTATCTAAAGGTTATACTATGTTCTAATTCATGAGGTTACGGTGACCAGTTCTCTTCTTCGATGCCTTTGCTTTCCTTAACTCAAGAGCAGAGTCATGTACCTATTTACGTCTGGGTAGACTGTGACGCTACCAGGTTTTAAACCCGGTAGGTTTGCCGAGAGAGGCAAGCGTCCAAATTATATGCCAATCGGGCGCTCCTTCTGGCAAATCTAAGGTCAAAAAAAAAAAAAAAAGATAGCAATTTAGAAATAAAATAGCTGTACGACTTACTTAACTAAGCTCCTTAACTTTCATGCCTGAAAGGACTTGAATAAATGAAAGGAATTGACCAGGATTTCTTAATATTTTTAGCGCCGTGGACTTATTTGACTGTCCTAAAAAAGCTATGGACCCCATTAATTTAATTGTCCGATGAAGGCTCTGGACCCCTTTAATTCTCCGATGAAAGCTATGGGCCTTTTAATTGTCCGATAAAGGCCATGGACCCCTTTAATCGCCTGATGAAGGCTGTGGACCCCTGTAATTGTCCAATGAAGTCTCTGGGCCACTTTAATTGTCCAATGAAGGCTCTGGACCCCTTTAATTGTCTGATGAAGGCTATGGACCCCTTTAATTGTCCGATGAAGGCTTTGGACCCCTTTAAATGTCCGACGAAGGTTATGGACCCCTGTAATTGTCCGACGAAGGCTATGGACTCATGTAATTGTCCACTAAAGGTTATGGACCCCTTTAAATGTCAACTGAAGGCAATGGACACCTTTAAAATTGTCCGACGAAGGTTATGGACCCCTTTAATTGTCCGATGAAGGCTTGGACCCCTGTAATGTAATTGTTCACTGAAAGCTATGGACCCCATTAATTGTCCAATGAAGGTTATGGACCCCTTTAATTGCCCTATGATGGCCCTGGACCCCTTCGTGAAAAAAAAAAATGTACATAAAAGTATAACAAATAAAACTTTACATTTTAAATTTTAGGTTATGTTCACGGACCCCCTAGAATCAATTCATAGATCCCAAAGGGCCCCGGACTATAGGTTAAGAAGCCCTGGTATAGACCATAGACGCTAGAAATATTACCAGATTTGCATCTTGACGAGTATCGTCAGAGCTTAGTTCCTTTCCTTTGATTTGCAACGCTCCATCAGAAAAATCAACCTGCGTAAAATTACAGCATCAGCGCGTGTCTTCCTGCGTCTATAGGCAGCTGCTGACTGTAGATGTTATATCGTTACGCATTTGCTTCTTCCAGAATGAGATGTCTCCTTGAACTCTACAGGTTTCACTTTCAGTTTCCAGATATACGGACAGAAATGACGGCATGATGTGTTTCTATCTAGAGTCTTGCTTAAGAATGACAGTTTCAAAAATGGAATGTTGGGATTATATACGGTTCTTAAATTATAACCCTTTTTTAAAACGCTTTTTTTTATTAACTTGACATGCCCGTTGTTTGGATGTTTCAAATCTGGCGCAGGCTCAGCTGTTTTTATCCCATCCCAACATAATTACCGATGTATGTTACGTCGGTCGGTCTCACTCAAAATAGTAACTCGCACCAGAAGAAAAAGTGCGCAACGCACGGTGTGCAACTTGCGCGGCGTGGGTGTTATATAAAACAAATACTTTGGTTTTTTTTTTTAATTTTTTAAATTCTTTCACGAAATTAGTAGCGCTCGACAAAAAAAAAGTGAGTAAAAGTTGGTGTGCATGAGGCAATAACATACCAAAGTGAATAGTATTTTCGGACACGGCCAGCTCTATGTCGCCCTCACCCGATGTACACAAATCATTAAAGTTTTTGTTAAAACCACTTATTATCAGGGAACACTCTTTGAAAACAATCCACGCACTTTCACACGAAATGTTGTTATCAAAGAACTTTTAAATTGAATCTAAAATAACATAATTCTCGCTGTGAGTACGTTGGTCACAGCTGAGGAATGCAACCGTGTTGGAAAATTGTATTGTTTCCATTATATATACTCTCCCGAAAATAGTTACAATCAACAAAGAAAAGCGTTATAATAACGGTGTTCATGAACAGTTTGATTACACTGTATAATGGAAAGAAACCAAAAACACTCTAAGAATGTACTTCTATCTGCTCATCCGAAAACGGAACCAGCACACTATAATTAAAAACCCGTCAAGTTTGACGGGTTATTGCTAGTATAGTAATAAAAACAGTGTTTAAAAAAAAGTGAAAGTAACTCTATTAACGCAAGAGTAATAAAGGTAAAAGTAAAGGATCCCATTACACGCCCAATGAGGCATATTGGGAATATGGTGTTAGGCCCATATTTTCTTGAACATCGGCACACTAGGGGTAATGTGGTCAGCATCACGCCGGCCGCCTTAACCTTCCCAGAGTTGCTCTGGTACCCAATTGGGGCTGGGTCGACCCCGGAGCCGTTTGCGGCCTAAAAAAATCCCACCTCATCTGGGGATCGAACCATAGACCACTGAGCTAGGAAGCCAGTGCACTAACCACTATGATAGAAGAGTAATATGGTAAGGGAAATAACGAATTGTGAAAACAAATTGTGTTTTGTATTTAAAGTGGTGTGATGAAGTACATTGATACAGCGATAAAATCATTAATTATATGTAATAAAGTCATAATAATATGTATAGAATTAGTAAAGTTGTAACGCGTCTTCTTCCCTGCGCCAGAAAACGCATTGATTTAAGTAGGACAGAACATAGGGAGAAGCCTTATTGCAGCGCTAGTAGTATTGGACTTTATAACGCGCCCGTCAAGGGTTAACGATAAAAATTTGAAAAATCTACTAGCGTAGTGGTTCCAGGAAAGATAGTAAGAATAAAACACACGAACGCATAAGACTGAGAGAGCGGACACATGCTGCCGGCTTGTCAAGTGTTAGAAGTTTGAATTAGCTACTCAGGCCGACAGTGCGAGACGATGCCGTTAGCTTGTGTCGAAAACGTTGTCGCGAGCTTTAAAATTTAAAAATAAACCGCCAAGTCCAATACATTTTCTAACAAAAGGCACACTGTAGAATCATATATACACACACTTAATTACTTCCTGCCGGGAAAAAGGAAGATCTGCGATGATTTTTATAACATTCAAGTAGTTGAGACTTAGAAAACAACGAACACCAAAATGGAAAATATATTGAATTATTTATTAATAGGTTTAAGATCATAAAAGTTAGCTAGTCTTAGAGCTGGTCTTGTCCTGATGGGTAATATGCTTTCGAATCAAAAATCCGACAGATAGAAATAAAGTTATGGACAAAAGACTGTATTTGTTCGTACAGACAGACCAACACATGCTCGTTTGGACTTGCACTAACGGTAACATTTTTTGACGCGTCCTTGAAAAAGGCAAGAAAGGGTACATGTAGAAAGGGGTAGACAAGGGGAGAAAAAATTATGGGATGGCTCAAACTGAATATGTTTTTTGGTAGTGTTAGGCTAAAACCAAGTTTATTTTTGGTGAATGCCAAGTTCGGACGGACAGACCGACAGAAGTACACTAACATTGGACCGAAATTGGACCTTAGATTTAAAAATTTGAATGGAAAATCTTAGTAGTAGATCCCATTGGTCAAAACATTTCATATTATTGAGTACATTCAAAGGCTTGACGCCATTTGTAGAAGATAGTCCCTAGAGCAGGACGTTGTGTATTTCTGGAAAAAGTGATTAGCCTTATTAAAGCAAATATATATTAAAGTAATAGGCATCACAGTTCAGCCAGCAGTATATCTGTAGTCTGCTATTCAACGTACCTGTGTTTTTTTCATTTAATTTCTGGGTTTTTATCTGGCACTAGTCCGGTGCCAGATGTCTATGAGAAGCAGTGAGAAGTCGTTTCATGCACAGTAGTGACAGGGACCTACAGAGTCTACCCTGTTACTATTGGCCATTATCATAGTGAAATAGTGTGACACCAAGTTTACAGACTGTTCAAGTGTGCCCAGATAAGTAAAATATCTGGCACCCTAACTCTACATCAGTTTTAAGACCAGCACACCCCTGTATAACAAGAATAAACTATTTCCCCAGAAAATGTAACAGTGACATTGTATATTAAAGAGACTGGGAGTGATTATAGAATCCCAAACCGCCATCCAGTGTTAGAAACCAGTAATAGACAAATGTTTGTAACACTATTAGTATAGTTTAACAGTATTTGTTTGGACACTTGTCCCTTTGGTCTAAAATTTCCAATTTTGTATATATCTTGAATTCTTTTCATTTTAAAGTCCTGACCAGAAGAATACTAGGTTCAGGACCAAATAAATCATACAGAAAATTATAAATTGTACAAATTTATCCCAGGTGTTATTTCCTTTAATCATAGACCTTAATACTTGTTTGTATAGATGTGTATTATTGTTAAAATACCATCACACCACACTTGCATATCCCTAGACAGTAGACGTAGCTATCATTCATACTAGTCAAGAATAAGTCTGCTTGAGGCCATAAGGTGGTAGCAGCAAGGCACCCTGATAACTCAACCCTAATTTTGTTAGAATCAGGGACCTTCACAGCTGGCCTCATTCAGTACAATAAGGAAACATATCAACAACATTTCATAACATCAAAATCCACCACAAGCGGCGATCTTAGAATGATAAATGACAATGCGTTTTAAGTTAATAATAATAATTTAAAAAAAAAAACCCATTTAAGCAACTAACTCAGAGAATTTTAGTTTTAAATAAAACTTTCGGAATAACCAACATTCATGTGAGCTTTGCATTAAATATTTAAACTTGTCAAAACATGTTTAGTTCAATGAGTAGCCTTCTCCAGTCATAACTGACTATGGGGATATTGCACCTCTGAGGTGATAGCTCCCAGCTGCTTTTGTTTCGTAGTGTTCTTTTTGGCGTGTTTTCTCCGCTTTTGCTTGTTGTAAGATTTTCTTTTCGCCCAATCTGAGTTTGCGCCGTATGAAGCATCTTCATTTAGTGCGATCGGCAGCTTCATCATCCCAGTCTGCTGGATTTATGTCAAATGCTTTCAATTTCTTTTGCACTTGAACTTCAGCATCGGTCACCCGACTGTTCCTTTCCCATCTGCCAGTTGTTCATAGAAAATATCTTAGATGGAAGGTTTTGAGCCTTTTTCTTACTTAGCATAGGTTGTCCGTGTCTCGCTGCCATACAGAAGCGAGCATAAGAATGGAAGTTTCAAAAAGGGAGTGCTGAAATTATGACGGTTCTTAAAGTGATACCATTTTTAACTCTTAAAGGACGACAGGCCAGTATTTGCGGCAGATTTCCCCCAGTGTTTTGTGACAGTAGACCTTGAACAAATTTTGTTTCGTGTAGTTCCATTTTTATATTTTATTAATCCACGTTTAATTTCCTTTACAACTTAAAAAAAATAACTAGAAAAAAACTAAGCATTAAACTTAAGAACTAAATGAAAACTCGTGGAAAGACAAAGTGACAAATGTCGAGGTGCTGTCACGTGCTGCCCTTCAAAGCATGTATACACTGCTTAGACAGCGCAGGCTATGCTGGCTTGGCGATGTGCGCGACGTGGACGATGGTCGCATCCCTAAAGATATCTTCTACGGACAACTGGTAGATGGCAAAAGAACAGCTGGGCGATCGCAGATGAGGTTCAAAAATGTGTGCGAGAGAGACACGAAGGCACTGAACATAAATCCAGCAACCTGGGACGATGAAGCTGCCGATAGCACTATGTTGCGATGATCCCGACGGCGCTACCTTAGATTGGGCGAAAAGAAGCTTTCACGACAAGCAGAAGAGAAAAGAAGCTCTCACAACAAGCAGAAGAGAAAAGAAGCTCTCACAACAAGCAGAAGAGAACAGACGCTCTCACAACAAGCACAAGAGAAAAGAAGCTCTCACAACAAGCAGAAGAGAAAAGAAGCTCTCACAACAAGCAGAAGAGAACAGAAGCTCTCACAACAAGCAGAAGAGAAAAGAAGCTCTCACAACAAGCAGAAGAGAACAGAAGCTCTCACAACAAGCACAAGAGAACAGAAGCTCTCACAACAAGCAGAAGAGAAAAGAAGCTCTCACAACAAGCAGAAGAGAAAAGAACACGCAGAAGAGAAAAGAAGCTCTCACAACAAGCAGAAGAGAACAGAAGCTCTCACAACAAGCAGAAGAGAACAGAAGCTCTCACAACAAGCAGAAGAGAACAGAAGCTCTCACAACAAGCAGAAGAGAAAAGAAGCTCTCACAACAAGCAGAAGAGAAAAGAAGCTCTCACAACAAGCAGAAGAGAAAAGAAGCTCTCACAACAAGCAGAAGAGAAAAGAAGCTCTCACAACAAGCAGAAGAGAAAAGAAGCTCTCACAACAACCAGAAGAGAAAAGAAGCTCTCACAACAAGCAGAAGAGAAAAGAAGCTCTCACAACAAGCAGAAGAGAAAAGAAGCTCTCACAACAAGCAGAAGAGAAAAGAAGCTCTCACAACAAGCAGAAGAGAAAAGAAGCTCTCACAACAAGCAGAAGAGACAAGGAGCTCTCACAACAAGCAGAAGAGAAAATAAGCTCTAACAACAAGCAGAAGAGAAAAGAAGTTCTCACAACAAGCAGAAGAGAAAAGAAGTTCTCACAACAAGCAGAAGAGAAAAGAAGCTCTCACAACAAGCAGAAGAGAAAAGAAGCTCTCACAACAAGCAGAAGAGAAAAGAAGTTCTCACAACAAGCAGAAGAGAAAAGAAGCTCTCACAACAAGCAGAAGAGAAAAGAAGCTCTCACAACAAGCAGAAGAGAAAAGAAGTTCTCACAACAAGCAGAAGAGAAAAGAAGCTCTCACAACAAGCAGAAGAGAAAAGAGGTTCACACAACAAGCAGAAGAGAAAAGAGGTTCACACAACAAGCAGAAGAGAAAAGAGGTTCACACAACAAGCAGAAGAGAAAAGAGGTTCACACAACAAGCAGAAGAGAAAAGAACACGCAGAAAGGAACAACAGGCGAATGAAGCAGCTGAGGGATATCACGTCAGGGACGCATTCCCATAGTTAGTTATGATTGAAGGTGGCTACTACTACTACTACTACTACTACTACTACTACTACTACTACTACTACTACTACTACTACTACTACTACTACTACTACTACTACTACTACTACTACTACTACTACTATTACTACTACTACTACTACTACTACTACTACTACTACTACTACTACTACTACTACTACTACTACTACTACTACTACTACTACTACTACTACTACTACTACTACTACTACTACTACTACTACTACTACTACTACTACTACTACTACTACTACTACTACTACTACTACTACTACTACTACTACTACTACTACTACTACTATTATTACTACTACTACTACTACTACTACTATTACTACTACTACTACTACTACTACTACTACTACTACTACTACTACTACTACTACTACTACTACTACTACCACTACTACTACTACTACTACTACTACTACTACTACTACTACTACTACTACTACTACTACTACTACTACTACTACTACTACTACTACTACTATTACTACTACTACTACTACTATTACTACTACTACTACTACTACTACTACTATTATTATTACTACTACTACTACTATTACAGTTGACATTCAAAAATCCGGCCTATATAATCGGGCGGATTTTATGCATAATCACACATCACCGACACGACGCCAGAGATACCGACCGACTGAAGAGGAGAAGCTGTCACCTTGATTTATAGCTTACCTGGAGTGCAATGACCTGCAGCTTGCTTTGCTAAGTCGAGTCAAAATCTGGCCGGTTTGAATCTTAGAGGGTAAATATATTTACGATAACCTTTAGGAAAATAGGCTTTCAGCAGGTCTATAATGTTGGTATTTGTTGTGTGTCATTTATACTACCTATCAGGTTACTGATTGTATCTTGGGGGAAATTAAGTATAATGATTGTATTTCCTATTATGATTGAATAGACAAAGACTAATAGGACTCATACCTCAATCTATTGTCTCCTATAACTCAATCTATTGTCTCACATGACTTCAGTCTATTATCTCCGATAAGACCAACTGCCATATAACCAAAACAGTCCTTGTTAGGACTCAACCTATTGTCTCCTATACTTCAATCTGTTATCTCAGACCAACTGCAATATAACCAAAACAGTCCTTGTTAGGACTCAATCTATTGTCTCCTATAACTTCACTCTATTATCTCAGACCAACTGCAATATAACCCAAACAGTCCTTGTTAGGACTCAACCTATTGTCTCCTATAACTTCAATCTATTATCTCAGACCAACTGCAATATAACCAAAACAGTCCTTATTAGGACTCAATCTATTGTCTCATCTAACTCCAATCTATTGTCCCATATAACTCCAACCTGATATATCACCAAACAGTCCTCGTCGCATATACTCCTATCATAAGAACATAACGTTATTGTTAGGATATATTATAGCACTTGTCAGAGAGGGCCTGGTATATTATAGGGGGAAGGAAATGGTTGTATCACACCTAGGTGTACATATTATTGGATGTATTCATGTATTGAATTTATATTATTGAATGTATTCATGCATTGAATTTATATTATTGAATGATATTGTTGCGTGGGTGGTTTACTGGTGTTGGAGGGTCCCTTGTTCTATGATTGTAAGTTCAGTTGGGATGCTTGCTTAATTATCGTTACGCCACTTGTGTCCAAGCAAACCACGGCTCCGTACGAACTGATCCATTTATTTCTATAACTTCTTACAAGAAGAGAGTTCACCAGGTCAAAGGACCATCAACAATGCAAAGTTGAAGCAATCAAACGTAATCAAAGGAATGTGGTAAGCCTTCGATTGAGTCCAATATTTAATACAAAATTGACGCACGAAGAACAGTTCACATTGTGGTACATCCAGATATAGTTCATACATAGTTCATTAGGAAATTACATGCATAGTATTCATGTCCGTCCGTGTCAAAACAATGTGTCAGAAGAACATCGTGGCTATATACATGCGCTGTTTAATCAACAGCCAGAAATGAGCACATGAGTTCTTGACATCTACAAATTGAATCACAATACGATTCTTCTTCCATTATTAGTTTAATTTAATTAATCTCATGCTTAGATTAATTTCCGAACTGACCCTGAAGTCTACATCGATTCATCTATAAAATATAGGCTATATACTCAGCCTTAATTCCTTGGAAGAATTACAAGACACGACCTTCATGCTTGACGGATAACGTAACAAAGGCCCAGTAACCAAGTCACCCGGCGTGACCTACCCAACGCGAATGCGTCATCATCTCCGCATATATTTCGCGTTCACTATACCGTAAAATATCGACATATTCTATAAATACTAATGACCCCTAAACGTTTGCACATGGGTAAACCCCAGCAGACGCCATCATTTAAAAATAACACCGTAACAGATTTCCTGTCAGACGGGGGCAAAAAAAAAAAAAAAAAAAATCTATGAAATAGATTTTTTTTTTTTTTTTGAACAATATTAATCAAAAATTTAACAAAACACGACGTATGAACTACGATGTTCTATCTAGAACAGTGTCGCAGTCATGTCAGTAATAATATCTTATAATAAAATCAACGTCATATCATACATATAACTTATATTAAACAAGTAAATGTTACTGTCACTAATTAATTAACTAATTAATTTGTTGTATGTATAGACTAACTAATAATGTGAGGTGTTATTAAAATTATTCTAACTAACTAAAATTAAAATAATTAATTATAGTATGTACGTATGGTATTAACTAATTAATATCTAATTGAAGAAAATGAGAAATAGTATAAGAGAGTAAAAGAAATAAAATTGAGAAGTACGGACAATTAAAACCAAATATTAAAGTCTACATTAAATTAGAATGTGTGTGAAAATGAAGTGTAAGGATAGACACCTAATTAAATTGACATCATCAAAAGAACAGAAAAAAATTCATACATTTTTAACTATATATATGAAATGTCATAATGTATTATCCATTACCTTGATAATTACACTAATTAAAAGGTTTAATTGGTGTGATATTCTTTTGTTTCATCTTTTCTTAGTAGTATATTTTATTTTTTTTTTTATTTCATCACACTTTGACTTTATTATCTATTATATACTAATTTAGAAAAATTAATAATATGGGACATGAAGATCCAATCGTTGTTACCTCCTGTTGAATTGTATGAAAATTCATTAAGACACAAGGTTCATATTATCAAATTATGATTTGATGATCCATTCATTGTTAGTTCCTTTATTAAAATTTGAAAGTTAATTGACTAAGTCATCAAAGTATCTGTCCCTTCTTCATCAGAGATTGTTTATTTTGAGTGATACTCAAAGTGGAATTGAAGTTCAAACCTTCAAACGATCCGTAAATCTTGATAATTTTGATCACCATAGTTTATTTCGAAATGTCCTTATTTAGGTAGGAAGTCCAACTGAATTGTTGAATATTCTGACTTGATATCAATACTGTTTATTGCAAATGTAATGCTTGACTAGTCAGAAAATTTTTCGTGAAATTGAAAATTCATTCAGAATCCGTAGGATGTCTGGACAACGTGTCGGCGATGACGTTTTCAGTTCCAGGTATCGACTGTATCTCGAATTCGTAGGGTTGCAACGTAATAGCAAAACGTGCAAGTTTAGCACTTTTATGATTTGAGCGACGTAATGCTGCCACTGATTTCTGATCAGTCTGGATCAGGAATGGTGATCCCAGTAAAAATTTCTCCAACTTTGTAATTGCCCAGATTACGGAGAGCAATTCTCGATCCACAGTGGAATATTTTGTCTCAGGAGGTTTCAGTTTGCGTGAGACATACATTACGGGGTGAAGGACATCATCATGATATTGCAGTAGACATGCCCCGAGTCCGTAATTACTCGCATCTGTACGTAGAACAAACTTTTTAGAAGCATCTGGTATTCTTAAAATAGGTAGACATGAAAATATTTTTAAGATAGTGCGAAAGGTTTTGTCACATTCGTCTGTCCAATTTATCCTTAAAGGCATATTCTTCTTTAGTAACGAAGACAGGACAGCCGTGATGGATGATAGGTGAGGTACAAATCTGCTATAGTATTGGATTAAACCTAACAGACTCCTAACCTGTTTCTTCGTTTGAGGAACAGATAAATTTAATATTTTAGAAACCGTACTGGGAATTGTTTGGATACGTCCCGATCCAATAATGTGTCCCAGGAATGTTATCTCATTACACGCTATTTGAATCTTAGTTGGTTTAGCGGTTAAATGGTTATCCCGCAATATTTCCAAAACTGATTTAAGACCCAAAAAATGTTCCTCAAATGATGAACTGAACAAACATATGTCGTCAATATAGGTAATTATATCTGATCTACCTGATAAAATTGTTCGCATCATGCGAATAAAGGTAGCTGGAGCATTCATTAGCCCAAAAGGCATCACGTTCCACTGGTAAAGACCTCGTGGAGTTGAGAATGCTGTGTAGTATTTGGCTCTTTCGGTTAGTGGAATCTGCCAATAACCTTTAGTTAAGTCAATTTTAGTGAAAAGTGTAGCATTGGATAGACGAGGAAGTAAATCGTCAAGGATAGGATGTGGTTCGCTATCTGGTACTGTCTGCGCATTAAGTTTCCTATAGTCAACACATAAACGTATGTTGTTGTCCTTTTTCCGGACAATGACTAAAGGAGAAGAAAATGGAGATGTACTAGTCTCAATAATACCTAATGATATCATCTGTTCGAGTTCCTGAGATGTCTTACTCAGAAAATGTAGAGGTACAGAATAAGGATGAACACGAATTGGTGTATCATCGTTCAGAATAATATCGTGACTAATTACAGATGTGCAACCCGGTACATCAGTTAACACATCTGGGAAAGATTGTAGAAGATCAGCAACGCGTTGATGCTGTTGCGGTGTAACCGTAGAAGAAATGGTCACATCACGCCAAGATTCAGTAGATTGGACAGTAAGTACAGGTAAAGGCATCTGCACTTCAGGAAAAGAAGATTCTTCCTCCTGTATAACAGATAGATTAGAATAATGACAAGTAGATACAGTATATTGTCATCTAATTCATGAAAAATTGACTGTAAGTGTATAGGACGTGTATGAAATTGCTTGAGCATATTAATATGGAATATCTTTCTGTGTCCCTTGATATCTAAGACGTAATCAACGTCTGAAATTTTATCAGTAACCTTATAAGGACCAGTAAAGAAAAGAAATGATGAATGACTATGATGAGTCATCAATGATATGAGACAATTGTATTACCATAGCATGTTATCTGCGTGATGCAGCATTAGGTACTAATTGTAACCGTAGACAATGATGGTTAAAGTAAGCACCATTATCATGATCGATGACCATTCGAGCATCTCTATTGTTACGAAATGTAACTATAGCTTCACCATACCTGTCATTGGTAGGTGACAACAACCGTACAAACATAACGTCTGCCGTGTAATTAAAGAAATTGCTAAGTGCCTGCCATCTGGTACCTTGTGGCAGATTGCGCACTAACACGGTGCGAGAATATGCACCCTTCCCAATGTAAGTGGGATCAGTGTCACTAACGTGATAAATAGTTCTTCTATTTAATCTTTTGGATATGGTAGTCTTATGAGATGATGTCTCATAATGATTGACATATTTATTTGTCCTAATTTTATTAGTTAAGTTCATAAGAACTTCACCATCATTACCTTTGTTCGGGACATCCCTTCTTTTCCCATTTTCAACCATTTTATTCAGATCACTGTTAATATGATCCTGTCGCCAACATCTATCTTCCGACTTGGCGGCATTCTCTTGAGAAAAGGTATATCTGCCTCGAAATGATTTTCTAATCTTCCTAGGATGGACTGGTAGTTTAGTATACTTTTTATCCTGTAGGAGAGTCTTATCCTTCTCCTCATCGATTTCCAGAATGGTACTGAGACTGAAATTGGAGAAAACTGTGCCACATGTATTTATTTTGTTGGCCCGTAATGTAGCTGTTGCAATGACAGCGTTAGCATTGCAATAAGATTGCACATTATTTAATTCCCATTCCTCAATTTCCTGTGGGGAACAATCCTTACTACCATGGATGCGTCCCAACATCAGATCTGCAATTGGATTCTGAAGCATGCATACCTTAACTTGTCCTGAAAAGAAAGGTGTATTAACATGGACAAGAGCTGTGGGGTAAAACTCAATTGTTCCCCCAAAAGTCAAGCAACGAACATATTCCCCCGTTGCACAGCTAGGATGTACCAGCGACTGTCGCACTCCAATGGTTGTGGACCCCGAATCTCTCAATACAGAAACTACAGAACCATTTACTATCCCTCTGTTAAAAATCAGAGAGCCTGTTCCATCATTGGCTGCAAGACCTACTTCTGGTGTAATGTGTCCGCAGTTTAGCACTGTCTCCTTTGCCTTCTGAAAAATAAGATTGCATTGTGGGCAACTATTTGCCACGTTATAATTTATAGCAAAGCATGCAGCAGAAGAATTCATTGTATTATCGTTAGGTGGAACCTGAACCTTAGGGGTGATATCATTTGTCACTGCTGCCCCGGTATTATGGTTATAATGTGAAGATCCACGAGAATGGGAACGATTACGAGAATAATTAGTTGAATTATCTCGTTGTCGTCTATTATAATTGTTATCTCGATGTCTCGAGTTATAATTATCGCCATTCTTCCAATTGTTATCATTATTATATTGATATGACCGATTATAACTTGAGTTGCGAGGATTACTGTTGTATCTTGACTGAGGTGAATAATTTCTGGTTTGTTGTCTTCCTCTATTAAAGTTATTGTTGAAGTTATTCTGTCCCTTATGAAAATTATTGTCATAGTTTCCTTTGAACCTACCTCTGTCCACACTGTGTGTTCTCGGTTTTATTATTATTATATGCCATATTGGAGGCTACAGGAAGTGGTTCTCTTATCAACGAGCCAGAAATATTAGCATTCGGATGTGCTGTACAGTAATTTAAAGAAATTTTTTCTAACTCATCAATTGTTTCTGGTTTTCTTTCTTGCAAATAAGCAAAGAATGGTGAGCTGACAGAAGATAATACTTTATCCCTTAATAACAAATCGACTAACTTGTCGTAAGATTTGTTGACACCTGCCAGTTCAACCCATCTGTTAAAAGTATTGCGTATGTTAGCAATAAAACCTGTGAAATCTTTATTGTTATCTGGCAATAAACTTTTGAAACGTAATCTACATGCCTCTTCGTTCAAGTGGAAACGACGTAATAACAACGTCTTAATGGCCTCATAATCTGTTGCTAATGTAGGATCAATGTTTTGTGCTGCACTTGCAGGTTCGCCATCCAGAAATTCCTTAAGTTTAAGTGCCCATGCAGTTTTGTCAAGGTTATTGACCTTACATATATCCTCAAAGCGCGCCAGCCACGATGAAAGGTCATCCACGTGTAACTTGAATGGTGGTAGTTTAAAGTAATAATTACCTTTAAGTCGGGTGGATGAAGATCCAGATTGAGCAATATCATTTTGATTTGCTGCAGCACTCTGCGAATTAAGTTTTGCTGTTTCCAATTTAAGCCGTTGCAATTCCATTTCTTGCTGTAGTATGATTTCTTGTCGTTTCAATTTATTCTCTTCTTCAATCCGTAGGATTTCATCTCTTGCTATCTTTCTTTCCTCTTCTTGTCTTAATTCTTCTCTCTCTGCTTTAGCAATAGTTTTCTTTTCAGCCTCTTTTCTTTCAAGTTCTTCCATCTCTGCTTTATATCTTGCTAGTTGTTGTTCAGCAAATTCAAGGAGTGCCTCTCCCTTTTTATTACAATCTTTTCCAATTTTAATGAAATGGTCCAAGGTAAGCATTCTTAGAGTTAATTTATTTAAGTATTCAATTACTTATGTATTGTAATCAACAATATAATCTATGTCGATAATTATAATTACTCAACGAATGAATAATTAATACAAGAAATTGTAATATTACTGTATTGTTATGTATAAGTTCCACAATCTATAATATTTTTACAAAATATTATATATATACTCACTGATATCTATCATAAATAGTTATGATAGTTAGTTATATAAGCTGCTGAAATTATATCAAGCGCTTAATATTAATATTTAATAATTATGTGTATTATCCCCAAATAATTAGTCTTAATTGTCACTAAGTTCACAATATAGTACAGAGAAAGTGTACTAATTTATATTAAATATGTATTAATATGTTATAAAGTTTTAACAATTAATCATTATATATTATGCCATAATCATGAGGCATAAAGTGCATTGCCCATTTCTAGGACCACTACTGCAAATATGTGCAAAGTCCCTAATTCCTCATCAAAGCTGATAAAAATTTAATCATATTCATCTACACTATAATTAATGAAGAAATTATAGCATTAATATTAAATTAATAAAATATGTAATGAATACAAACAATACAAATGGGTTAACCAAGGATTACAGAACAGGAGCACAATACAAAAGTGACACTTTCACAAAAATAAATGCTATTATAAAACCAAGTGTACTAACCGGAAATGTAGAAGGGTGAAGGTTAACTGAGGAAACGAACATATTTGGTACTATGAAAGATGACGTCACAGGACTCATTTGACGTTAATACAATACATTTAATTAAAATAAAAGATAGCTAGATCAGAATAACAAGATAGATTACGAACATAGGACTGTAAATGAATAAAATTTAAGAACCAAATACACATGAAAACAACAGTTATAACATGACTATACACCTAACATGCAAAGTGAATTAATGCAAGACCGAACCCGAACGATCACCGATAACGATAATTCGACGCTTTCTTCGCGAGGTGCTATTAATTCACAGCCCTAAGAACGATCGAAATTGAGCTTGACATTCGAAAAGCCATAAGTTCAATTCCGATTCCCATCCTACCTCCCACTACATGTAAACGGACAGAAACAAGATATAACATGGCTACATAAAAAAAAAAAAAGAAGAACATGGCATTTGTAGGACAAATAGGACTGACTTATTGTAACCTTCAAAATGAGTTACTTATCTTTTTGCCTCGATAGATTCATACAGTGCTTGCTTCGCCAACGGACAGTAGGACCTATATTTACTGCTCATGTTGAATGAATCTAATTTTGCAATGTTCAATGAAACGTTTATAAATAATTTTTTTCTTCGAAGACGTTGAAGTGCGGCTGCCATCACTACAGCTGATTCATCCTGTTGCCAAGCGAGTGTGACGTCATCGGTGTAGATAGAAAAAGTGTTCATTTTTGCTCGAAGGAAAATTATTTCTTTCAACTTGCTAATCTTGAGTATTTTTCTTCAATAAAATTCCAGTTCCCTACCACAATGGCCACCACTGTTGCGTGGGTGGTTTACTGGTGTTGGAGGGTCCCTTGTTCTATGATTGTAAGTTCAGTTGGGATGCTTGCTTAATTATCGTTACGCCACTTGTGTCCAAGCAAACCACGGCTCCGTACGAACTGATCCATTTATTTCTATAACTTCTTACAAGAAGAGAGTTCACCAGGTCAAAGGACCATCAACAATGCAAAGTTGAAGCAATCAAACGTAATCAAAGGAATGTGGTAAGCCTTCGATTGAGTCCAATATTTAATACAAAATTGACGCACGAAGAACAGTTCACATTGTGGTACATCCAGATATAGTTCATACATAGTTCATTAGGAAATTACATGCATAGTATTCATGTCCGTCCGTGTCAAAACAATGTGTCAGAAGAACATCGTGGCTATATACATGCGCTGTTTAATCAACAGCCAGAAATGAGCACATGAGTTCTTGACATCTACAAATTGAATCACAATACGATTCTTCTTCCATTATTAGTTTAATTTAATTAATCTCATGCTTAGATTAATTTCCGAACTGACCCTGAAGTCTACATCGATTCATCTATAAAATATAGGCTATATACTCAGCCTTAATTCCTTGGAAGAATTACAAGACACGACCTTCATGCTTGACGGATAACGTAACAAAGGCCCAGTAACCAAGTCACCCGGCGTGACCTACCCAACGCGAATGCGTCATCATCTCCGCATATATTTCGCGTTCACTATACCGTAAAATATCGACATATTCTATAAATACTAATGACCCCTAAACGTTTGCGCATGGGTAAACCCCAGCAGACGCCATCATTTAAAAATAACACCGTAACAGATATCCATGTACTAGTTTATCAGAAAGAATGTTTTGCAAGTAGACACTTGTCTTGTCTCGCTATTGCTAAATCATACTGAGCCATGTTGTCATTCATCCTACATGCAGACACTGAGACACGCTCATATCATATACAATAGAAATAGGTGGGCTCGAGGACAGAAATTAGCCCCTATTTTTGCTTGTTACAGGTTTTATACGTGTCATCAAAACTGAGATCGTGGGTCGTCAATCCAGCTGCCTGGAACTCCGCAGGAGCATAGAGGTTGTCAAGACTCTACATCTTTAGTCCCCCTCAGTCTTGGGTGGGCTAACGAAACGATCAACAGCTGGTGTTTTGTGTCAACCAAACCAAGAAGGACAGCACTTCTAAGAGATGAGTACACATTAGTACCATTTCTGTCGGCATTGTGAGCAAAATCTAAGTCAATGAAGAAAACGTGAATTAGCGTAGCAAGAGACAATAATAAGATCATAGTGGATAAATTATATGTAAATAACAGCATAGCTGATAAACGTTATATCCTTAATTAACAGCACAGCTGATACATGTACTTTAATTGAATAACAGCACAGCTGATATAATTTTTGTTCCTATAATTGGAAAACTTGTTATAATATATTTACATATCTATATAAATATAAATATTTGTAAATCATATGTAAACTTACAAATTCATTACATTCCATTTTCAACACTCACCCTTCAGCACAAGAGTAGATAGTGTATATACTAAATAAATAATAAGGAAATTGTATTTGAACGACTTGTCAATTTTATCATTGTTAAGTAAAATCTGTTTCCTTGTTTTTTTAATATCACAGTTAGTTACACAGCGGAGGTGGCACTTTATGTCGGTCTCCTCTCTACTATTGTTTCGAGATCAGATCATTCACAGCCGTAACTAATTTGTGATACCAGTAGTCCTCTCAGACACTGGGACTTCACCATTTTCTGCAGAAATTCTATTTCTGTGAGCCAAATAAAACCTCACGCCACAAGGTTGTAGAAAAGCCCGACAGGTTTTCTAACACTTTGGGAGAAAATAAAATAAAATAGTAATGTTGGAGAGTGTTGTACAGTATTGTGACATAAGACCAGGAAAACCACTGGCCGTCTTCTTCAGCAAGTCACCGTCTTTGTACATGACTTGATATTATTAACTTAAAATGTTTCCTTTGTCAAGGAAAGTGTCAAACTGTAGTTTGAAAGTTTATTTGACCATGAATGGGGTAACAAACCAATTAAGAACGTTAACTAATTGTGTAGTTACCATGCAGAATCTGAATGAATTGAAAATGTTTAGTTAGGGAAAGAGAGAGTATATCAGAGGGTGATGTAGGCCGCATTTATATTGTTCCAGGGTTTCATCTACGACTCGAAGTGAGCCCAGGTCAACTGAGATCTGTATATTTCTGCATCTAAAGAAGTGAGGCAGTATCAACTGTGTGCCTCCTTGTTATTTCAAGATCAGAAGCCTGACTTGTTATTGGAAGCTGGTGGTGTGACTATACTGCATCCTGCACATCAGAAGCCACAAAGTTAAGCCAGTGTCTGCAGGCATTTGATAGATCAAACCAAAAATTACTCTCATTTCCCAAGTGTTGAATAAATATTCAGATTGTGATGAACTTAGACGTCCTTCCTAACAGTACCCATTCATAGGAGCTATAGTACAGTGACATTGTCCCAGATTGACACATGTAATTAAATTTGTGAACAATAATATATACAGTTATAAATTGAATCATTTTGATGTAAATATTTTGATTGATCATTTTGAATTTCAATTCCAGTATACACAAAATTGTGATATTGGAACAATAAATTGTAAAAAATTAATTCACATTTAAACTTAACTCTGGGTGTTGTAAATTACTTTTACTATAGTATTAGGTGTATTTGTTGTCACATTATTACATCACATTTTACATTACCCTAGACACTAGCCAGATAACATACATACACCATTATTTTACTTAGGAGAAAATACGTCGCAGGTTGAGGTCGTAGGGTGGTAGCAGCAAGGTGCCCTGATTATACAACCTATTAGTTATACGCAGGGGCCTTCACAGCTTGACCTCACATCTGCATAAATTCACATTCTAGCTATTTAACATCAAAATCCACCACAATAAGTCATAATAATTTTCACTGCATAGATCCAATAAAATTGAAATGGAATGAAATTGAAAGAAATTGGTCACGTCACATTTATAATATAATTCTTGTTCTCTCTCATTCCTTCATTCTCTCCGACACGTCAAACAAAGAACGACAAATCACGAGCGCTACATCCAGAACTGTACACGTATGTATGGCTCCGGAGATGGAATTTATGAAGCTAATTTGAGCTCGTGGACAGAACGTGCGTGGTCGACTATTGGATGCACGTGGCCACTGGGTTGTGTTATCCAGAATCAGTGTTTCTCAAATATGCTTGACCGCCACCAGATGTTAAAGTTAAATTTAAAAAAAAACATGAAAAGGTATTAAGTTCCCCTATTATTATGAAACTAAATTAATAAACTTGTCAGTCTTCTCTTGACAGGTTTCTTGCAAAAAGATATGTGGTGAAATTCAAATAAAGTAGATTGTTGCCTATTATAAGGGATGATTTTAGTGTGTACTCAAGATAATGTGCGCGCCGTTTCCGTAAGTAGTAGGGAATGTACCACTTAGGTCGCATTCAGGCGGCGGCGTGTGACTTTTATATAGCAAAAAACTCGATCGATTTCAGGCGGCGTTTCAGGCGGCGGCGCATGACTTTTATATAGCGATATATTTTAACTTAGGTCGCATTCAGGCGGCGGCGCATGACTTTTTATATAGCGATATATTTTAGCGGCGAGGCTTCCTCTGACGATCAGACGTATGACTTTTTATATAGTAATATACGATAATGGTGTTGTGTATACATGTATACAATATATATAAAAAATCGATAATGACGGAAAATTTAAAAAATCGATAATGTTGGGTTACTAAGAGGGTTTTTGAAGTCCCTTTTTTGGGCTGGCGTGGGTGACGATGTAGCTGGCGGGGTGGGTTAGGGTGGGTTTTTGTGTGAAGTATTGTGTTGGTAGTGTATTGGTGTGTTTGTTTAGACATATATAAACACATATATACAGTCATATATACGGAGATGTGGTGTCGTTGTCAGGATGCATCTGTGGTGACGGTGGCTTAGGTTACTAAGGGGTTTTTTAAGGGAACGGGTATTGCTTTTTGGCTGGCGGTGATGCCTCATGGGTGTGTGCTGGGGTGTAGCTGGTGGTTGTATGTATGATGCAGGAGTGAAGTGTTAGATAGAAGTATATAGTTAATGATCTCTTTTAAAAGAATACTTGAGTTAAAGAGGAAAATATAAAAATCGATAACGGGGACTTAGGTTACTAATGGATTTTTTAAGGAAGCGGGTATTGTTTTTGTGCGAGGGGGAGGATGACGATGTATAGTGGGGTGTGTTGGGGTATGGGTTATTGTGTGCGTGTATTTTAATTGTTGTATATATATATATATATATATATATATATATATATATATATATATATATATATATATATATATATATATATATATATATATATGGGTGTGAAGTGTTAGAGACCTGCACTAGGTCTACCATCGAAAGTGCGTCACGGTATTGTTGTGTATTGTTTATTTTACATATAGACATATTTTACAACAGTTATACGAACAGTTAGACGATATATACATATAATAGGGAGATATATTTAGACAATAGGAAGACGATGGTTAGATGATATATACATATAATAGGGAGATATATTTAGACAATAGGAAGACGATATTTATTGACATATACATTTAGACATACAACAGTTATACGAATAGTTATACAAACAATTAGACGATATATTGAGACATACGAACATTTAGACAAACAACGGACGATATAGGTAACAAAAAGGCGTTTTAGTTAATATAGTTTTTATTTTATATTCAATAGTGTTTTTGTAACAGCAAAAAACATATATGGTAATATATAAGAGTACATATATAGTATCGTTTAACAGGAGGATATATGTACAGTATTTTTTACAAAATGTACATTGTACAGTAATTTTTTATCAAATGAATATACAATTATATATGAAAGACAGTATTTTAAAAATTATCAAACATAGATATTTTCACATAGGAATGTACAATAATACATATTTATATATCACAGTTTGTTTTTAATACAATATTTACAATAAAAATATCACAGCTGCAGGCCAGACCTTGAGGGGTGTCGTCACATTGTCGTCACGTCGTAAGAAATAGAGAGGTGTTGTGTATGCGTACAGACAGTTTAAATGTTGAGGTGTGATGTGGTATGGTTTTGGAGCTGGAGGATTTGTGTGCTCTGAACCCGATATTTTTCCCACCCTGTGCTTGTTGTGTGTTGAGGACGTCTAAGAAAGTGTGTTTGTCTACTTTATTGTGGTGTTTGTTCAAGCGATTGAGTGGTCTTGAATATGATATAGATAGAAGGATGTGGCCGGGATTGCTTCAACATAATATTTTGTATTGGGTCTGTTTAATTGTGCATTTGTGATAATATCGCTGTCGTGTAAGTTTGAGACAAAAGATTTGAAATCTGTAAGATTTTTGACTAAGTGGGGTTGATCTAACACACAACTATTATTATTTGAGGCATGAAATAATCTTAATTCGTTTGTTTCTCTGTTTCTCAAAACTACGTGGTGACTGAAGTTAATCTTGAAGCGTTTTGTCTGTTGTGTAAAGACAGGAAGCAAAAGACTTTCCCATTCAATTCTTTGGCTATTATGGAAAAAAGTGAAAGTCGATAAATATTTATGGATGTTTGCGTGTGTTTTAATCGCGTCCCAGTTATCAGTGTAGATTTGTTTAAGATCAGCTGGTAAGTCACCTAAACTGTCTTCTTCAGACGTCAAGCGGGGTTTTTTGATATGGGACTGGGTACTGGGGTCATGGGGCGTTTCTTGGTCTGACCTGTTTTTGGTGGGTGAGATGGGGTGGGACTTGTTGAATATGGGGCTCTTGGTAGTGTGGAAGTTGTTGTGGTGGTAGAGGCCGCCATAGATACTGAGTCTGTTATGGCACCGGCTGGTGGTGTCTGTTGTTGCACCGATCTTGAGTCTGTTGTTGTGACACCTGATGATAGTGCGCGGTCATTATGGTGTGGTGGTATTGGTGGGTTCTGTGGTGTTGCTGCGGTGTCTGCTGCTGTTGAAGAGGTGTGTTGGTGTTTTCTGTGGATGCGTAGAATTCAAGGCGGGTAAAGTTTTTATTGCAGATCTCACATACTAGTAGAGTCAGCGAGTGCCTGGTTTTGCTGTGTCGTGATAGGTCGGCGCGCCTCGTGAAGGTCTCCCCACATCTGCTACATATCAGATTGGTTTGTGCCACTGATGTGTCTGTTTGTGCTGAGCCGGACCCATGTTTATTCTCTATGTGACGTTTCAGCGTATCGGATCTGGTAAATACTAAACCACAGAAAGCGCACTCATGATTGTGGCGGTCGTGTGCTGTGGCCATATCCCGAGTAAGATAATGACCTCGCTTGAAAACAGACTGACAGCGTAAACAGGCATAGCCCCGTCGTTGAATTGACTCCATCTGTGAAAAGATGAACAAAAAGACGTTAGACACACATAAATAAAATTAAATACATGTAATGAGAGAGAGAGAGAGAGAGAGAGAGAGAGAGAGAGAGAGAGAATGCGAGAAAGAGAGAGAAAGCGAGAAAGAGAAAGAGAAAGAGAGAGAGAAAGAGAGAAAGAGAGAGAGAATAAACAGGTAAATAAAACACAGACTTATAGGTATACACACGCCTACTCTTCCTTATAACTAGTCTTTCTGTTTAGTCTGTTATTAAAGGAAATAATGTTGTTTAACATATCAGAATGGTCCACGCGCGCGCGCGCTGTGGAAGCAAAGATATGGATTTAAAACTCAGCCCGTTCGCGAGACAGTACCGAATTGACCTGTCCTTTTTTAAAATAACGAAAATATAAGTATTTATTAAAGTGTATGTTAGTTTCAATCATGGTTATAGCAAGGTGACTTAATGTAATATGTTGATTGTATTATCTCTATCTTTTTCAGTGTGTAGTTCAGTATTGTTTTAAAAGCCAAAACACGCTATTTTCTAAACTATTATGTTGTCTAATTTTCACTGGCTGGTTAGGTAGTTTGTAGTGACTCGGGTCCTTAGTTATTTTTAACGTAATATGTTTGTAGTTACTATGAGAAGTTCTTTATAGAAACAGCTTGTGAGTACAGAAATACGACTCGAGCGCATGTGTTGGGGAATCAAATCATTTTATCGATCTACCCAAACGTCTTTGCGATACATCCAAGCAAGTATTTGAAATAGATTATTAGTCTATACAAGTTTAGAGTGTTGTTATCAGAAAGTATTACAAGTTGTAAGTATCACGGATAATTTTTCAAAACCCAAATATAGTTCGCTTTCGCACGAGTTTAACAATAGACGAGAAACGTAGATAAGGTTTAAACTAAGGAATTTTTCTCACTACTATACCCACCACATAAAACATAGGCTAAGTCGGATAATTCTTAACTTAGCTAAACCATACACACATGTAAGAATTTAACAAACAACTATTATTAAAATACCTATTAATCTAGACATATTAACTTTGAAACAGCCTTTACCAACACTGGCTAGCGAAAAAGCGAATACACAGACATGTCTTTTAAATAGAAAACAGATATTTAATACAACACACGGATAAGGAATAATAAGTTAGTCTCGGAGTTAACCTCTTAACAAAACACACAGATAAAAATAACAGAGATATTTATTTATATTTAACACCTTAATACAAAAACACGAAGACCGAAAACATAAACGAAAACAAACGAATACAACCAAAACAGATATTTTTAAAGATATTTATTGTATATATCCTAGCGAAAACAGCTATATAAAAATATTTATTTTTTATACATAAAGAAGTGTTATATATTTTAACTTCCTATTATTATTTTTATATTATTATAGGGAAAAACAGACGAATACACACATATACATATAATACATTTAGAACTTTGTATAGGGTTTTCTTCCAGTCTCTGAGTGTTAAGAAAATACGCCTAGGAAAAATGAAAACACAAACACATACCCAGATATTTTTCCACAGAATACCCTTAAAAAGACACAGACATATATCTCTTAAAGGCCAGAGATATTTAACACAAAATACGAATAAAAACAGAATAACATACGTTTGGTGGTGAGCTGTTGCTTTTTCAGAAGTTTGATATGAGAAGGCTTTCACAACGTTTTTTTTTCAGAGACGTTCACCGGTCCAGGTCTGGTTAAAGAATGAGACATGTCTAAAACAATTCATGATTAAGACAATGACTTTCCAATAAAAGTAGTCCCAGCGTATGAATTTCGTGGTGGAGCCATAGTGGTTGTTGTGTAGAGATACTGTTTCAGAAAATAGTTCGCGCGCAAGCGCTTCGGCATGGTTTGGTCGATAAAAACGTTATCATAACGTATGAACAGGAAAATTGACCCCACCCTGTGTTGAAACCAGATCAATGACCCCACAAAAAACATCACGCGTAAATTTCTGTTCACGTCACTAGGGCAAAACACAATCGAACAATAGTAGGAAATTTATAAAAGAAACATTCCTGCGTTCGTGTGTTCGAATCCCAGCTACTTAAGATTTCACTTTTTTAAAATTTTTTATTTTTTTTATTTTATTTTACATGTGGGGGATGTGGTGATAGGTTTTTATATTGTCTACCAATCGTGCCAAACAGGAGGCTACCATGGAAATATAGTACATTAAATAAATAGAAATATGTATGTGAGGTGATAGAAATATCCCGGTCGGGTTATAGAAATATGTCCTCTAGACGACATAAATATGCCCTCGATATGATAGAAATATGACCACCGGGCAAACAATATTACATTAGTAAGAGATAAGCAAAGAAATCTCATCACGACAGTAAAGAGACAGGAAACAAGATGGGCAGGGCATATCAGAAAAACTCTGAACAAAGAACCACCAGAGACACAGTTCAATGCTCCTCAAGCTGAAAACGATCAAGCTGTTAATACAAACATTCCACGGAAGGAAGAAATCATCACGGCAATCAAGGGGTTAAAGAATGGAAAAACGCCTGACCACGATAACTTAAATGCAGAGTTAGTAAAGTATGAACGTGTGTGTGTATGACCAAAGGCGTTAAAAGAAAAAAAAAACTACATGTGTTTTGAGTTTTATTAAACATGGATGAGAGAGAAAAGAGAGAGAGAGAGAGAGAGAGAGAGAGAGAGAGAGAGACAAACAGAGAAAGAAAGACAGAGAGAGAGAGAGAGTTAGAGAGAAATAAAGAAAGAGAAAGACAGAGAGAGAGAGGGAGAGAGAGAATAAACACAGTCTTATATGTAACAATCAGTTAAATAGAGAGAGAGAGAAAGAAAGAAAGAGAGAGAAAGAAAGAAAGAGAGAGAAAAGAGCGAGAAGAGAGAGAGACAAACAGAGAAAGAAAGACAGAGAGAGAGAGAGACAAACAGAGAAAGAAAGACAGAGAGAGAGAGTTAGAGAGAGAGAGAGAATAAAATACATATATGTAACAATCAGTTAAATAGAGAGAGAGAGAAAGAGAGAGAGAGAGAGAGATAGAAAGGGAAAGAGAGCGAGACAGAGAGAAAGAAAGACAGAGAGAGAGAGAGAGAGAAGGAGAGAGAGAATAAACACAGTCTTATATGTAACAATCAGTTAAATAGAGAGAGAGAAAGAAAGAAAGAAAGAGAGAGAAAAGAGCGAGAAGAGAGAGAGACAAACAGAGAAAGAAAGACAGAGAGAGAGAGAGACAAACAGAGAAAGAAAGATACAGAGAGAGAGAGTTAGAGAGAGAGAGAGAGAGAGAGAATAAAATACATATATGTAACAATCAGTTAAATAGAGAGAGAGAGAGAGAGAGATAGAAAGGGAAAGAGAGCGAGACAGAGAGAAAGAAAGACAGAGAGAGAGAGTTAGAGAGATAGAGAGAGTTAGAGAGAAAGAAAGAAAGAGAAAGACAGAGAGAGAGAGGGAGAAAGAGGGAGAAAGAGGGAGAGAGAGAAAGAGAGAGAGAGAGAGAATAAACACAGTGTTATTTCTTATTCTGTGATGTTAGCGTGTCAGAAATACCACACGTCAGCTGTGGCAACATAGATATCGATTAAAAACTCAGTCTGTGGTTGACCCAACATGTTTGCTAGACATGTGACGCCCTTTCGTTTAAGTAATAAGTTTTATTAACGTGTTTTGCTACTTTGTAACAAGGAGTTTTTCTTTGTGTAGCTAGACAAATATGGTATGTTCTAAATATTATTTTTAATGTGATAAAAGTGTTTATTAATTTTTGAGGTATCAGATTCTGTCTTTTTTATATTTGTTATGTTAACACAAATAAATCTCGCAAAAATGAACAAAAATACTTGTCTAACAGTAGGTGAGAAAATAAGGAAAATCTTTTTTCCTAGTACATAATCGGTTAATGCTTATCAACCACTCTTTAAAAATGTTATGTCAAGATAAAAAATACAAATTTAGTATCTGAGTTAACATCTTAACAGATAAAAATAACAAACAGATATTTGGCTACAGAGATATTTTTACAGCCTAACACAGACATGTCTTTTTGTTTAAATATTTAATACAATACACAAACAACTAAAACCTTTTTATAATTTTATTAAATATTTTTACACCCTAACACACGAAAAACAGATATTTTTAAAGTTATTTATGGTCTCCTAACGAAAACACTTATATTTTTAAAGATATACATCATAACACAGAGTACCGAATACAGACACACACACACACACACACACACACACACACACACACACATTTAGACCTTTGTGTAGGTTATGTCTTCACAGTGTCTGTTAAGAAAAATACGCCTAGCGAACAACAAACGGCCAGATATTTAAACAGAGAAATAACAGACATATATTTAACATTCTAACGTTAGCTCTAATGGCTTTCTTTCCCCGTCAACAACCCATCCAGACACCTGTGTGTATTACAAATAAACGATAATTGGATTTATGCTGGAACGTAACGAAACAGACCTCAAAGTATTCACACCTGTTCCCTGAGTAAATAACGGCTATCGATTTTTCGAAGGGCTCAAGTAGTAGTAGGGAATGCGCAACTTAGGTAGTATTCTACCCCTCCAGCTTGCCCCTCCTGTGTCTTCTTGTTATCTCAAGTCCGCCATCTTGTTATCTCCCCCCTTGTTAGCTAAAGTCCGCCATCTTGCCCTATATAACCTCCCCTTGTTAGCTCAAGTCCGCCATCTTGTTATCTCCCCCTTGTTAGCTCAAGTCCGCCATCTTGCCCCATATAACCTCCCCTTGTTAGCTCAAGTCCGCCATCTTGCTCCTCCTACCGATCCTCCTGATTTTCCTTATATAAAAAGTCATGCTCCTCCTGCCGCTCCTCCTGCGCTGCACCTGAAAACGCCTCAAGTTGCGCATTCCCTACTACTACTTGAGCCCTTCGAAAAATCGATAGCCGTTATTTACTCAGGGAACAGGTGTGAATACTTTGAGGTCTGTTTCGTTACGTTCCAGCATAAATCCAATTATCGTTTATTTGTAATACACACAGGTGTCTGGATGGGTTGTTGACGGGGAAAGAAAGCCATTAGAGCTAACGTTAGAATGTTAAATATATGTCTGTTATTTCTCTGTTTAAATATCTGGCCGTTTGTTGTTCGCTAGGCGTATTTTTCTTAACAGACACTGTGAAGACATAACCTACACAAAGGTCTAAATGTGTGTGTGTGTGTGTGTGTGTGTGTGTGTGTGTGTGTGTGTGTGTGTGTGTGTGTGTGTGTGTATTCGGTACTCTGTGTTATGATGTATATCTTTAAAAATATAAGTGTTTTCGTTAGGAGACCATAAATAACTTTAAAAATATCTGTTTTTCGTGTGTTAGGGTGTAAAAATATTTAATAAAATTATAAAAAGGTTTTAGTTGTTTGTGTATTGTATTAAATAATTAAACAAAAAGATATGTCTGTGTTAGGCTCTAAAAATATCTCTGTAGCCAAATATCTGTTTGTTATTTTTATCTGTTAAGATGTTAACTCAGATACTAAATTTGTATTTTTTATCTTGACATAACATTTTTTAAAGAGTGGTTGATAAGCATTAACCGATTATGTACTAGGAAAAAAGATTTTCCTTATTTTCTCACCTACTGTTAGACAAGTATTTTTGTTCATTTTTGCGAGATTTATTTGTGTTAACATAACAAATATAAAAAAGACAGAATCTGATACCTCAAAAATTAATAAACACTTTTATCACATTAAAAATAATATTTAGAACATACCATATTTGTCTAGCTACACAAAGAAAAACTCCTTGTTACAAAGTAGCAAAACACGTTAATAAAACTTATTACTTAAACGAAAGGGAGTCACATGTCTAGCAAACATGTTGGGTCAACCACAGACTGAGTTTTTAATCGATATCTATGTTGCCACAGCTGACGTGTGGTATTTCTGACACGCTAACATCACAGAATAAGAAATAACACTGTGTTTATTCTCTTTCTCTCTCTCTCTCTCTCTCTCTCTCTCTCTCTCTCTCTCTCTCTCTCTCTCTCTGTCTTTCTCTTTCTTTCTTTCTCTCTAACTCTCTCTCTCTCTCTAACTCTCTCTCTCTCTCTAACTCTCTCTCTATCTTTCTTTCTCTCTGTCTCACTCTCTTTCCCTTTCTATCTGTCTCTCTCTCTCTCTCTCTTTCTCTCTCTCTCTATTTAACTGATTGTTACATATATGTATTTTATTCTCTCTCTCTCTAACTCTCTCTCTCTCTGTCTTTCTTTCTCTGTTTGTCTCTCTCTCTCTTTCTTTCTCTGTTTGTCTCTCTCTCTTCTCGCTCTTTTCTCTCTCTTTCTTTCTTTCTCTCTCTTTCTTTCTCTCTCTCTCTCTCTATTTAACTGATTGTTACATATAAGACTGTGTTTATTCTCTCTCTCTCTCTCTCTCTCTCTCTCTCTCTCTCTCTCTCTCTCTCTCTCTCTCTCTCTCTTTCTTTCTCTCTTTCTCTCTCTCTCTCTCTCTCTCTCTCTCTCTCTCTCTTTTCTCTCTCATCCATGTTTAATAAAACTCAAAACACATGTAGTTTTTTTCTTTCTTTTAACGCCTTTGGTCATACACACACACGTTCATACTTTACTAACTCTGCATTTAAGTTATCGTGGTCAGGCGTTTTTCCATTCTTTAACCCCTTGATTGCCGTGATGATTTCTTCCTTCCGTGGAATGTTTGTATTAACAGCTTGATCGTTTTCAGCTTGAGGAACATTGAACTGTGTCTCTGGTGGTTCCTTGTTCAGAGTTTTTCTGATATGCCCTGCCCATCTTGTTTCCTGTCTCTTTACTGTCGTGATGAGATTTCTTTGCTTATCTCTTACTAATGTAATATTGTTTGCCCGGTGGTCATATTTCTATCATATCGAGGGCATATTTATGTCGTCTAGAGGACATATTTCTATAACCCGACCGGGATATTTCTATCACCTCACATACATATTTCTATTTATTTAATGTACTATATTTCCATGGTAGCCTCCTGTTTGGCACGATTGGTAGACAATATAAAAACCTATCACCACATCCCCCACATGTAAAATAAAATAAAAAATTTTAAAAAAGTGAAATCTTAAGTAGCTGGGATTCGAACACACGAACGCAGGAATGTTTCTTTTATAAATTTCCTACTATTGTTCGATTGTGTTTTGCCCTAGTGACGTGAACAGAAATTTACGCGTGATGTTTTTTGTGGGGTCATTGATCTGGTTTCAACACAGGGTGGGGTCAATTTTCCTGTTCATACGTTATGATAACGTTTTTATCGACCAAACCATGCCGAAGCGCTTGCGCGCAAACTATTTTCTGAAACAGTATCTCTACACAACAACCACTATGGCTCCACCACGAAATTCATACGCTGGGACTACTTTTATTGGAAAGTCATTGTCTTAATCATGAATTGTTTTAGACATGTCTCATTCTTTAACCAGACCTGGACCGGTGAACGTCTCTGAAAAAAAAACGTTGTGAAAGCCTTCTCATATCAGACTTCTGAAAAAGCAACAGCTCACCACCAAACGTATGTTATTCTGTTTTAAGAGATATATGTCTGTGTCTTTTTAAGGGTATTCTGTGGAAAAATATCTGGGTATGTGTTTGTGTTTTCATTTTTCCTAGGCGTATTTTCTTAACACTCAGAGACTGGAAGAAACCCTATACAAAGTTCTACAAAGTTCTAAATGTATTATATGTATATGTGTGTATTCGTCTGTTTTCCCTATAATAATATAAAAATAATAATAGGAAGTTAAAATATATAACACTTCTTTATGTATAAAAAATAAATATTTTTATATAGCTGTTTTCGCTAGGATATATACAATAAATATCTTTAAAAATATCTGTTTTGGTTGTATTCGTTTGTTTTCGTTTATGTTTTCGGTCTTCGTGTTTTTGTATTAAGGTGTTAAATATAAATAAATATCTCTGTTATTTTTATCTGTGTGTTTTGTTAAGAGGTTAACTCCGAGACTAACTTATTATTCCTTATCCGTGTGTTGTATTAAATATCTGTTTTCTATTTAAAAGACATGTCTGTGTATTCGCTTTTTCGCTAGCCAGTGTTGGTAAAGGCTGTTTCAAAGTTAATATGTCTAGATTAATAGGTATTTTAATAATAGTTGTTTGTTAAATTCTTACATGTGTGTATGGTTTAGCTAAGTTAAGAATTATCCGACTTATGTTTTATGTGGTGGGTATAGTAGTGAGAAAAATTCCTTAGTTTAAACCTTATCTACGTTTCTCGTCTATTGTTAAACTCGTGCGAAAGCGAACTATATTTGGGTTTTGAAAAATTATCCGTGATACTTACAACTTGTAATACTTTCTGATAACAACACTCTAAACTTGTATAGACTAATAGTCTATTTCAAATACTTGCTTGGATGTATCGCAAAGACGTTTGGGTAAATCGATAAATTGATTTGATTCCCCAACACATGCGCTCGAGTCGTATTTCTGTACTCACAAGCTGTTTCTATAAAGAACTTCTCATAGTAACTACAAACATATTACGTTAAAAATAACTAAGGACCCGAGTCACTACAAACTACCTAACCAGCCAGTGAAAATTAGACAACATAATAGTTTAGAAAATAGCGTGTTTTGGCTTTTAAAACAATACTGAACTACACACTGAAAAAGATAGAGATAATACAATCAACATATTACATTAAGTCACCTTGCTATAACCATGATTGAAACTAACATACACTTTAATAAATACTTATATTTTCGTTATTTTAAAAAAGGACATGTCAATTCGGTACTGTCTCGCGAACGGGCTGAGTTTTAAATCCATATCTTTGCTTCCACAGCGCGCGCGCGCGTGGACCATTCTGATATGTTAAACAAAATTATTTCCTTTAATAACAGACTAAACAATAAGACTAGTTATAAGGAAGAGTAGGCGTGTGTATACCTATAAGTCTGTGTTTTATTTACCTGTTTTTCTCTCTCTCTCTTTCTCTCTTCCTCTCTCTTTTTTCTCTCTCTCTCTCTCTCTCTCTCTTTCTCGCTTTCTCTCTCTCTCTCTCTCTCTCTCTCTCTCTCTCTCTCATTACATGTATTTAATTTTATTTATGTGTGTCTAACGTCTTTTTGTTCATCTTTTCACAGATGGAGTCAATTCAACGACGGGGCTATGCCTGTTTACGCTGTCAGTCTGTTTTCAAGCGAGGTCATGATCTTACTCGGGATATGGCCACAGCACACGACCGCCACAATCATGAGTGCGCTTTCTGTGGTTTAGTATTTACCAGATCCGATACGCTGAAACGTCACATAGAGAATAAACATGGGTCCGGCTCAGCACAAACAGACACATCAGTGGCACAAACCAATCTGATATGTAGCAGATGTGGGGAGACCTTCACGAGGCGCGCCGACCTATCACGACACAGCAAAACCAGGCACTCGCAGACTCTACTAGTATGTGAGGTCTGCAATAAAAACTTTACCCGCCTTGACAATCTACGCATCCACAGAAAACACCAACACACCTCTTCAACAGCAGCAGACACCGCAGCAACACCACAGAATCCACCAATACCACCGCACCATAATGACCGCGCACTATCATCAGGTGTCACAACAACAGACTCAAGATCGGTGCAACAACAGACACCACCAGCCGGTGCCATAACAGACTCAGTATCTATGGCAGCCTCTACCACCACAACAACTTCCACACTACCAAGAGCCCCATATTCAACAAGTCCCACCCCATCTCACCCACCAAAAACAGGTCAGACCAAGAAACGCCCCATGACCCCAGTACCCAGTCCCATATCAAAAAACCCCGCTTGACGTCTGAAGAAGACAGTTTAGGTGACTTACCAGCTGATCTTAAACAAATCTACACTGATAACTGGGACGCGATTAAAACACACGCAAACATCCATAAATATTTATCGACTTTCACTTTTTTCCATAATAGCCAAAGAATTGAATGGGAAAGTCTTTTGCTTCCTGTCTTTACACAACAGACAAAACGCTTCAAGATTAACTTCAGTCACCACGTAGTTTTGAGAAACAGAGAAACAAACGAATTAAGATTATTTCATGCCTCAAATAATAATAGTTGTGTGTTAGATCAACCCCACTTAGTCAAAAATCTTACAGATTTCAAATCTTTTGTCTCAAACTTACACGACAGCGATATTATCACAAATGCACAATTAAACAGACCCAATACAAAATATTATGTTGAAGCAATCCCGGCCACATCCTTCTATCTATATCATATTCAAGACCACTCAATCGCTTGAACAAACACCACAATAAAGTAGACAAACACACTTTCTTAGACGTCCTCAACACACAACAAGCACAGGGTGGGAAAAATATCGGGTTCAGAGCACACAAATCCTCCTCCAGCTCCAAAACCATACCACATCACACCTCAACATTTAAACTGTCTGTACGCATACACAACACCTCTCTATTTCTTACGACGTGACGACAATGTGACGACACCCCTCAAGGTCTGGCCTGCAGCTGTGATATTTTTATTGTAAATATTGTATTAAAAACAAACTGTGATATATATAAATATATTATTATTGTACATTCCTATGTGAAAATATCTATGTTTGATAATTTTTAAAATACTGTCTATCATATATAATTGTATATTCATTTGATAAAAAATTACTGTACAATGTACATTTTGTAAAAAATACTGTACATATATCCTCCTGTTAAACGATACTATATATGTACTCTTATATATTACCATATATGTTTTGCTGTTACAAAAACACTATTGAATATAAAATAAAAACTATATTAACTAAAACGCCTTTTTGTTACCTATATCGTCCGTTGTTTGTCTAAATGTTCGTATGTCTCAATATATCGTCTAATTGTTTGTATAACTATTCGTATAACTGTTGTATGTCTAAATGTATATGTCAATAAATATCGTCTTCCCATTGTCTAAATATATCTCCCTATTATATGTATATATCATCTAACCATCGTCTTCCTATTGTCTAAATATATCTCCCTATTATATGTATATATCGTCTAACTGTTCGTATAACTGTTGTAAAATATGTCTATATGTAAAAAAAACAATACACAACAATACCGTGACGCACTTTCGATGGTAGACCTAGTGCAGGTCTCTAACACTTCACTCCCATATATATATATATATATTGTATATACAACAATTAAAATACACGCACACAATAACCCATACCCCAACACATCCCACTATACATCGTCATCCTCCCCCTCGCACAAAAACAATACCCGCTTCCTTAAAAAATCCATTAGTAACCTAAGTCCCCGTTATCGATTTTTATATTTTCCTCTTTAACTCAAGTATTCTTTTAAAAGAGATCATTAACTATATACTTCTATCTAACACTTCACTCCTGCATCATACATACAACCACCAGCTACACCCCAGCACACACCTATGAGGCATCACCGCCAGCCAAAAAGCAATACCCGTTCCCTTAAAAAACCTCTTAGTAACCTAAGCCACCGTCACCACAGATGCATCCTGACAACGTCACCACATCTCCGTATATATGACTGTATATATGTGTGTATATATGTCTAAACAAACACACCAATACACTACCAACACAATACTTCACACAAAAATCCACCCTAACCCACCCCGCCAGCTACATCGTCACCCACGCCAGCCCAAAAAAGGGACTTCAAAAACCCTCTTAGTAACCCAACATTATCGAGTTTTTAAATTTTCCGTCATTATCGATTTTTTATATATATTGTATACATGTATACACAACACCATTATCGTATATTACTATATAAAAAGTCATACGTCTGATCGTCAGAGGAAGCCTCGCCGCTAAAATATATCGCTATATAAAAAGTCATGCGCCGCCGCCTGAATGCGACCTAAGTTAAAATATATCGCTATATAAAAGTCATGCGCCGCCGCCTGAAACGCCGCCTGAAATCGATCGAGTTTTTTGCTATATAAAAGTCACACGCCGCCGCCTGAATGCGACCTAAGTGGTACATTCCCTACTACTTCCGTATTTGCCTGAAAAGCTGGTATGAATATTTCTCACATTGAACAATGAACCACGGAAAGCGTGTTATTTTAATGGTTCTTTGAAGCATTCATATAAATATATATGTATTTATCAACAAATAAATCAACAAGATAGAGATAAGATAATGAAAGTTATATGGACAAGTAATAAGAGGAGGCAAGAACTTCATGTATTTACATTGTTGGTTTCTGTAACAAGTTTTTTTATGAGATAAGGTCGCATGCCTCCAATAAGTCGTTAATTACGTGATGCTTAGCTCCGCCTAAGCCGGTCCCAAGTCTGGCTGAAAAAAATGAGGAAGGCGGCATGCATGGAGGCCGTAAGAAGGTAGTGTCAAGTAGTGTCAAGAAAGTCAACATTGCATACACCGTGCGGGGCTCTGAGACTGACACAAGGGTCAATGTTTAGTACAACCAACTGTCTCCATGGTCACACATCCGGTGCTGGGTGCCTCTAAATCACAGCATCAGGATGCCACCTACTCCAATACACAGGATTCGAGGTGCCTGAAATCATCCTCTTCTGGGGCACCCCCTCCCATGTACACTGGTTGAAGATACCTAAGGCCCTCTCCTCGTACACGTAATAATAGTGACAATATACTCGTAAGTAATAATAAAAACAAAAGTAATACTATTTAAGATAAACAAATCAAACTAATAATAATTAATAAACAAAAACTAATAGACCATTTGAAAACTAAGGAACTACGCATTTAAAAATGAGGGAAAAAAACTACCACCGCTCATAATATAAGGAAATACAATGAAGTAACAAGAAACACGACTTGAAAACAACAAGTTCTAATACAAATTGACACCATCAATAGCAATCAATTGCACACTAGGAATTTGAAAAAAACACAAAACTGAAAATAAAATGAGATTAAATCGTCTAATTACACTAGTCAACAACCAAAATGTACCAGAAATGAAAATAGCTGATCTTAACCAATTTTGGTGTGCTGAAAACGAAAATGACATTAAAAAATGTTGATTGGCTCTAGTTTTCAAGATATATGCTACTAGTTTAATTAATTACGGTCAATTTATATATATGACGCAACTGTTGTGGGCGATTGCATAATTTTTTCTAATGACCAATAAAAATGTAACTAGAAGTTGATGATGCAATCCTACCTATGATTACATCACCTTTGTGTATAAATATCTTATCTCTGATAACATTTTGCCATTAGTTAGTGCTTTTGTCCTTATCAAAAGCATCGTAGTTAGAAATGCCTATGACATGTGTGAACTGTGCTAATAATATCTGTTATATATGTGGTGAGGTGACATTTCTATAAAAAAAAACGAAATATAACTAAAGTGATTAAGAAGGCGTACAGTTTGCATTTTGGGTGCAGAATAGGAGATCAAGATAAGAGCTGGGCGCCACACATATGCTGCAATACATGTGCAGCACATCTTAAACTGTGGTTGACTGGCAAAAGGCAAGCTATGCCTTTTGCAGTCCCAGTGATTTGGAGAGAGCCCACTGATCATCTCAACAACTGTTACTTATGCATGGTCCCTCCAATTGGGAAAGGCATATCAAAGAAGAAAAAATGGACTCTGGAATATCCAAACATCCCCTCTGCAATACGTCCGGTACCACATGACGATGACCTACCAGTTCCCAAAGTGCCAGAATTATTTTCAGCTGCTTCCACTGATGAAGAAAAGGACATTGGTGGTCCTGAACCATCAACCTCAAGCGACCCAGATTCATCCAAGACGCGCCTTAAAGCTGTTTTGTTAAATAATGGTAATGTGTTACCGTCAATTCCAGTTGGTCACGCAGTTCATATGAAAGAAACTTATGAAAACATTAAGCAGCTTTTGAAGTGTATAAACTACGATCATCATCATTGGTCACTTTGCGGTGACTTAAAAGTGGTCGCTCTTTTGCTTGAACTACAGGGTGGATACAACAAGTACTGTTGCTTTCTCTGTGACTGGGATAGCCGTGCACGAAGTGACCATTACATCAGAAGACATTGGCCAATCAGGCAGTTATTGCAGCCTCGCAGTAAGAACGTTGAGAACCCAGCACTTATCGACACCAGCAAGATTTTGTTGCCACCCTTGCACATTAAGCTGGGTCCCAAGAAAAACTTTGTCAAGGCAATGGAGAAAAACAGATGAGGCTTTCAAATACCTCATCAGAAAATTTCCAAGACTGAGTGAAACTAAAATAAGTGAGGGAGTATTTGTTGGTCCGCAAATTTGAAAACTTCTTCATGATGACGAGTTTCTTTGCGTGTTGCATGGCAAGGAAAAAGCAGCATGGCTAGCATTTAAGTCAGTGGTGGACAATTTTCTTGGAAACAACAGATCTGATAATTACAATGAAATTGTAGAAAATCTCCTTCTGAAGTATAAGAGTCTTGGCTGCAACATGTCTTTGAAAATTCATTTTCTGGATTCTCATCTGGATTTCTTTACGTCAAACTGTGGAGCGGTCAGTGATGAGCATGATGAACGATTTCACTAGGACATTGCTGCTATGGAGACAAGGTATCAAGGCAATTGGAGCCCTTCAATGCTCGCTGATTACTGTTGGACTGTGACAAGAGACACCTCATCGATTGACTACAAGAAGCAAGCAAAGAGAGCTCGAACAGCGACTGAATAATGACGGAATGGGTTCAAATGTGCCTTTTTAAAACATGATGTGTGAACTTTAAATAATGTTTTTATTTTTTTTCTATCATTTTATGTTGGAATATCAATTAATTGAGTATGTAACCACAATTTTTATAATGCTAAAGTAGAAAGACTAGTTGTTCACCCCAGAGAATTAAACAAGCATTCATTATTTCTATTACTGTAATGTAAATTCATCATTTAAAAAAAAAACCCAGAGCCAATTGGTGAATTTCTTTATGATATTTGAAATCAGCATGTCAAAATCAATAAGAAATGGTATATTTAATTTCTGGTACAAATAACTTTTGAAAATTTGTTGACTAGTGTTATAACCGACAATTAGGTTTAGCAGGCTAGAACAAGATCGTGGACGGACGGAGGCAATGAAGTTCAACTATTATTAGATCGCTCTCCTCACATCACCTTTATTTTAAAAAAGGAGTCAGCTCCTCCATGTTGCAAAAGCACTAACAGACCAATCACCTGCGTACCTTAAAAACCGATTAATAGAAACGACAGAAAGAAAACCAGTGAACTTAAAAGCCACGAACTGGCACTCATTACGAACGACGACATATGGATCAAGGAGCATTAGGAGTATTAACGGAAAAAGAGTAGCTGGTAGAGGAGATGAGGAAAGCAAAATTAGAAATAATGGTTAACGGAAACGAAGAAAAAGGGACAAGGAGTTATGGATCTCAATGGCGACATACTGCCCTACAGTGGAATGCCCACAACCAAAAGAGCTAAATGGGGTGTGGGTTGTATTGTGGCTAAAAACAAAAGAGATGGCAAAAAAGGATGGAAATTTGCCTCAGAGCGCATTTTGGCGCTAAAGCTAAAAGAAGGAGAAACCATAGTCAACCTCGTCATTATGTATGGGATATGATGATGAGCGAGTAGAAGGAGAATTCTTCTGTCTGCTTCAAAAGACAATGGACAATTCCTGGGTGCAATTATCCTTCTGGGAAATGTAAATACCAGAGTTGAAAATGACCATGCTAGATGGGGTGGAGTTATCGGAAGGTATGGAGAAGATACACTAAATGACAATGGAAAGCGACTCCTTAGATTAGAATGAGAAATCATCGACTATGCCAGTGTTAGGAAGAGCTCATTCAAGTATGTACGGGATGCTAGAGTCAAGAGAGGGCCAGAGATTGGAAGTGATCACTACCTGCTAACAATTAAAAGAACAAATGAAAGAGTTGCTCGGCCAAGGCATTGCCCACAATCACGCAAGAAACTAAGTAAACGAACGGGAGAAATGATCATTAAGACCTGCAAGCCGAGAGAGCCAGAGGTTAAGACCGGGTATCAGGGGCTTATTGCTACAGTGGTGAGAAACACAGAAGAATAACCTGATGACTTCGAAGCCCTCTGGCTTAAATTCAAAGACATCATAAAAGCAGATGCAGTAGAAGCATGTGGGGAAGTCCGACTTGGGAAGAAGGGAAAGAGGACACCTTAGTGGACAGAAGAAGCAAAAGAGAAAATAAGGGAAAAGAAAAAGGCATGGAAGCAATACTTAGAAGGTAATAACACAGCAGGAAAAGCAATGAAATATAGAAAATATGTGATACTCAGATCAGAAGCAAAGAATAAAGTGGTAGCAGGAACACAGAAATCCTGGGAAGAATTTTGGAGAAAAGCTCGAAAAAGATGCAGAAGAAAACCAGTAATTGCTCTAGAAGACCCTAAAGAACACGAGGAATGAAAAACAGTGCCGTCTTAAATTTATAAAGGACAAGCAAGACAAATTGCTTACTACCCCAAAAGGAAGTAATGGAAAAATGGAAAGCATATTTCTCAGAGCTGCTTGGTGGTGAGCAAGGTCAAGCGTCAGAAATGATAAGAACTATAACTGAAGATAAAACCAATGGTGGCGAAGATGGCATCAAGATGGAAGAACTGAAGGCAGCATTAGAGAAAATATAGATTTGCAAACCAGCAGGACTTTATGGTATAACACCAGTAATGGTTAAGTACATGTGAGCAGCAGGCGATCTATTACCCCTGAGGGTCCTACAGGCAGCCTGGTGCCACAAGAACATACTAAGGGATTGGGAGATTGCCATCATAACACCCATATTAAAAAAAGATGACAACCGACAAAGTGGGAATCATAGAAGCATATCTCTTCTCAGAGTCCCTGGTAAAATTTACTCTAGAATCCTGGAGCAGAGACTCAGACGCCAAGCTGAGCCACAGATGGATGAAGTCCAATGTGGCTTCCGAGCAAACCGAAGTATTCAGGACCTTATCTTCACACTCAGACAGCTGAGTGAAAGGCCCTTGAGTATAGAGGTGACATACGTCTTTATTTCTTTGATCTTAAGAAGGCGTTTGGTAAGGTCTTCTGGAGCTAACTTTGGGACTGCTTGGCAAAGAAAAACTTTCCAGCACATCTGATCCATGCTTTACAGAGTTTCTACAAGAATTGCAGAAATTATGTGAGGACGGCAAACCATAAGTCAGAAGAGTTCAGGACCACGACTGGTGTAAGACAGGATGATATTCTGTCACCTTATCTTTTCATACTCCTCATGGACGATGTTATCAAAACCTATATGCGAGTAACCACTGACAAACGGCACCCCCTGCATGGAAACATAGCTGACATTAAGGGAGCAAGAATAAAGAGAGGGATGTCATGGATGGCACAAGCAGGAACAACGATCGAGCAGATGACCACAGTTGAAAATATATTCAAAAGGGAAGAGTGGAGTATATCAGATGAAAACTGGATTAACAACCAGCAGGTCATCATCAGCCTTGGCAGAGAGTGTATAACTTTGGGCAATGGGAAAGCAGAATTGGAAATTAACCAACTGATACATGATCATGCCGGGGATAATGATGTCATTGTGTATACAGATGGATCTGTGATCCATGGTGAGAAATCAGGTTGGGGTTTCTCGGCATTAGTAAAGGGCAGAATCGTCGCCGAACATAGCGGGTCTTAAAAGATAAAAACTTCCAGCATGAGAATGGAGGTAGAGGCAGTTAATACAGCCTTAAGGTGGATATCTGAAACTTCATTAACAAAGGCAGCCATTGTGTCAGATTCTCAGTCCATGCTCTGAAAGGTTAAAAATGGTTGGCTACAGCATGAATGGAAAACATTCATAGAAGCTTCGAGTCTGCAGGAGCTAGTGTGGATCTGTAGCCGTTGGGCTTCACGGCACAACTTAGGAGTATATAGCCGTTGCCTTAAATAGCAACTCAGAAGTTGCAGTAGTTACAAGTATTAATTGGGTATTATCCTACCAGGTGGCTGATGGCAAGCCCAGTAGTATTTTACATACACTTTGTTTATCGTCCAAGTCAAGAGTTACTGGACAATCCCTCCAGAGATGTTTATTCTTGGCCGAAGATTATTATTCCAGGTTCATTCAGTTCCTTCTCAGATGTTGGGTAGTGTGAGTAGTAGGGGTATATTAATTGCCAACAAATATTATCTAAACAGTAGTAAGCAAGTCAACTGCATGGGGATCCATTTCAAAACATTTATTAACAAAATATAATATCCAAGATCAACGTCAGTTCGACAACAGTAGTTAGACCTCTTCCAAAAATGTGAAGTCTGCACGTATCAACAATTTTCCATCTCTTTTCTCAAGAGAATTAGGTACATAAATTCCTTGACAAGATTCTGATTTCTCCTTATAATCTATTTCTTTCTTGGGCGCAATTGAGAGAGAGGTTTCTACCTTCTTTTCTATCTCCAATAACTGTCGTTCAGTATTAGTCGCTTCTGGTGACATTTGGATTGCGATGCATGAGATGAATATTTCCTGAAAAAAGTCAAAGTTAATAAGAGACGCACTTACGATGTATCAATACATTAGAGAATGCACAACTGCTATTCTCTTCTTTACTAATTGTCACGAAGTGGTTTTTAAGTTTATAGAGTGTGCCTGAATGAAAGCAAGACCCTAGTATGAGAAAGTCTGAGAAGATAGAATTTAGATGGAAAATGACATGCCTGTGGACAGACGCGACTATTGGCTCAAGGGATAGAACCAGGATTTGAATCTCCCCTTGCCGCTTCGTGACTTTAGACTGGCTATAGTCTCGCCCTCCTCTGACTGCCTTGACACACAAGGAGATAAGGTGTATAAATACGACCACAGACACCACTATATATACAACATAGAATAAGTATAGTAAATAGTAGAAGCTGATCCAGTAAATAATATATGTATATATTTATTCACATACAAGAAAAACATAAAATGGCATATTACGTCATCAAGTCAGTCGATAGCGTGCACTGTTGCACGGCCTGAAAAAACCAAAGTAACAATTAAATTGAGAGACACTCAACAACAAAAACCCTCAATCACATTAACTCTTCCTGTCACCCTGCTGAGGAACAATAAAAATGGTTAGTGCTTTAAAGTACTTTGATCTTGTGGGGCTGTCAACTTTAGCCTCCACTCTCTAACACTAATAAATTTCTACTGTCTTAGTCCTGGTGACTCTTCCTCAACGAACGGCTACACAGCTTTCTACTAGTTAGGCGATATGCGCTGATAACTACACCACAAGAATTGCTAACATAATAGACTTGGTTTTTTTTCGAACGCAGACTCAGTGTCTATCCGTCAAATGGATACTGAATGGACCCTACTGGTCCTGTCTATTTTCTCCCTCCTTCTCTATCTCTCTCTCTTGGTCTCAGTGTCTCTCTAACACTCGAGGGCTGATGATGCGGCGTCTCCGTTACTCTCTTCTCTCGATTTCTATCAGGACCTAGGTATGGTAACCCTGTCACCTGTTCCTGATTTTGGTGATGACGATGTTCGGATATCAAGCATGAGGGACTTGATTAACTGTAGACGCTTCTCTGCTGCTGAGCAAACTTTCCCCTTTTCTCCCACTCCGGATTTAGAGGAAGACACAGCCTTGATTTCTGGCTGTATGAAATTGAAACCAGTCTCACGGCCACCTGCCGTTGCTAGAGACTATAATAGCGATGCTCTCGGCTGTATGATAAATAAACCTCGGTCCAGCTGAAGCATAGGGACTTCACTGCCAGAGACCATAGGGTAATTTTCTTTTGCTCCTGACGATACTCGAGTACTCTGACCCTGAGATATGTCTTTTGCCGTGGATAATTTTATTTGACAAAATTATGCTCCCCACTGTTTCGCCGAGACTCGCGATTATCGCTGGTTTTTCCCACAGTGGAGAACGATAAATTACGTAGTCCTACGGCCAGGCAATTATTTCTTCAGAGACAATTGCCCGCAGTTTCCTCTCTCATTATATACAAGAGAAAACACCCACGCGAATTCCTCTCCCACGCCTATCCTAAGTTTTCACTCGGACCAATGGGAGCGCTAGGAAAAATCAATACTAGCAACCTTCGCAAATCCCGCGTGTAGAAAAATTGCGTCACATTACGTGATGGCCTCGTGCTACTGACGCGTCATACAGGAGTGCCCGAAAATATCGATTTTCGTAAACAATGGAATCTACGGGAATCGCGAAAAATTCAGAAGAGGGTAAAACTGATGCTAGAATAAAATAAACCTACCATCATAAAATGAACCCATTAAAATTAACTCCTCAAAAATACCGAACACGATATATTCACATGAGAAGAAACAAGGCAAACCCATATAATTACAAAGAGAAGAGAAATGGTGAACACTCAAAACAGAATCGGGCCTGATGAAAGTCAGAATTACAGTGTAGCATCACATAAGCCCCCCCTTTCAAGTACGGGAATCCGTGCTAAATCACTGAAATCTCTGGAATTCATACTGGTCCGTATCTAGATCTACATCCCGATCTAATCACTATCATAATTAGCATTTTCATACAGGCCCATCTCCATATCCTTGAGAATCTTGGCAAGCACTGGATCGTGAGGGTCACGCCATGGGATTTCCTCCTGGCGACTGCAACATGACTGGTCGCCCTTCCTCCTCCCTCTCGTGTGTTTCCTTCGCCCACGAATTTTCCTGGCGGCGCGTGGTAAATACTGATTACCAGATGGTGCGACCTCCTAGTGTTTTGAAACAGTCTGACTGGCTTGACCAGACATCGCTGTAACAGGGCGTAACTGTTTACAGTTGACTGAAGAACCGTGCACATGTTCCTTCTTGTCAGTATTTCCCTCCCTTGAGGGATGTAATACCATCGGGGGCCTAATTCCCGACGACAAAGAAGATACTTCCGAAGTAAGAGGCGTCACCACTGTTTGACCCTTAGGCTGAACAGGGCTGACAGGCGAATACGCCTCTGTAAATAACATTCCACTGTCTTTAGAGGCGTCTCTCTTCCTCATAGCAAGACAAGGATGTTTGAGCTCCCGTGGGGCTCCGTGAATTTGGGGCTTTCCCCTTTCACTTCTCTGGCCTGCAGTAGGCCCCCTTGCAGTAGCAAGGATCGGTGTTGTTGGGTTTCCCAAAACTAAGTAAGGGCTTCCCAGGATGAAATCATGTGCTGGCTGTGCCATTACAGCTGCCTTGATGGTGCCAGACACAAACCTGCATTTCACCTCAATATTGGCTACAGGCAGACGCTGTGAGATACCTCTTCTCAAAATGCCACCAATCTCAACTATTTCTCCGGTCCATTGCCCTGGTTTCACGAAATGACGAGCGACGATACTGGGGTAAGTAAGCCCGCTGTCAAACAAACACGTAGTGGCCGTCCCATTCACTACGGCTGGTCCACTGTTAGAGAACAACTTCTCTGCCTGGACTGGTTCCCATTTATTCCCTTTAGTCCATCTCACCGGTCTTAAACAAGCTGCATGATGAGCTGGGGGTTTGTTCATGCACCGGGATGTCCAGTGGGAAGTGGTTCTACAATTCTGACAATACCTCTCATGATCTCCCCTGTTCCTAGCGGGTTCCTGAGAGGTTGTTGTCGGTGCTCTGTTATGCGGCTGGGGGCGCAAGTTATAACCAGAATGAGGCTCCTTGCGAGAAGGCCCTGGTTGCTGATGAGCTGGTGAAGTAGCCGACTGCGATGACGAAGCTTCTTTGTCTGGGGCTGGCAGGTCTGGGTTTTTCCGTTTCTGTCCCAGTACTTCGGCCTGTGCCGTCTGGTACCTTTCCGCGAACATGATAATTTGATCGAGTTGCTGGGCACCCTGCTCTGCCAGATACCTCCTCAAATCAGGAGACATGTTAGCCTTTACCTGTTCACACAGAACTAACTCCTCCAACCCTTCAAAAGTTTTCGCCAGTCCTGACAGTTCCCTCCACCGGGTTAAGTAATTTCTCACCCGCTCTGCAAACTGAGCAAAACTCTCTCCCTTCTCCGGCCTGCTCTCCCTGAACATGGTTTGGCATTTCCGTGGAGTCCACTGAAATCTTTGTAATAAAGCGTTTCGCAATGCCTCGAAGTTGTTCTGGTCATCTATGAGCATCTTGTCGTACACTTCATAAGCATGACCTTTCAAAGATTGCGATAATTTCAGGCACCAAAGACTCTCGTCCAACCCGTATGCCTTTGCCATTCTTTGAAATTTCTCCAAAAACACGTCAATCTTTTCATTCCCATTAGGGAACGAGTCGAATGGGAAACTCATGTCTGCCATCCGGGGTCCTCCGTTTCCTGAGGTGTCTGTTGCTCCTGCTCCGGGTGAATCTCCATTAGCTGAACTGCCTTCCGAAGATCGGTACTGCAGTTCCAGAGAACGCAGGGCAAGTTCATGCTGTCTCTCTGCTGCCTTTTCTGCTGCTTGTCTCTTGGCTTCCTTCGGCGGCTATCCTTTCCTCTTTTGCTGCTTCGGCGGCGGCTATCCTTTGCCTTTCCTCTTTTTCGGCTTCCAATTTCCGAAATTCCATCTCTGCCTCCCTTTTCTCTTTCTCAACTTCTGCGGCGGCTATCCTTTGCCTTTCCTCTTTCTCGCTCTGATTATGCCTATCATTTTCTCTGATCATGTAGGCTTTCGTCTCCTCTTTATCCATTCCCATGTCCTGGGCTGCCTCACGCCATGCAGCTCGTAATTTCGCCATATCCGCCATCTTACCTGTAAACTGCTGTTAAGTTCACAACTGACAGAAAATGACAGAAAGGAGAACAAAAGGAAGAAACTACCACTCCCTTGCTGCCCTCTAAAGACCCTGTGGAAAGAACTCGTGGATACAGGGATCATTTCTAATAGACTCATAGTCTAGTGGGATATGTTATAGAGAAAACTCAATTTTCTCAGAAAACATTCCTCAGAGCGACGAATCAGATGCATAAGAGAATCGACAAGAATATGAATCTACACACATTAATTGGTCGATGCCGTGAGGAGGGTATTGGAGGTTGCCACCGGTACGATTGCCGCCCACTTGACCATCTGAAGTGAGGTTTTTTAAGTTATAAAATAGAGTGTGTTGCCTGAACTGAGTACAAAGTCAAGTTCCCGACCTAGTATGAGAAAGTCCCTGAGAAATTCAAGCATAGTAGAATTTTAGGTGTGAAAATAAACATGCCTATGGAGTGGCGCCATAGAACTAATCTGCCGACATATTAGGCTCCAAGAGGATAGAACAACAGGGAAAATTGCACAATCAGATTCCCTGCATCTCCCCTCGCTCTCGATGGACTAAAAGACAATGGGCTATATTCTCGCCCTCCTCCCTGACTGCCCTCTGACACAACAAGGGAGATCATAAGCGTAGTCTATGAATGTAAAAAATAGCGGGACACCAATAACAGACACCACTATATATACAACATAGAGTAATATTTATGAGTAAATAGTAGAAAGCTGATCCCATGTAAAAATAGCATATATGACTATATGGAGTTATGATTTTACATTTACAAGACAATGAAAGAAAACTAAAAAAAATAGAGGTTTAGGCATATAACGGTCACTCAAGTATCCAGATCGATAGCTGTGCACTGTTGCCAAACATACAAAAACGGCCAGAAAAAAACCAAAGTACTACAACTTAAACATTGCGAGCGACACTTCAACAAAACAAAGACCCCTTTCCCCCCCAAATTGTCTCCACATTTTTTTTTGACACATTTATTTAAAATCATTATCTAGTCTTTGGTTTTTTCAACCTCAGATGCATAGTGAACTCATACCACAACCAATCGGAGTTAGAGGCTACTCAAGAGTATAAACCTCTGTCGATCGTTGTGGAGGCGACAGCGTCCAAACTATCTAGAAGCAATCCACTCCTACACTTCCACATTACATTTTTTTACTAACTGTCATTGTCCCATTAGTAATCTAAAAATAGCTTCACGGATTCTTATCTCTTATTATTACAATTCTCATTTTCGGCTCACCATCCTCTCCTTTCAACTTATACAATCTGCTACACCCCGGCGATATCCTGGCGCTTGATAACGTACTCCCAACCATCTTTGAGCAAAATTGACTAACACGAACTTTAAATAAGACTTGGTCCTTGTTTTTCTGAAACGCAAGACTCCTGTGGTCTACCCCGTCAAGTACCCAGCCAGATACTGCTGAATGGACCCATCCGCAACGGGGGATCCATTGTACTACTCCCTCTCGCTACCTCCTTCTCGTACACCCGTACCGACCATTATCTCTGGAACCCACAGTTGCCCTCTTTCTAAGGGACTCGTAGGGCTTCGAGAATGAATGCTGTCAATCTCCAAGATACTCTTCCTTGGCGGATCCTCGAGAATTTCTGGATCCAGACCCTTGAGCAATGAATTGAGTTAGGGAGTCAAACAACCTGTCACCTGATATTTCCTGCATGCCTGGTGACTTACGTGTTCGAGTGCCAATATCAAGGCACACTATTAGCACACTTGATTAACGAGTAGAACGTGCTTCTACTCTGCTGACAGAACTCTTCCCCTTTGGCTTCCCATTTTAGTGCCGGATTATGAATATATAATGTAGAATAATTAATCAATATTACTTAAACAGGCATTACATTTTTGAGTTTCTGGCTTTGCGGTAGTATGAAATTATGACTAACCAGTTGTAAACTGTTCTTCGATGAGCGGCACCTACACATTCTGCTAGAGACGCTATTGTAGCATTTGCTAGAACGAGAAACGGGACCTCCTCAGCTGGTCTCACAGGTATGATAATGTAAACCACTCGTGGCTCCAGCTCAAGTAATGCACTAAGAGGACTGTTCACTGCCAGTCTAGATCCATAGGCATAGTTTTAATCCAGCTTTCTCCTGGACGATAGACATCCGACGTACGTCTGATACCTGCTTCTCATGTCTTTTGGTGACCAGCTGGACTAATTTTATTTGACAAAATGTATGGTCTCCCCCCCTGTTTTTCGCCGAGATCATCGCGATAATCGCTGTTCTTTTACCCACATGTGGAGAAACGAAATAAGAAGTATACGGATAACCATTTCCACATCGGCCATATATGCATATTACATTATCAATTCAGCCAGACAATTTGCCCACGCAGCATGTTTTCCTCTGAAGCATTATATACAAGTAGAAAACACCCCGATTGTCTTGATTGAATACCTCTCCCACTTCCTGAATCCTGAAGTTTTCATTTACTCGGACCAACTGGTAGCTGTCTAGGAAAAAATCGATACTTAAAACATTCCTATCGCAAATCCCCGCAGATGTAAATATATCCGGCAAAATTGGCGTCACAATTACGCATGAACTTAAGGACCCATTTGCGTGGAGCTACGATGGACCCTCCATACATGGACGATGCCTGAAAAAATCAACATTGTTCGTGAGTACACGAATTGTCCCCGAAACTACGGTGATAGCGTGCGCGACACTATCCAAATCCTCATCTGATATTCTAAGTGCAGTACAAACTGACTGCAAAGACCAGCAAACATAAACCTAACCATGAGAATCGCAGTAAAATGAACCCATTGACAAAAATTAGATACTGGTGCCTCAAAACAATGAGTGTAACACGAAGCATATTTCACAGAGAAGATAACAAGGATAAGTTCTCCATAATAATAACAAAGAGAAGAGAAATAGTGGTGAACACTCAATACACAGAATCCGACAGGCCTTGCAACTGGAATTAGAGGTACAGCGATTACAGTGTAGAGCAAAACACTGAGTTGGGTACCCCCTAACCGTAGCTGTAAATTTTCTCTCTGGACACCAAGTACCTCCAGCCAAAACACTCAGTAAGCAAACCCCGTGTGCGGGGTCGCACTGATAGTTTCCGATGAGTTAAACCTCGAACACAGGGACTTCTACACATCAGTACAGTTCTAACTAGCAGATAACATGAGACCTCACCAATCGGCTTTTCTTATCAGCTGAACTATGAACCCCCCCAACACCCAACCTGTGACCCCATTTGGCTGAGCCTACGAAACAAGCCCCTTAGGGCGAGGGACAAGCCACTATTCATCGATTCTAGGGTTGATAGCACTACATGTTCTCCGTATGAAAAAGATCATGAGAGCCCTCCCATATTATTTATCCATGTTATCAACCTACTTATCTTATAAAAATGGTTAACATAGTTAAGGCCTCGCATGACCTCTTGTACCAATAATTGAGACTCGCCACAATCCGTATCTTGCTATATTCCCGTGTTTGTAATCAACTGTAACGCAAAACGCAGATAGACAAACTAGTGGTGAGGTCGAGACAGCCTGAGGAGAACCATGCTAATTGAATACATTTACAGCACCTTCAGTGTAATCAAGGGTTCTCCTCTCAAAGGTATTATAATGAATACAACGTTTATGTTAACTGTAAAAATAAACTTATATCAAATATCCCAAGGGTCCCAGCTCTAAGGAGATTTCTACTTATTTTTGAGACATTATACTTATACCTAATAGGTTTTGTTAGCACGAAGAATGTGAGCTATCATAGTAGGGTCAACCGGTCACAGATCTACTGTCCATGCCAGGAGTATGTGGAGATTACGGCAATTAGTGGTTGCTGAACGACTATATGAGGATGTAGGCACCCATTGGCTGGGGACAGGTTGGTGAATATGGATAAGGTAGAATATAGTGAAACAATTAAAAGAACGCCTGTTTACGCAGAGGGACACTAGAGCCTAAAATAGATGAATGCAACCAGTGTTAAAGACGAGTTCGGAATTAGGCATCAAAAGCGTAAAGACTAGCAGAATGATGGAACTTAATGGTAGAGGATGCTTCCATGGACATGTATATCAACCAGCGAGCTACAGGAGACAGTTAGCATTCACAGTGTAAATACTCTTCGACATACACATAGGGAGACTTGAGGCACCTATGGGTCTTTGCTGGAGTACAATGAATGGTCTAACTCTACTTCAACTATATCAAGGAGAGACCCAGAAAGTAATAGAAATAGGGTACTTGGTAAGATGAGAACATGTATTAGGATTGTATGTCATAGCTGACGTTATGTCGATATGTTTGTCCCTGGTTGCGCTAAATCCGGAGGCCAATCTTCAATCAAAACCTGCAAGTCTCAGTAATGACAAATGGCGGACGAAGAGAGAGGGAGTGTTATGATAGACAGCTCCAAATACAAAAATATATCTGGATATACACGAGAGGAAAGGAAGCATTCAGATAAACGCTGGTAGAACATGATCCACATGTACAGGAAAATGGTTGTTTTGCTACTTGTAAATACCTATGTTACTCCTAGTGATAGCCCTGAAGGTGGAAGGAGGCATCAAAGAATAGTGTGGCCTTACCCGAGGGAGCAAGCAGTTAAAGATTTTCCAATACAGAAAACAGAGATTATGCCTCATAAAAAGAGAGAGCGAGTCCAAAAGACAAAAATGAGGCTTGAGTAAAGTCGCGCCACCTATGATCTAATCCTGACCTAAGTGATCTTGAAATCCAACGGACAATAGACACACCAAGCTCCACAAAGCCATACTATCAAACCAACAGAAAGTAGATGGTATCTAAGGTGTGAAGTGAAGGAATTGAAGTAACAAGATATGAAGGAATACGATGGTAAGTGACGGTGTTTATTATTTAGTTGGGAGATCCTAACAAGAAGGTCTCTCGAGGCAGTGGTGTTGTAGTAAACAAGTAAAGGCATCTAAAAAGCGGTGGGTATGGAGTAGTAAACAAATCATAGTATCTAAAGAAGGAAGGAGTGAGTTGTCACGATAACAAGAAAGGCGTATCTAAGCGAAGAGCGCTTGTTGTTATTATATAAGACCAAGAAGTAATCTAATGGAAGGTGTTGTAAGTAAACAATGAAGGTAACTAAGGACGTAGGTCATGAAGTAACAAGAAGGTTATCTACGGGACGGTAGGCGTTGAAGTACCAAGAAGGTATATCAACAAGGAGACGGGTGGAGTTAGGGAATGGGTTGGATAAACAATGAAGCGGTAAACATAAGAACGGAGGTTTGCGAAAGTAACAAGAAAGTGAGTATCTAAGGACAAGGTGAGTTTGAAAGTAACAAGAAGGTAATCTATAAGGACGGGTGGATTCATTGAATGTAACAGAAAGGTATCTAAAGGTGACGGGTGGTATTAAGTAATCTAAGAAAGGGGGCGGATATCCTAATCAGGGAGACGGGTAGTGGGTTAAAAAGTAACCGACAGAAGGAGTAAATATGAAACTTTACCTTAAAAAGAGAACAAGATATGTATACGAATAGGTCAAAAAAGAACAAAATTGATAATGATATACTACAAGGAGAGGGGATGGTGGCGGAACGGGGGGTGTGGGTGGGGTTTTTTTTTTGGAAAAAAGTGGGTTTGAAAAAAAACCTACCACCCTAAAGAAGAAAAGAGGGGGGGGGGATTAGTTCTTTAATAAGTATGAAAAACCGGTGGGTGTTTTTTTTGAGCAAGGTTAAAACATTCCTTAAAAAAAAGATAAGTGGTTGGCACCCCCCCCCCCCCCTCACCACTGGGGTGGAAAGAAGTGGTAGGGTGGGTGGGAGTGGTAAGTGAACAAAAAAGGAATTAGGACCCCCCGGTTAGATGGGGAGAGGGTGTTGGCGGTGGCGAAAAAATGTTTAAATACCCAAAATTGGGTAAAGGGGTAAATCCCAAAAAATGTATAGCGAGGGTTGGGTTGTTAGGATACTGGGGTCACCCAAAAGTAACGAGGAGCTCTAAAGTGGGGAACGGCGTAGGGGAGAGAACTTTAGTGGAAAAAAGGTATAACCCAAAAGAAGTGGAGTAAATCCCCCCCCCGAAAGACGGGGGGATGGGTTAATGCAAGTTAACCCACAAGACCGAGTTGCACATATGGTGAATACTGTGTTAGATAATATTCCCCGTAGAAGGGGAATCGAGATTTGGGTATGAATTTTAGAACAAAAAGGAAAACCAAAGAGTTACTTATGCCTAAATACAACTGGGAACACGCTTAAGGTGATAGGGAGAGGAAACCCACCTGTTTTGTGTAAACAGTTGCGGGCATTGGGAAATTTTAAAAAGCTTCACCCATAACAAAACAAAAATAATGATACTAATGAAATGAGAGGTGTGAGTGTACCTTTATTAAGGTAGTACGTTGGCCCCCCACGAGGTTTAAAAAATGGGGGATTCCCCCAAGCCCCCCGATGTGCAAAAACATTCCCTTGTATTATCTAAACGAAATATTGCGGGGGTCAGTTGGATTATGGTTATAAAGAAACCGGATAAACCCCGTGTATCCACCGCCCCCACCTTGGGCCCCAACATAACATAAGATGCGTTAAACAATATAAAAAATACCTTTTTTAAAAAGTTCCCAGAAAATTATTCAGGCGAATCATAGGTATGTAATGTGAGAAACTCACTATAAGAACTCGAATTCAACAGACAAATGTTTTCTCCAAATGTCGCGTCTTATTAAAGAATAGTGGGGTAAAAAATAGGGAGGTCAACCCAAGTTGTGTAAAAGGTTTTTCCACAACACCCCAACAACAGAAAAACAATTTAATTTATTCACCACCACACTCGAGCAACAACCACAACTGTGCGAGCACCTGCACTACACATTAAACATTCCTACTACAATGACCTACGTCTATAAATTCCAAACACAAACACACATAAGACTTTAATTAGGGGTTTGAGTTTTTAAAAATGGTTTTTTACCCTTTTATTTGTTTTCAAAAAAATTATAATACACGTATACAACCAAAGGCCCCCGCTGGGAAAAGTCCATATCCTACCCAAAAGTTAATATCCACCGACAAAAATACCCCCCCCTAACGGGATCTTATTCCCCCACTAAAAAATAAATTTACCATTAAAATTTGTAAAATTTCTACAATTGATTATGAAAAATATGAATTAAATTATGAATTATAAAATTAAAGTCTCAAGAATTTTTTTAATAGGGGAGTGAAAAAAAATCCATTTGGGGTTTTAAAAAGATGAACATATAATCCCCCCTAAATTATTTAAATTTCCCCCCCTTAAAAATTCCCCCTTAAATGTGTGGATCCCCCAGTTCCCTGTATGGTAGTACAAATTAAAGGTAGGTGAAAAGTAAACTTTGGGGGGGCTGTTTTTTTATGTGTTATTATTGCCCCCCACCCACCCCCAACAAAACCTAAATTTGATTTTTTTTTGAAAGTATTTTTGGGAGGGGGGGGGAGGGGTTCTCTCAAAATCAATTGGGGTAAGCTTTTTCCAAAGGGGGTGGGATATTAATTAATCTTGTGGTTAGGGTTTTTTAATTCTGTTGACCCCATTAAGTATTGGGGGGGGAAAAAAAAGAATGTTCCCAACCCCAGTTTACCCCCCACCTGTTTTATCTATAAAACCTTTAAAAAAAAAGGTCCAATATTTTTTTATTTTTATTTATTATTGGAAAAGGGGAACAAATATATAATTGTTTGAAAATATAAAAAACAGACCCCCCCTTCCCCACACTGCCCCTCCCACCATTAAAGCCCCCCTTTAAAAAATTTAAAACTTGCCGGATATGTATTGGGTATGGTGGTGACAAGGAAAAAAAAAAAAACGGCATCCCCCCCTCCCCCATTTTCCCTTGTGATTTAGACTATCCCTGATTGTACTGTAGGCACCTACACTATCGCCTATTCTGAGTACCCCCAGGAGTATGCATGTCAGCCCTCCAGTTTTCCAGCAAAAGCTCATGACCGAGGTTGCTAGCTCAATAACTTATTAGGACCGACGGTCCCCAGTAAAACAAGAATGGTTTTGTATACCTCCTTATTCATGAACTCTACAACAATTATATCCTATGACCAGAACAGAACACAATACTTAACAAACAACTGAGTATTTCAGAGGCGGTTAGGCCCAATATGAGAGCTAAAAAAAAAAAAAAAAAAAAAAAACAACAACATCAACTGAAAAAAAAAAAGGTAACAAAAAAAACCAGAATATCCTCCCCCCCCCAAAAGAAATCCAACGAAAAAAAAAAAAAAAAAAATCCTTCATCTGAGAAACAAATTGACATCAGTATACTCATCTCACTATTGTGGTTTTTACCTACGCCTCTGCATATTCCAGCAAATTAGGTTCATTTCTGTCTAAGTCAATCAGTCCATGGTGATCAGTGGAAACTATTTGGGAACATGTCACACATGTACGTATTTTACTACCTACCTCCGACACCCTTCTGTTCATAGGTATGTGAGCAATATAAAGGCTTATATCCTGACCACATATAGCCTCTGATAACTAACCACACCCAAACGATATGACAGACATAAAATCAAACAATTTTAACATTTCAATATATCACATTAAAAGGTAATATGAATATTTCAAGCTTAACCAACTAAATTTTTCCATGGAAATTAATACGCACAGATACGTTGATTGAATGTGCAATCTGGAATTACTGGCACAACCTCCATGAACATTATGCGAACGGAGTCTCTGAGTAATTCCCAGGCTGGTTTTTATTTAGAAAAAAATATCCCCAGCAGCATATAATCAACGCACTGTTGACTCTTTAGTAAGACTTTAGTTTGCATAGTGGTATATCAAATGATGTGGTGATTTTACCTTGACGCATCTGTATACAACTCAAACGTTCCTAAGTGCTGTATATCAGCTAGTCTACCAATCGTGTGCCAAGTATTCGACAGCTAAATCGTAAGCAAAAGAAGAGTTACCTCCTACTTCCGTCCCCCGTAACAACAGAAGATTAGTAATTATAGCCCGGACTAAATCGATATATTTAGGTCCTTACATTTTCTTGCGAGGCCTCCAAATCACATATATTCGGATTTAAACATGGAGACCCATTTCCCTGTACAATACGTAAGTTTGAAAAACTGCCACAGAGAGCGAATTACAGAAATTAATGGAGGTGAGTTTTGACATGAGCTGAAATGATTCCCTCACTATTTTTATCTTTATTGGCTAATAGATTTGGGATTTAATTCCTAGACTTAAATATGTCTAATTATGCGTAAACGTTTTAACAAATTCTTTGTCAGCAAGTCCCAAAAGGATACCAACATATATATATTATAAAGCGCGTGCGTAGCGAGCGCTGATGGCTGCGTATCGCGCGCGAAAATATGCAGTAATTTCTTGAGACTAGGAGGGCGGGGTGGGGCAGGGGGGGGGGGTGGAGTCGTGGCTGTTTGGTGCCAACCGTTCCTCACTAAGATGGCATAAGAACTCAAACTTAGAGCGTGTGAGTAGCTATTGGAGTAGCGCCTGTGCGTCATGCTAATGTACTAGGATTATAAGACCACTCAAACAGTAGAGAATCTGAGTCATGTTTCCTAATAAGCGTTTTTGTAAGTTTTTTTTTAAAAAACTAACTCTCGTGATCAGTGTAAGTTTTTTTTTATCACTGTCGATCTGAAAAAAACTATGCATATGTAAAAAGCTACGTGCTATGTGGCCGTTTACAGTACGCGTGATGGTAGTAAATGTTAGCGGTGTATGCGCGAGGGAGCGAGTGTTAGCAGTATTGCCTGCGTTGAGTGCCTGCTTTAGCCTCCTCCCTTTCTTTCTATATCCTTAGTACCATCTGTCTTTCGTGTTTATTGTTTAAGTACACGTTAGTGTTTATAAAAATGTACATGAATGGTACATTATAATACTGCAGAGTGCAGCTTGCAGTCATCTCAAGGTTTTTTCCTTATCTTAGAAATGGAGGCAGTACACACGTTTATTTGTTGTATGTGGGAAACGCGTGTATCCCCTGCAGAAGGCTTTTTACTATCAACGTGAAACGTTTACAATTTGCAGACGATGTAAAAACAAGGTGGATAATCGCGGTACTAGTCGATTTGTTACAGCACTTGTTATTTTTCATTATAACTGGGGTTCTTTCCTTAAAAGTTTTATAAATATAGTGTTGTATAGGCTTTTACAATATACATTTGAATCATATATATATGTGTTGATTCGAATTTCTCACGAACAAAGATCCTCCCCACATAATAACAGACAGACTTTAATATGTCAAGACTTTTAATAATTCTATATACACATAGAGAAATATTTAAATATTTATATCCTGGTGTTTAATAGGTTGTGATTCTCATCACACGATGGCGGCTTTAAAAATACCGCTCCCAGAATTTGTTTTTTTCCATCTTATAATACTCAAATGCTAAACTGCAAATGGCAGCATCAATAAGGACCCAACGGGAGTAATCTAGAATTTTTCTCAAAATGCCTAGCTAGCCAGGGTGGCTAGAAACCGAAAAAAGGTTTGTGATCCGTTGCAACTTTAAATGCCTTCCCATACATATAAGATTATTGTGAAATTTCTTTACGCCCATAATTACTTGCAATACATTCTTTATCGCTAGTTATGAGTAATTGAAGGGTGATTTATCAGCTTGTTAATTCAACTTTTTCAGCTAGCAAGATATCCCCCACTGGGCTAATACCCCACCTAAAACCAAAATCCAAATCTGGGATTTCTGTAGGCAAGAGTCGCAACCTAACCCAAATAATACTATGGCATCGTCCCCCATGATGAATTCTTGAACTTTACTACAGACTAAATTTCTAGACAAAGATTCATGTAATTTTCAAACTTGTAGGTTATTCCCTTGTATGATGCTTTTTCCCTTCAATTCCCTGGTAACCAGTTGCCCCTTGTTCCCCCATGTGTAAACATGGCGAAGTGGAAGTCCATGTTAAACGTCGATCCTGGATGTCCAAGTTCTTACGTGACAAAATGGAATATAAACGGTGCACATATTGAATAGAAGTTTTTGATCAAATACTTAAGGTAGAAACTCACATAATGACAAAGGATCTCACGATCAATCTATGGGATGTTCTCTCAGCGTCATTTCTTAGGTTTTCTCTATGGATAACTTTGGGTCCTCGGTGCATGTTTTCTGCTACTGAGTTTTTCCCTCTACAATTTGGTTTCTATTTTAAATTCTTTTTAAGGGGTCAGGGTACAGAGATGAATGAGTTCTCCCCTGATAAAATGTTGTAGGTTTTTGCCCGCAAGAATTTCCAATAAAATTAGTGAAACTTTACCATCCCCAACCGCAAACAATTCACATCATTTGGTCCCGTGGCTGGCATTCATCCATTAAAATGGCAATCGCTTACCCCATAGTAAGTCCCATCTTAGTAAACAAAACAGCTAGTGTATGGTTACCATCACCTCCCGTCTTTACCTCAAATTTGTTGCCCCCTGCCAAATTTTGCAGGTACCACTATGTATGACAAAAATATTATCCCCATACAAAATTATTTTATACAAAGAGATTATTGATTCCAATGGATCCACCTGATCCAATTAAAATTACAATTACATTCTCCGAAAACTATACATACCCTAGATGCGCATTCACCCCTAGGGGCTTCCATAAGGCATTACAAACACCGGAACTATCCGAGAATGGATACACAGTTTTAATTACTCAATAAGTGTTCCCTTCCAAAGAAGGTACCAAAAGTCTAGGGTAAAGTTCCTACCAAACCTTCTCCTAGCCTTTACTGGAATCGAAATCTGGGATCATAGTAACCGATTTACTTCATATCTCACTTTTTGGAAGAAATATTTTTTAGCTTTATTTAGCCGGGCATGCGTAAACACCTGGATTTGTTATCCGGCAAAAATGGGATACCCCACTCCTTGTCCTTCTGTAGAAAGCGTTCCATTCTCCCTAGAAAACTATACAAGCAGACGCTGTCTACATTGGTAGTATGGGATCTCCATAATGAGAAAGAGTTTCCTTTAAGAGTATTGTCCAACAAGTCTTAAGGTCTAATACGTAAGACTCCACTTGTGTCTGAAAATAATCCTCCTTCCCTTCAACATAGATTACATGAAAGAATATTTCCCTTTCCCCCCCCCCTTAACTCTTCCTCAAAAGCTGCTTTCCTAGACACCTTTAGCTATAACGTAAAAGGATCCCGAATCCAATTGGTAATTATTCATACAGACCAGGTGTGGGAGTAAACCTTCCTACTCCCCACAGCCAAATTCCATAACATTTTTCCAATGTAGGTTAGTATTTTATTCCCTGTTTCCAATTTTCGATTGTCGGTACCCTGTTTATAACACACCTCCTGCAATGATAAATAGGTATTAGAGGATAGATATATTCCTCTGCATTATGTCAGTCCCCCCACGTTCTAAGTCTATTCTGACCTTTTTTTCGGTTAAATGTGACTGATAAAGGTTTTGCACATCATGCACTTTCTCGCTGTCGCAGGACACTAAAGGGATGTAATGGGATATTCAAATGAAAAATGAAAGTGGTTTTCCAGGATTTTCATTCTCCCAATGGCGAATGGGACAACCAAGGTTTAGCCAACATGGGTTGTGTCTCTTCCCCTGATGTTAATTCCTATCTTTCCAAATATTTCTTCAGGAGATTCACATGATAGATTTTTTCTTTCCCCTTCTTATCTATCTTATAATTTGTTCTAGACACCTTCTCTAGAACTGTATATGGACCCTGCCATCCAATTTTTAACTTATTCTGACTCCCGGGCAAAAGAAGCAGTACTTTCTCTCCCACAGCCAAATTCTGTCTTTCGCCTTCCTGTTATAATAGGCAGCATGTTTCTTCCTGTGTTGCCGGGGCCATACCGGTTGAACTATGGGGTACCTCCCGATAAGCAAAGAGGGCGGCGTGCAGGTACTGGTCCCATGTATCTGGGTTTTCGTGTGCCAACTTTCTCAGGATCGACATCAACGTGCCATTAAATCTTTCCACTTGGCCGTTCCCTTGGGGGATGGTACACACTACAATGGAAGTGTTTGGCCTGGAAGATCCTGAAAACTTCTTCAGTTAGTTTCCCCTTGAACTGAGAGCCATTATCAGTCAAGATTTGATTGGGAAAGCCTAACCTTGTGAAAATTGTGAGCAATGCCTCTGCCACATGTTTAGAATCAATCGATGACAGGGCTACCGCCTCTCCCCACATAGAACAAGTGTCCACCAGAGTCAGAATGTAGCTGTTCCTTCTCTTGGTTCGGGTGAGAGGTCCCACAAGATCCACGGCAACTCTCTCAAAGGGTGTTCCCACTATGGGCATTTCCCCCCAGAGTTGCTGGTGCAGTCCAATGTTTAGGTGCTACTCGTTGGCACTCTGGACAGGATTTTACATATAGTTTGATATCTTCAGTTATCCCTGGCCAGAAATAGTGACAAGCTATACGCTGTCCTGTTGCGCTGATCCCCATATGACCACTGAAGGGAATCGCATGCCCTAGTTCCAACACTTTAGTCCTATATGAAGTGGGAAGGACCAGCTGTCCGTGACCATTGGATTCAGATCCAGCCTTCCTATAAATCAGTTTGTTCTTCATATAAAATTCTCCCTTGCCTGGAGGTGTATGAGATTTGGACAACTTCTTGAAACACGGCTTGAGTGTTTTGTCCTCAGCCTGTGCCTTCCTCATCTCATCTGGATGAGTATTTATTGGATTATCCTCCTCCTTTTTAGACTGTGATCTGGTCTGCACTGTTGCCAATATCACAGGTCTCTTGGGATTCCCCAAGAAGACATATCTACACCCCAATATCAGAGGGTAGATTGGCTCATTTATCACTGCTGCTTTTATGATTCCTTCCACATATCGCGTTTTCACCTTTATCCGGGCGACGGGAAGTGTCATGGTAGCTACATCCTTGGTTGCAGTTTGAATCTCCACTGTTTCTGTGGTGTATTGATCTGCCTGCACCAGGTGAGAACTCACAACGGAATCGTAATCTAAACCGGTATCATATAAACACCTTATAGTGACACCATTACAGATGACATCTTCACACACTGGGGGGTGGTATGGTTCCTGTAGTTCTGCAGGTTTGACCTTTTTTTCCTTTTTCCCAGATGTCATAGCAGCACAATGAGGAGGTTTCCTTCTACAATGGTCAGTGTCATGATTGTTCATCTTACAATTTTTTACACCACCTTTTCCCTTGGTTGAAAGATTTTCTTTCATCATATTTCCTTTCATCGAATTGTGGGGTTTTATTTTTATTGTCATACCGTGGCCTATCAAATTGGTGCTTACCTTTGTTTTGATCTCTAGGATCAAATTTATTAAAGTTCTGTGGTGCCTTAAAATTTTCCACCTGTTTCTTTTTATTACCTGATAACTCTGCCTGAGCCGCTTGATACCTTTCAGCAACATTTAGCAACTCACCCAGCCTCTCTGCACCTTGTTCCATGAGAAACTTTCTCAGGTCTGGAGCCATGGACTCTCTTAATTGTTCTATAAGGACCATTTCCTTAAGATCTTGGGTTTTCCCCAGAGAAGTCCATTTCTCCAAGTATGTCTCTAACCGTGCAGAGAACTGGTGATAGGTTTCACCTGACAGTAGTTTAGCATTCCTAAATTTTTTCCTATAAAATTCTGCGTTCTTTTCATATCTTAACAAAAGAGCCTGCTTTAGCATGTCATAATTTTCCTGATCACCTCTGCTCATTTTGGCAAAAACTTCATAAGCTGCCCCACGAAGCCCTTGAGATAACTTTAAGCTCCACCTTTCTCTCTCTAACCCATATGTGGTAGCTAATAGTTCATATCTATTTAGATAGCTCTCAATATCATCGTCTTTCTCAACAAAATGATCTAAATGAAAGTTCATAGCTGAGGTTGAGGCTCCCTGGCTAGCAGTGGCATCAGAGGTAAAGGGACTGGCACCATTTTCAGGAGCATGGCCTTGAAACTCAAACTCCCTTAGTCGTAACTCGTGCTCCCTTTGTAATCTCTTCTCCTCCTTTTCTGCTTCCCTCTCTGCAGTCAATCTTCTTTCCTCTCTTTCTGCAGCTAATTTCTTCTCTTCTGCCTCCAATTTCTTAGCCTCAGCCTCAATCTGCAGCCTCTTAGTCTCAGCCTCAAATTGTAACCTCTTAGTCTCAGCCTCTAATTTTCTTTCGGCCTCCTTTTCTAATCTTCTTTCTTCCCGTTCAATATATTTGTCACATTTAGCAGTGACATAAGCAATCATAATTTGCCCGTCCATTCCTAACTCTTTCGCAGTCTGTACAGCAGCAGATCGAAATTTGGCCAGATCCGCCATTTTCAAACAGGTAAATTTATATAATGTCTAACTAAACAATACAATCTGATATTATCTATCCAAAGACACCACAGGCACTGAGAGCTCAACGTTATTTATTTTCACCCAAGGATACCTTTTTAATTTCTATTATTCCCTGAAGTGAATTACCCCCAATATTTTTAATAGGGAAAGATTCAAAATCCCGAGAGCGAGACCCCAATATATGTGGTAAAGTGGGATGATATAAATATTTATAGGGGACTTAGTGTACTGCCTGAGGTCAGCTGTGAAGGTATCTGTATCTAATAGGATAGTGTTTTACAGATAACCTTACTTGCTACCACATTATACCTCAGTCAGAATTATTCTGGAATATAGTGATGACTACGTTAAATGTCTAGGGTTATGTAAATGATGCAGTGTAAGTCACAACAACAACAGACAGATAAACAATTTAATTTATTCCACCACACTTGACAACACTGTGACACTCACACACATTTAACATTCTATAAGACTATCTTAATTGAGTCACTGATAAATTTTCAAATATTTATGTATTAATTTCTTTCATTAATATATATCCTGATTCAACTACAAAGTGAACCAGGAATCACAATCAATTGTAATCACAATTTATATATATATATATATAATTTATAGATATGAACCTTGTAGTGACATATTTTATTAATCTTATCCTATGTGTGTCAGTTCTGTAGTAGTACTATGAGGTAATACTGGTTTTGTTTTTCAAACTATGTTGTTATTTGTCATCATGACTTCAAGTGTTTGTTTATCTGGGACATAGTATGGGGGAAAAGTTCACAGTTCCTGTCAATTTAAACCAGGTATTGTCCCTCTTTTTTACTAAAAGTCAATTTTTGAGGGGACATATAATGTTGAGCTCCACTGGCCACATAGGCTTAACTTTCGTGATGGTGGCAGGAAAAGACTCCTCTGCTCGATTACTCCCCTGTGTTCTGGAGGCACCTCACTAGTCGCTATCTGGACCCAGGAGTATGCTGTCAGCCTCCAGTTTCAGCAAAGCTCAGACCAGGTGCTGCTCAATAACTTTAGGACCACGGTCCCTGAAACAAGAAGGTTGTACCTCCTATTTCAGATCTAATCTATAATCTATGTCCAGACAGAACACAATACATAACAAACACTGAGTTCAGAGCGGTAGGCCAATTGCTATCTTCATCTGAAACAATTGACATCAGTATACTCCTCCCTAATGGTTACTACGCCTCTGCAATTCCAGCATTAGTTCTTTCTAGTCAATAAGATAGGTGTCAGTGTACTGTTTGGCAATTCCATGTAGTTTTACTTTCCTCCGACACCTTCTGTTCAGGTTGGAGCAATATATAGGCTTTGCCTCATGTTCGCTACTGAACCACACACATATACAGACATAAATTATCAATTTACATTCAATATTCATTAAAAAGATATCAAATATTTCAAGCTTACCACAATTCATGGGAATAATACACAATGACGTTGACTGGCAATGAATAGGCACAAAATCCGACCTGCCACTGTCTCAGGCTTTTATTTAGAAAAATATAAGCTGAATATCAACACACTGTTGCTTTAGAAAGTTTATTTGAAAATGTGGTGCTGACCTGACGCCTCTGATTGACTAGTTGAAGTAACAAGAAGGTATCTAAGGACGGTGGTTGAAGTAACAAGATAAACGTGAAACGATTACAATTTTGCCAGACGAAGTAGAAAAACAAGGATGATGTTCGAGTTTTTGCTTTACATTTACTTTCTTTTAATTTAAATATATTGGATTTATGAAGGACGGTGGTTGAAGTAACAAGAAGGTATCTAAGGAAGGTGGTTGAAGTAACAAGAAGGTATCTAAGGACGGTGGTTGAAGTAACAAGAAGGTATCTAAGGACGGTGGTTGAAGTAACAAGAAGGTATCTAAGGACGGTGGTTGAAGTAACAAGAAGGTATCTAAGGACGGTGGTTGAAGTAACAAGAAGGTATCTAAGGACGGTGGTTGAAGTAACAAGAAGGTATCTAAGGACGGTGGTTGAAGTAACAAGAAGGTATCTAAGGACGGTGGTTGAAGTAACAAGAAGATATCTAAGGACGGTGGTTGAAGTAACAAGAAGGTATCTAAGGAAGGTGGTTGAAGTAACAAGAAGGTATCTAAGGAAGGTGGTTGAAGTAACAAGAAGGTATCTAAGGACGGTGGTTGAAGTAACAAGAAGGTATCTAAGGAAGGTGGTTGAAGTAACAAGAAGGTATCTAAGGAAGGTGGTTGAAGTAACAAGAAGGTATCTAAGGAAGGTGGTTGAAGTAACAAGAAGCTATCTAAGGAAGGTGGTTGAAGTAACAAGAAGGTATCTAAGGAAGGTGGTTGAAGTAACAAGAACAGACATGGTCCGCAACTAGACGATACGGCAAGGCTTCCAAACCCAGTCCCTGCAGACCCAAGTAGAACAGTCCCAACTACGATGGTTTGGCCATGTCTGCAGAATGCGAGAAGATTGGCTACTACGACAAATATGGGAAACTAAGAGCCAGGGATCCAGCTGGGAGGGTAACATTAAACAGTCTTTGTAGGTCCGAGGACTAGATCGGAACCAGGCCAGGAGGATGACAACCAATAGGACAGTATGGCACTCTCTCTGGCACACCTCTGCACCCCAATAACTGTACATTTTAAATTTTAAGTTATTGTTATTGTTTATCAGAATCGACCTCACTGCACTCCGGGCAAACCCATTGGTGCTCAGTCTCCCTCAGCAAATGTCGAAGAGTATGAATGCTAATTGTACCTGTAACACGCTGGTTGTACATACGACGGATGCATCATCTCTCACGTCCATTTCTGCTAGTCCCACGTTTGATACCAAACTCCAACAGCTCAGCCTTGTTGATTCATCCTTTGCAGTGTCAATATCCAGCAGGCGATCATTAATAGCCCTTATTATATCTCCTTTATCCATGTCCAGTGTCCCCACTATGGGTGCTCTCGAGGCCAGTCTGTCAGATCTCTCATTGCCACGTACCCCTGCATGACCGGGACAGTAGATCCACACCAGTTCTTGAAGACTTGAGGATTCTATTGATGTTTTCCATTCCTGCCGCCGCCATCCGTTCTGAACTTTCCGAAGCATGGCTTGAGAGTCTGACACTGTAACTGCCCAGGTTGATGGAGTTTCAGACAGCCACCTCAGTGCTGCAACAACTGCCTCTACCTCCATTCTCATGTTGGAGGTTGTTATCATGTAGGCTCCACTTCGTTCAGGCACGACCCTGCCCTTTATTCTCGCAGAGAAGCCCCATCCTGATTTCTCACCACGCACTACAGACTAATCAGTGTACACAATGGCGTCATCATCCCCAGCATGATCACTTATTAGCTGACTAATCTTCAGCTCTGCTTTTCCATTGCCCCAAGATCTGCACTCTCTGCCAAGGCTAATGCTGACCTGCTGTAGTTTATCCAGTTCTCCCCTGAATGACTTCACTCTTCCCCTTTGGACACATTTTCAACCCTGGTCACCTGACCAATCGTAGCCTCTGCCTGTGCCATCCATGACATCCCCCTCTTGATTCTTGCTCCTTTGATGTCAGCTACATTCTCATGTAGGGGGTGTCTTTTGTCGGAGGTTACCAGCATATATGCTTTTGCCTGGCCATCGCATATCTGGATCTAATCGACAGCAGTCCGAGCATGTATCTCATTGTCACAATGGGGTATCACGCGTACAGCCCAAAACTAGTCGCATCCCTTCATTTTGAATGCGTTCCAGTCGTTCACATTGTGACACTGACAGCGTGAGTATTCCTAGCTCCTACTCGATTACTGAAATCACGAGCTGATGATACAGGAGAAACAGTAGTCTCTGTTCAAAGCGCGCAGCAGCCATTGTATTTAAGGCTGCCAGTCCTCGCTTGCACTTCTGTATGATCAGTTCGACACAGAGGCGTACTAAGGGGGGTGCGATGGGGACGATCCGCCCCGGGTGACAGCCAGGATAGAGGTGCCATCGGACACTATTAAGATAGTATTAACTGTTAAAAATGTACTTGCGCGTGTGCTTCTTTATAGGGGCAGGGGGTGTCGAAGGTAGGACCGCCCCGGGTGCCAAGTACTTTAGGGACGCTTCTGATCGACATGATACTTGAACGATAGCCCACGATCAAACGTTACTTCGAGATACTTCAGCCTGTCTTGCCTTTCAATGTTCTGGCCATTTGACCACATCACACAGGCATTGTTGTCATTGACCTTTGATCCGCTTTCCTCACACCATTTAGAAACCGTCTGTAGTGTCTCTTGTAAGCCTTGGACAATTTCCTGCCTGTCTGAGTAAGTTCTATACATGAGTATGTCATCTGCGAAAATTAATGTTCGTCCCAGTCCTGTTGGTTGAAAGGTTGCTAGCTTAGCTGTGTAGATGTTAAACAACACTGGTGATAGTGGAGAACCCTGGGGTAGTCCCAGGCAAATGCGCATTGGTTCTGATGTCCATGTTCCCAAGCGAAATACAACTGATCTCTCCATTAAGGCAGCTGCTATCCACCTTGTTATCCAAGGGTTTACACCACATGCCATTATACAGTCTTTTAGGGTTGCAAAGTCCACACTGTTATAAGCATTCTCTAGGTCAATTGCGACAGCAGCTGTTTCTCTTTTACCCTGGAATCCCTCGTACACATCGTACGCAAACGTTCCAGCGTTACCCCATTTTGTTTTCATAGGCCTATAGCCACCCAGGGTATCAGGAAGGATATGTGCATTTTCGAGGTGGCTCATTACTTGTCTTGTAACTATCTTTTCAAATTTTAAGTTATGTGTACGGACCCTCTAGAATCCTTTTATGGACCTCCAACCGGTTCGTGGACCACCGATTAAGGCACCCTGGCTTAGCCAGTCGTGCGCTCTCCTTGTAAATACATGCAACTATTTACATTTAGCCCAAAGTATTCAAAATTTGTTTATGTTTCAATTAGATAATTATCCCGTGACGTAATCTGTCCAACCCAGGTGTATCTCATTTCGATAACTCCTGTCGCTGACTTCTCGACTGTTTGACGCAGGTTTAAAACTATACGAGCAGGAACAGTGAGAAACACCAGTTCATCACGCAGGGAGGACGTATGTAGCGACTAACATATGTCAACACAAGATTACTATCAGCTCTCAGACGGCACAAAACACTCTGTTATCAAGACATAGAAATGTGTAGAAAAAAAGTGTCGAAAGTTTGGACGGGATACTCTGGGTGTTATGCTACGTTTCCGTGTTATAGTGAAGGACATATTATACTCTCGTCTTTAGCAGCCTAATTTCTGGTTTGATGGGAAATAGTCCATGGTAGCGTCAGTCATCACATTAATCAACATCACTGTCAATCATTGTGAGTTCCCTTTTTTTCTGGAGGTGTTCGCGTAAACTACCAGAATATTCTTCTGCTCTCCCTGATTCACATCTTTCATTTCCTCTGCGAGAGTATCTAACGGAGAACCAACAGCACACAGATCGAGCGCAAATAAATAATTAGTGAAACCGGCCTTAGCGACGAATAAAACCAGTTGCCACTTTATGTACCACTACCTATCAACAACAAAACCTTGAAGAGAGTGACGATTAGTGGCAAGATAACGTACCTGAACGAAAAAACCAGTATAAAGTCTCTATGAAGAAGTGAGTAACAATAAGGGACTAATTCGAGAGAAAAAGAAGATAGAAAGGCAGATAAAAAAGTCGAAATTGGAAACAAGAAAGTACGAAAAAAAAAAGAACAAAGACCACAAAGCGAAGAAAGTGTATAACGAAAGGAATCAGGAACGCAGAACATACAAGGACCAGGATGCAAACATCCTATACAGTCTATCCACGGTCTCTCTTATAGAAACTATTAGAAAACAAAATTCTATACAAACTAATCTGTTCCTACACTTAAACACACACAACACTCCTCATTCTGTACCCCTCGACCGTGGCGCATTTCTCCAATTTAATTAGATTCGTATTTTTCTACTCTCCTCACAGTCTCCTTTAAACACCATTAACACTAATTGACTTTCTGATCGTTACTACCCTCTCACTAACTGATTTCAATCCTCCCGCTGATCTTCAATTCTTTCATAGTCGCGCTGAGCGAGATACATTCTCTCTCCATTTATCCTCTTTCTCGATAACTCTAATTTATTCTCTATATCATAGCCACCCAACATGCCATAACTCAAATCTGCTGGGACGTACATGTTATTCCCACCGTTTTCTTATCCTTCTCCATTTAATTGCCCCATTCATTTCATATCAAATTACTTATTCCCATTCAAAACATTCTCATGGTAAAATCTGATATTGCTTGCTGGCTTAATTCTTCAGAGGGCTTGATGGGAGTAGTCCATAGGATAAAAGGTGGTGAAACATGAACCTCTGGGTGACAGTAGTAAATAACGACATGTAGACCTATAAACGGACGAACATCAAATCATTCCATCCCTCGAATTACATCAGCATGATACATTATGGCCCATGCGCAGAATAGTGGAGGCGAATGTTTTCACCTGAGATAGTTGATCATATTTCCAGAAGAAAGATAGAGAAGAGAAAAGTACAGCAAATGGTGAAAAACTAACATCTATCTAAGTCGAGTGGCGAGGGGGTACAACGTGAAAAACAGAAATGAAAAACAGTGTGAATACTTACTTGAGCGTTGGTCGAAAGTAGTATGGAAGGGGGGGGTGGGGATTTAGGGGGGGGGGGGGGGGTGAGTCTGCATTCTGGCGACCACACCTTGAATTCACTTCCGATACGATAGTGTCATAGCGATCCAACTTAAGTCAAATTAAAAAATAAACACATAACAGAACCACAGCCTCGTGATAAACCTATACATTCTCACACTAAAAACAACAAAAAACAGACAACCACATCGCTACATACACCCAAAAGTCTCCAAATAAAGAGAGACATACAATCAACTGAGTGCTGTCATATTCTCATTCTGACTGTTACAAACTAGCGAGACACACCAGGAATAAAGTATGAGCAGTGAAACTTCACAAGAAAACGTTATTTTGTAAATGTGCAATTCGGAAGTATACTGCATCATCTCGCGGCTTGGTAATGAGAACGAGTGTATTAAAGAATTGAAAAGAAAAAATTTTAGAGTCGAGAATAATACATATAAAGATAGCGATGTAGTAGCGGTATACACGGTGGGGGGGCACACAATTAAGGCGCCATAAATGCTAGTTATGCTGACTAGGTTCAGGGTTCACTAACAATCTACAATCACCAAGACACGAATTTCTCGCAAGCTAGCACTTACCTCCCATGTATCATCATAGATCTATGTCTGTAGGAGCGTGATGTCACTCATTAGGCCGCGGTGACTGAGTGGGGACGTAGAATCACTCTTCTCACAGACTTCGAGATCTGCACACTAGTCGCACGAGCCTCACCTTACACACACACACACAAAACCTCACCCACTGGAAAAATCCGAATATCCTCAAATCTGCATCCAATGATAATAGCTGGATCTCGGTACTCACTCTTACTATTCGTAGATCGTTAGAAAATACGGTCCCATGCGGCATCTATGCTCCACTTGCAACAAGTCAATTGCAACTGTGCGTCATATGAGAGCCACCCAATCTCCGCATAGGTACAAACGGACAACTAAAAAGAAACTAGGCTACCAATCAGGCTTTTCGTGCTGTATTTCCCTTTAATCACAGGAATAAAATCGGAAATCACCTCATGTCTTTCCCTGTGGTTCGACTAACTTGAGAGGCGAAATGAATCTACATAAGAAAACAACGAGGCGCACGAATCAAAGATACCGCACCCATCTTTCACAATGAGTGAGGGCGTACTATGCGTCACGCCATCCCATTTCTACCAATAATTCAGCTCTTTTATAAATACGCCACAATATGTGCGAATCATATAATCTTTAAAAAAGGGCAATTAGGCTCTGATTTCATTGGCAACCGATTTACAGTAGTGCTCTGAGAGATGTCTATCCCAACTTGTTCTTTTTCTCACACAACAACTCTGCTGACTGTCGCGATAATTTTACAAGTTGCGCGCAACTCCCACATCTGCCTAACCCCCCCTCGACACTATACGCTTCTGCTCCATTGTGGAGCACATAATACATCTACAAAGTAAACAAATAAGAAATCAACAAACCACAACAGACTAACATCCTAACATAACTGCCTCGCAATCGAACATAACCATTGAAGGGCTAATCGCGAGCTTGCTGTTACTGCCTGACCTAGTGATAATAATGATGACGAATAGCCCTAATTCCCCATTTATTCGTATAAATTAGGTTTCTCCAGACTTGGCAAAGCAATAGTGAAGAGTGGGAGTTTTGTCTCCCCATATATAGAGTTTGTCGAACCTTCCCAGAGTTGCTCTGGTAATAAGATACTACCTTTAATTAGTACATCTGCAGGTCTCAGAAAGAATTTATCACTTTGGGTACGGGCATTCGCTTACCAAAAAAGTCATTACATTAACTGAGCGTAACCTACCCTCTTCTACTACCGCCATAAATATCTTGGTGGCGTAACCAGGTATCTGGCGACTGAACTGGGTGCGTGGTATTTCACAGGACGAAAAATGCATCCAGTTTGTTACAGTTCTTACAATTTTATCTTTCGCATTCCAGATTTGTATTTCCTAGAATATTTTCCTGAACAATGCCAATTTGTATTTACTACCATCTTTTCTTTAAGATGCCCAACTTGTACCTGCCACAATATGTTCCTTAATTAACTTTCTCGATTTGTACGCCCAACAATCTTTTCCTTACCATTCCGATTTATGCGTGCAACAGATTTTTCCGTAATATTTCAGATTTATACTTCATACAATTTGTTTCCTTAACATTCCAGTTTAGTGCTTCCTACAGTCTTTTCTTTAACATTACCGTTTATCTTGTCCTTAACATTCCCGTTACTTCCTACAGTCTTTTCTTTAACATTACCGTTTAGTACTTCCAACAGTCTTTTCCTTAACATTCTCGTTTATTACTTCTTACCGTCGTTTCCTTAACATTCCCGTTTATTACTTCCTACAGTCTTTTCCTTAACATTCCCGTTTATCTTTTCCTTAACATTCCCGTTACTTCCTACAGTCTTTTCTTTAACATTCCCGACTTGTCCTTGCTACAATTCAATCATTCAATCAATCATTCATTCAATCATTCATTCATTCATAACCAAAGCTCCTCAAAGAGCATAACCTTCAACAAACACATGCCAAGTTCTCTTCTCTCACGTGCCATCATCTCAAGTTCTTTCCACGTTCTCCTCATCATTTTCACCTCTGTTTCCAACTCTCTTCTCCATGTGCTTCTTGGTCTACCGCTGCCTCTCTTGCCATGGGGGTTCCAGAACAAGGACTGCCGTGTAATGCTATCAACAGGTTTCCTCAGTGTGTGTCCTATCCATCGCCATCGTCTTCTTCTCATCTCATGTTCCACTGGCACTTGTCTGGTTCTTGTCATCAGTTCCACATTGGTAACCTTGTCATTCAATTTCAATCATTCTATTCTACGCAAGCACCCATTTATGAAAGTCTGTAGCAATTTGGTTGTTACAATATTTTCCTTACATAACATCCCGATTTGTACTCCCTGTAATATTTTCCTTAACATTCCCGATTTGTGCTCCCTACAATCTTTTCCTTACATTCCCGGTTTGTACGTCCTGCAATCTTTTTTTTAAACATTCCCGATTTGTACTTCTATAGTATTTTCTTAACATTCCTGTTTTGTACTTCCTACAATCTTTTCCTTAACATTCCCTATTTAACCCTCCCTTGCTTTCTCTGTCCCCAAATACTGATGTTTAATCTTTAATTTCTTTAAACTTTAATTACGTTAAGTCCTGTCTTCTTCAGGCAGACAGCAGAAGCAACACAAAACGAACACTGCTATTGACTTCGACTCACCCAGCTTCTCGATCGTCTAAAACCTGGCCTCAGAACCTTTGTTTTAAGATACAGTTTCTGAAAGTCCTCCTTGCAGTTAGTCCCATGGGAGATAATTACCGGAACACTAGGACACCAAAACGGACTCTGAAATCTCCTGTGAGACATTAGTATTGATGGCCGATAGTAAGCCGTCTCCAGTGGGAACTTGCTCCACGAAAAGTTAATTTCATTGGTTGAATTATTTGTTTGCGTGTCTGTGAATGATTTGGTCCATTTAATGTTTTATTTCTGTGGGTTAGATTTTATCTATTTTATTTAGCAACTATAGAACTAGATTGAGGGACGGAACGACAAAGAAAAGGACAGATAAAGCGACAAGCAGATAGATAGAGCTGGAAGGGTGGACAGTATGAATAACAGCTAGACGGCTAGATAGATACTCACATAAACACACAGACAGGCAGACAGAAATACTTGCATACAGACATATAGACAAAAAGGTGATGATGCTATAATAACACCTAGTCCTGACAAGTACAGATAGCATGCATTAAGAGCAGCAGAGATCCCGCCGATAGGAATAACCAGTTACTTTGCAATATACGTAATATCCCATATCATTCTCTCGCCGCCATTTTTGCCTCCGACCATATCTTTTGTAATCAGACACATAGCCCATGTTTCCTGCAGTTTTCTCGCGCCCAATCTAAAATAAGTCATTGGGCTTTCTTCATGATCTTTTTTTTTTTAAACTAAAAAAATAACTTTTGATTGAAATAATTATTAGTTCATTTATTCTCATGACCTTTGCCTTGTCCCTCTGAACTCTTAGACCAACTTGTGTTGCTTCTCAAGAAGAGGTGTTAGCTCGCGCAAAATGGGGAAGGGGTGGGTTTGGCTTGAGCTTGTTGAAGGCTTATGCTCCTTAGTGAGCTATAGAGTAATGAACGAATGATTGAGTTATTTTTAGTAACTAGTTCATTGATCAAACAGATTGAGTTATTTTTAGTAACTAGTTCATTGATCAAACAGATTGAGTTATTTTTAGTAACTAGTTCATTGATCAAACAGATTGAGTTAATTTTAGTAACTAGTTCATTGATCAAACAGATTGAGTTATTTTTAGTAACTAGTTCATTGATCAAACAGATTGAGTTATTTTTAGTAACTAGTTCATTGATCAAACAGATTGAGTTATTTTTAGTAATTAGTTCATTGATCAAACAGATTGAGTTATTTTTAGTAATTAGTTCATTGATCAAACAGATTGAGTTATTTTTAGTAATTAGGTCATTGATCAAACATGGATAATTATTAGCTTCATCAACAATGCTTTTCCTCTAGCAATTCTTTGTTGGTCATTCGTTTTTATATTTATTGTGGTTGCTCGTCCTGACGAATTGCTTTTAACCGGAATGACGAGTTTATGTCATTATGCTGTAATAAAATATTTTCCATACGTTTGTGTATATAACCTTGTTCCAACCAAGCAAGTTTGCGAAGTTCAGAACTCCAGTCAAGTGCCTGGTTTTCAGCAAAGTGAAACACAGAAAATTCGACGCCACTTGTATGACCTTTATCCAGGCTAGTTCTGTTGACTACGGAACTACCGTCTACCGTCCTGTGGAAACAGTGTGAGTATTAAGGCAATACAATCCAGTTTGTAACGGTGTTAACTGCGACAGAGTGGCAATAAGAGTGGCGATAGGAGCATGCGCACAAGTATGACCTGTCGCATGAAGATCGAACCGCTTCTGTAACCTAACAATCATATATATATATATATATATATATATATATATATATATATATACATATATATATATATAGATATATATATATATATATATATATATATATATATATATATATATATATATATAGCTGTAGTCTTTGCGTTATGCTATTTCTTTAATGTCAAGTGTCTTTATTTGTGCATTAACTATTATTTATTTTCCACATGTTGTTTTTGTTCTCAAAGTTTTTCTATATTTCTCACCTTCGTATTCTGTGTGAAAATTGTTGCTGACGAAGGGTAATCCCGAAACATCTAACGTTCAACATTAGTAAAACTGACTCGAATACCATTTTTCAATTATTTGTTAAAACTTTCTATTATAAGTTTTACAGTAATCTCCTTCACTATTGAAACAAGTAACGAAAATGAAGAGATAATTATGGATATTGTTGTTGTTCTTCTTCTTTAAGTACCATGCCTAGTGGCGTAGGAGATCATGTCTTTCCACAACATCCGGTCTCCAGTATAATTTATCAATTCTATTCTTGACCTCTTTCCATACCACGATGTTAAACTGTCCAGTATTTCTCTCTTTCTCTTCCTCTATCTCTTTTTCCTTCAATTTTACCTGTGTACCCCCCAAAAGTGGATTGGTCCTTTCTAACTTGTGAAATAAGTTTCCTTTTCTCATTGGCCTCTTTCAGGACATCCTTATTACTCTTTTTGGCTGTTCATGGTATTTTTAACATTCTTCTGTAAAACCACATCTCTATGGCCTCTAGTGCTTTCCCTACTTGTTTACTAACTGTCCATGACTCACTCTTATACGTCAGGATTGGTTCTATATTAAAAAAAAACGTAGGTAAAGGATCCCGTTACACGCCCATAGTGGCATATTGGGAATATGGTGTTAGGCCCATATTTTCTTGACCATCGGCACACTAGGGGTGATGTGGTCAGCATCACGCCGGCCTCCTTAACCTTCCCAGAGTTACTCTGGTACCCAGTTCATAAGGCTGGGTCGACCCCGGAACAGTTTGCGGTCTACTCTTCATTTCATAGAATGATGCTTTTGCCTGAGCTATTCTGCTCTTCTGTGACAGAATGTGGCGGCCCCTCTCGATCTCTGTTTCACTACGGCAGCATCAGTTAAATTTTTGTACTGATTTCATTGCGATTTTGTTTCCGAGTCGCACCCTTTTCTTTCTGTTTGCTACGTAGCAGAGAGCTTGTTTGTTCAAACATCTGACACCCGTTGTTGGTGTTAATACGTCGCGTTTGCCATGGTGCGGCAAAGCTTTGGTAAGATTAGGCCCGAGTGCGCGGCAGATAAGAGATTACTCGTCTGTGCGACACATTCTGGACAGTCAAGCATGACATAATCGTTTCCGGTACACCTTTAGCGGAAGTAATAATTTGTTACATCTTACACACATTGTCGTGTGAGGTTAACAATATGTCTGTAAGTTCGCCCGCCGTCAATCGGATGTTTACAGCCCATTTTCAGAAAAGTAATGTTTGAAATTTTGCGCTAGATGAGTCATGCAAAATATTCAAATCAGATTGGCTGATCGTTTGAGCCCCATAACAAACAGGGTGGGGTAAGACAGTGAATAAAACCTGACACATTTCAGTGTTTTTTCACCGGGAGATTCACGTTTGCCAAAGACACCAGACCTTGCCAGAATTCAGAATTCCTTTTATCAGGCCGAACCTTTTCTTGGAGAATCTTGTCGGACTTACAAAAACAGCCCAGAAAATCTCTATAATTTTAATAAGGAAACCGGACTGGGGAAACTGAAAACACACGAAGTCAGAGAGGGAATTATCTTATTAAAGAAACGACAACCCAGACGCGTGTAAGAGGCCGATTCAAGTCTCTTTTATTCATCTGAGCAAAAAGTCTGTGAGCCAGGATTGGCGTAAGTGGTGATTTTATATTCTATATTTTATTACTAACATGTGAACTATCATATATATGTATATTACCATGTGAATTTTAATATGTGAAAATCGTTAGTGGAAGTCCCAGTCATTTGAGGCTGGCAACCTCAGCGTATAGAATGATGATTCATGAACCACCACTGCACGGGCTGGTGACTGCTTTATTGCTAGTTTCTTAAAGAGAACTAAACGCCTAAAGAGTTCCAGGTTCCATACGGAGCAGGGAGGGAACGATGAAAGAAATGATGTTCATTCTAAGTACAATACTTACAGTTTCAAAGCAGTGTAAATGTCGATGTTAACATGTGCACTTTAAAAGTAATGGAAGTTTCAAACTTTTCTAATAAGTGTAAACATAAATGATGACGCCCAATTTATATTATGATTGAGTAATTGGCCGCCAAATGACGCGTGCACCATGAGGTGAGTGATGGTGCCCGTGGTCTGGTTTTGTGAAGTGTGTAGATGATGTACAGTCAAACAATGATCATACAAAAACAGGGCAATCCATACAAAGACGTCAGTTAACTCACGACGTGTAAAGTCAATGATGCTTGTAACAGCTAGTGACGTTTTTCTGTATCATTTATTGTGGACGCCACAGTGACAAAATGTATACGCGAATATGTAGGTACATCAGACAGTCATTATCACAGCAACAATGTCAGTATAGCAATGGACGGTAGACAGCATCATAATAAAGGTGATTCACAGGCATGTCAATACATTATAAAGCTGTAATGTAGTCGGGAAAATTCTCCATCCCTTTCTATCTTAGCCAGAAGATAACCAGATGTATGAGATCAGTTCACTCTCCTTAATCTGACTTCAGCAAGACAGGCACGTCTGCCGAAGTATAAATAATGTCCTCAAAAATATCCTCTAGATAACAAAGGTTTTCCGAACCTAGTTCATGTAACAAAGTAGCAAGTAATGGTCCTTGGGACATGCATCAACCGATGCAGTACAATACAGCGACATGTGAGCTGGGAAAACATCTCGTGACGACGCCTTTCGAAGACAGGCTATCAATCAAAAATCGCTCACGACCAAAAATCGATAGAGTTAATGAAAAGTTAATTTACCTTGCCTTCAGGAAATACACAGAAATATTACACCTCCCGGCATGTGGAAATACACTAGAGGTATTATCTCGAATAAACGAAATATCCATTAAGAGGACTTCACATTCCTGACAGAACAAAAAAATAGCGGAGATCCCCTCTCAGCGAGGCATCTTTCTAGCTATTCAAAATCGCTCACTCACTGGTGGGCGGAAATCGATCGACCAAGAAACAAGACCAGTCATGCGCAGTCCAGCGCAAAATGACCACAGCTCAGAACTTAAGACGCAAGGACCTTTACTACGAACCAGCGTAAGAATGATTACCTTAAAAGGATAACCCAACAGGTTGCCAACTGTTTTCTGAGAAAACGGCCTAGCATAGCAAACTTAACTGCATTCAATACCAACGCGAGGAGACAACTGCTTACCGAGAAAAGTGACTATAAATTTCAAGCAGTTGTTGCCCTTGCGTTATAAAATATATATTGTAATAAAACGATGTTGCGAGAATTTCTCACGCAACATATCACCACCTCCTCCCGATAAAAAAAAAATGTGGAACATATTTTTTTTTTTTTAAATATCAAAGAGCATGCGATAAGCGGCTCAAAACGCACGAATTATGCGCTGATAATTAATTAAATTGCCTAACATGAGGCTAAATATAGAGTGTCTGGTGAGGATATACCTCAACAGAAAAATAAATATGTCTCAAAAAATATTCACATCGGGGAGGTGTCACCAACACACATCACGTTAGCATGTAACACAATATACGTATGCAAGTTACCATAGACATCAATAAATAGCATAATCTAATATTGTCTTTAAAAATGGATGTACAAATCTGATAGGAAAATTTAAATAGTACATTATTTGACATGTAATGACATAAGTACATAGTAAAGTTAAACTACATGACGATCCAGGACATATCCTCTGGCATTCCGAGGGTAAGTACACAATCTAGAACTCGTCATGCTTGATAATAGTAAGGTAAGTCCTCAGCTCATCAATGACATTCTGAGAAAGTACAAGCAATATAATGCTAATTAATAACTAATATGCTTCATAAGGTACAATACATTATTAATAATTGTGGCTGTTTAGTAAACTAACGGCCCTTATATTAACCACTCAGTCTTCCTCTATCATCTTAAAAAACGAACAGAAGAAGATGATAACAAAGCACGATAGTGTGTACATGTAAAGTGAGTACATATGTGCTAATCTATTGTAGTAATATAGGTGTGTTATGACTCTGTAATATATGGAAATATAGGACAGAAGTATTAGTTGGAGTCATGTGGGCATCTAGACAAAATGTCAGCCATCACATTATCCGCACCACGGATAGCTCGTACCGTGAAGTGAAAAGGTTGAAGAGCTATAGCATATCGAGTGGATCTCGAACTCTTCAAATTCTTAGTCTGAATAGCTGTAAGAGCTTTCTGATCAGTCTCTAGAATGAAATGTGCGCCCAGGAGGAATCTTTGTAGTTTTAGAATTGACCAAACCATCGCTAACAACTCACGGTCTAAAACCGAGTAGTTCCTCTCTGCCGCATTTAGTTTTCTAGAAATGTACATAACAGGATGCAGAGTATTTGCATATTCTTGCATCAGTGCTGCTCCCATCCCAGTGGATGAAGCATCACTCCGAAGAACAAAAGTCCTATCAAGAGTAGGTAATCTTAAGATGGGAGGAGAAGAAAATATATTCTTGATTTGGTCTAGTGAAGATTGGCATTCTTCAGACCAACGGACCAGATTAGGCGAACCTTTCTTCAACAATGTTGAGAGAGGTGCCATGATCGAAGATAAATTTGGAATAAATCTCCCATAAAATTGAATTAAACCTAAGAGACTCCTAACTTGTTTCTTCGTTTTAGGAACAGAGATGTTCAGTATTTTGGAAGTATTGTGGTCTTCTGTCTTCAAGAGACCATGACCAACACGATGACCCAGGAAAGAGATTTCACCAAAACCAACAAAAGCTTTAGAAGGTTTTGCTGTCAAATTATTCTCACGTAGAGTGGACAGTAAGTCATATAACCCTAAATAGTGATCTTCCCAGGTATCACTGAAGAGACAGATGTCATCTAAGTATGCAATGACATCCGAACGATGTGACAGAATTCGACGCATCATGCGAACGAAAGTGGCAGGGGCGTTCATGAGACCAAAAGGCATAACATTCCATTGAAATAGACCCCTAGGTGTAGAAAATGCAGTAAGAGGTTTGGCATGCTCTGCTAAAGGCACTTGCCAATAACCTTTAGACAAGTCAAGTTTAGTGAAGAATCTAGAATTAGAAAGTCTAATCAGTAGATCTTCTAACAAAGGCATCGGTTCAGCATCGAACTTTGTGACCTGATTCAATTTGCGATAATCAACGCAAATTCGTATGTTCTTATCCTTCTTCCGGACAATAACCATGGAAGAAGAATATGGTGAAGTCGATGGTTCAATTATATTTAATTGAATCATTTCATCCAATTCCTTTTCCACTTGCGACTGAAAGTGTATAGGGATAGGATAAGGCCTAACCCTAATTGGATTATTGTCGGTAAGAATTATGTCATGTTCTATGACATCTGTGTGTCCAGGAATGTCAGTGAGAACATCCTGAAATGTTTGTAACATCGACGAGACTTGTCGATGTTCGACACCAGAAAGATTAGGAGAAACAGAAACGTTTTTCCAAGATTCCGTGGAATGTAATGGAACCACTGGAAGGGGAAGATTGACATCAGAGAAGGTAGATTCCTCATCCTGTATGACAGACAGGGATGAATAATGACCGTGAGGTGCAGGAGCATCATCCGTTGCCTGGAAAATAGGCAGCAAATAGTCCGGACGTTCGTGAAATTCCGAAAGCATGTTTATGTGGAAAGTTTTATGCTTTCCATCAATATCGACCACATAGTCAACATCGGAAATCCGAGAGACTATTGCATACGGACCTTTCCATGCAATAAGAAGTCTATTTTCCCTACTGGGGAGTAGGACGAATGCTTTGTCACCTGGACAAAGTTGTCGTAGACATCTATTCTTGTTAGCAAACTGCCTTGCCTTCTCTTTAGCAATTTCTGATGAAGCAGTTGCTAGCTTACATGCCTCAATGATCTTTTGTCTAAGAGCAATGACATACTCATATGAGGATTGAGTTTCATCGCTAATATCATCGGCAGTGATGAGATCGTGTAATAAAGACATAGGGCCGCGCGGACGCGCGCCAAAGACAAGTTCGAAGGGAGAAAATCCTGTGTGTTCATTAGGGACTTCTCTATAGGCAAAGAGAGCCGCGGGTAAAACCCTGTCCCAATCTTGAGGATGATCTTCAGTTATCTTACCAAGCAAAGTCTTGAGCGTTCTATTCAGACGCTCAACTAACCCATTAGACATAGGATGGTAGATACTACTGAGAGATCGTTCAATATGTAAGGTAGACATTACCTGTGACATAGTGTCAGATATGAGTTGAGTGCCATGGTCTGACAATATTTCTCTGGGGAACCCCAAGCGAGAAAATATCAACCAAAGAGCATCTGCGATATCTGTAGTAGATATGCTCTTAAGAGGGATAGCCTCTGGCCAACGTGTGCACATATCGACACATGTAAGGATGAACTGATGTCCTCTGGCCGACTTGACCTTAAAAGGGCCAATAATATCTATGGCCATTTTCTGAAACGGCCGAATAGGAATGTCAGCAGCCTGGATAGGCGCAGCATGTCGTGGTCCTCTAGATTTGACCTCCTGACATACCTTGCATGATCGGCAGTAAATACGAATGTCCTTGTTGACAAAAGGCCAAAAGAAAGCCGCAAGGACTCTCGACTTCGTACGGGCAAAACCCATATGTCCAGCACATTGCGAGTCATGAGCATGTTGCAATATTTGCACTCTCATGCTCTTGGGAACAAGAATTTGCGAATGCGCCGACGTAGTCGAATCTTGTACCATACGTACAAGTACGCCGTTTCTCATTGCAATCCAAGATTTTCTATTTGTATCCTGATTCGGATCACCTTTCTTCGCAAGAATGAAGAATTTTTTTAAAGAAGGATCTTCTTCTTGCAATTTTATGAAAGAGTCACGAGTGATTACTAAGTGACTATCTTGGCTATCAACTTCATTATCACTATTCAGTGAAGTTTCGGGTGTTTGTAGAGCTTGTGCTCTTGTAACCACTGCATTTGTAGCTTGCATGTTATTATCTTCCCAAGCAGCAATCTGCTGTGGGGTACACTCCCTAACTCCGTGAATACGACCAATAATAAGGTCCGCAATAGGATTAGGTAAGAGACAAGCATGCACATCTCCAGTAAAGAAAGGAGTGGCAATGCGAATTACAGCAGTAGGATATTTTTCTAGAGTGCCGCCAAATGTGACACATTTAATAACCTTTCCTGTAGCACAAGATGGATCTACAAGCGATTGTCTAACACCAATAGTGGTGCATCCGGAATCGAAAAGTAGTGAGACCGGAGTATCATTAACAAGACCCTTATGTAGGATTAAAGAACCCCTCCCGTCATGCGCAACAGCAGCAGGAAGAGCGGGAAGAGGGTGACCACAACTCAAAGTAGTTATGGTACCCGGTTCGAATAAAGTACTGCATTGGGGGCATTTGTTTGCTCTCTCAAAGTCAAAAGTAGAACCAGTGACAGCGTCAAAGTTTTTATTATCAACAACATGATTACAGGCTCCCTCAGTTTCCTGTTGTACAGAATTAGCCTGCTGATATCTCTTTTTTTTGTGTTGAGACCTACCGCGACTATTATTACCTCTGAAGTTATCAGAGTTATTATTATCTCTGAAGTTATTGTTGTCTCTATTGTAATTGTTATCATGATTCGAATTCCAGTTTCCACGATTACTATCATGTCCACATTGATGCGAACATCTATTTGTTTGGTTTTGAGGTCTTCGGCAGGAATAACCTCTATTACCATATCCTCTTTTGAAATGCCTATAATTATTAGGGTGATAGTAACGAGTACTATCAGGTTGTCTCCAATTCTTCGAAGAAGAATCACCATGAAATTGATTTCCATGATTTTGACAGAAATTACCGCTGCCCTTTCTATCAAAATTTTGTTGGGATCTACGAGCAAAGTTTTGACCATACGGTGCTGCCGAAGCAACTGGTAAACCTTCTTTCACCTTAGAGTTACCCATGGTTATGTGTGGGTGGGTGCGCAGTTACATATTGGCAACAGAAATCTTCCATTTCTTTTATTGTTTTAGGTTTACGTTCATGAAGGAAAGCAAGGAAAGACTCATTGACAGACGACATGACTTTGTCTCTAAGTATTAAGTCCATAAGTCCTTCATAAGTTTTTTCCGTCTTAGATAGTTCAACCCATCGTGAGAAAGTAATGCGTATTCTTGCAATAAACTCGGAGAATTCAACTCCATTTTCAGGTAACATGTTTTTAAATTGTAGACGATAGCCGTCTTCGTTAAGCTGATATTTCTTTAACAAAGCGGCCCTGACAACCTCATAATTGTTCTTGTCAGGTTCATCCACCATATTTAATATACTTAGAGCTTTACCTGTCAGTATCCCTGATAACTGATAAACATATTTTGCTTTGTCTATGTTATGAGCTGTACATGCTTGTTCAAATCTGTCCAGATAGAACATTATGTCATCACTGGAAGGACTAAATGTTGGTAACTTAATCTTAAAAGTATCATTATTAGCCTTACCAGAAGATGAACCCTTGTTTGAATCATTACCATTACTCATGTTCATCAATTTCAATTTTTCCAACTCTAAAGCTAAGACCTTTTCTTCATGTTCCATTTTTGCTTTCTCTTTCCTCTCATCAGACTCTCTCTGTAATCTTCTTTCCTCAGCCTGAGCCTCTATTTGAAGTCTTTCAGCTTCTTTCTCAAGTCTTTTATTCTCAGCCTCTTTTTCAAGTCTTTTATTCTCAGCTTCTTTTTCAAGTCTTTTATTTCAGCCTTTAGCTGGAGTTTTCTTTCCTCAGCTTCTGATTCCCTTTTTTTGTTTTTCCATTTCCATTTGGAATCTTTTTTCATCCACCTGCATCTGCAGTTTCTTTTGTTCAGCTTCCATTGCTTTATCATATCGAGCAGTTGCAAATTCTTCTAACTTATCACCAGTCTTCCCAAGCAATTTACCCTGCTCAATAAAGTGCTCAAATGTAGACATGATGAGTAATAATATGAGTTCAAAAACCTGAAATAATTAACTAATTTATTTCAAACCTAAGTGTAACAAGTCTTAATTAAGCACTTGTATATTCACATCACATTATATTATCCCAGTCTCTGTGGGAAACAAGTCTCCAATCAAAGAACTTGTATATGAAATATCAACACTCAATTCTTGATCATAAGTGCACTTCTCATTCAATAGTGCACGACACTATTCATCATTCATTTATCATCAGTGTAGTAGTAACAGTGCATTAGCATAGCCCATTAACTAATTACTATAACTGTAAACAATGACTATGTAAACACATGCAGAATGTAAACATTGAAAATGTAAACAATGCAAACAATGTAAACAATAACAATGTAAACAATAACAAAGATCAGCAACAATACAAAAACGTTCGCAGAAATCAACTAAAAATAAAGCAGAAATTAATGAAATATCACAAAAAATGTGACGATATCTGCGATAGAATTAAACAAAATACATGACACCACAGTGTATAAACAAAAATGTTGTATGAAACTAAACTATAGTCAAGAGTAGGCTAACAAATACAAACAAATCAAAACAAAACTAAAGAATGCGAAATAATAACGAAAACAATATTAATACATGTCATCACAACTAACATAAATAGCAACAGAAGTCGCTTAGCAAATTCCAGTATCGGAAATTTGCTCACCCTACAGAAAACGCTCACAATAGACGACCTCTATGACGTGGCATGATCTAAGGGAGACACCACCCAACCGAGAACCCGCTGAAGTATAAACATATAAATATACGAATAACATATAACAATAGAATGAGATGATACACAGAAGACTCAGCAGAAGTATAAGGGCACAGTTTACATACAAACAGGCCACTTAACTTATAGGCTTCCAATCGTAGAACAGCAGAAAAAACGGATGTCAATCAACGTCCTAAAGAGCGAAGCTCCAACGATGATGGCACATCTGAACTGCTTCCACTGCTAACACGATGGTACTAGAGCTTCTGAAATACTGTATGTTGAGTTGTTTCGGCACTTGACCTTCTAATCCAATAGTAAATTGATGGAAATCGGTACTTGGCCTTCTTCAGAAAACAACCCGTTTCAACCGGCACTTGACCTTCACAAAAAACGACAGCACTGGAACCTTGACAGCAGCAACTTGCTTGACTTGCGTAAAAGATAACAGCAGTCCGAGTTATCCGGCAACATGTAACAACGCCGGGTACTGTCAAATTTCTGTTTCAGTCAAAAATTGCAATTTTGACATTTACCGGGCAACGCCGAGTACTTTGAAAATTTTGAAGATGTTGACTGTCTTGAAGAATGTTAATTTCTTGATGGATGCTGATGAATTCTTGTTGAAAATGAAGTGGGTAAGGGACCCCGTGTTTGCTGGTACCAGATCAAACCAGCTTATGGCCACCAAATGATGACGCCCAATTTATATTATGATTGAGTAATTGGCCGCCAAATGACGCGTGCACCATGAGGTGAGTGATGGTGCCCGTGGTCTGGTTTTGTGAAGTGTGTAGATGATGTACAGTCAAACAATGATCATACAAAAACAGGGCAATCCATACAAAGACGTCAGTTAACTCACGACGTGTAAAGTCAATGATGCTTGTAACAGCTAGTGACGTTTTTCTGTATCATTTATTGTGGACGCCACAGTGACAAAATGTATACGCGAATATGTAGGTACATCAGACAGTCATTATCACAGCAACAATGTCAGTATAGCAATGGACGGTAGACAGCATCATAATAAAGGTGATTCACAGGCATGTCAATACATTATAAAGCTGTAATGTAGTCGGGAAAATTCTCCATCCCTTTCTATCTTAGCCAGAAGATAACCAGATGTATGAGATCAGTTCACTCTCCTTAATCTGACTTCAGCAAGACAGGCACGTCTGCCGAAGTATAAATAATGTCCTCAAAAATATCCTCTAGATAACAAAGGTTTTCCAAACCTAGTTCATGTAACAAAGTAGCAAGTAATGGTCCTTGGGACATGCATCAACCGATGCAGTACAATACAGCGACATGTGAGCTGGGAAAACATCTCGTGACGACGCCTTTCGAAGACAGGCTATCAATCAAAAATCGCTCACGACCAAAAATCGATAGAGTTAATGAAAAGTTAATTTACCTTGCCTTCAGGAAATACACAGAAATATTACACCTCCCGGCATGTGGAAATACACTAGAGGTATTATCTCGAATAAACGAAATATCCATTAAGAGGACTTCACATTCCTGACAGAACAAAAAAATAGCGGAGATCCCCTCTCAGCGAGGCATCTTTCTAGCTATTCAAAATCGCTCACTCACTGGTGGGCGGAAATCGATCGACCAAGAAACAAGACCAGTCATGCGCAGTCCAGCGCAAAATGACCACAGCTCAGAACTTAAGACGCAAGGACCTTTACTACGAACCAGCGTAAGAATGATTACCTTAAAAGGATAACCCAACAGGTTGCCAACCGTTTTTCTGAGAAAACGGCCTAGCATAGCAAACTTAACTGCATTCAATACCAACGCGAGGAGACAACTGCTTACCGAGAAAAGTGACTATAAATTTCAAGCAGTTGTTGCCCTTGCGTTATAAAATATATATTGTAATAAAACGATGTTGCGAGAATTTCTCACGCAACAATAAATAAAAACATATTCAATTTATATTGTGAACACTTTTCAATCAGTGGAAATGTAAATGTAAACATATTCTATCTGTACTATTAACCTTTTCATTTAAATGTAATATAAAGTTAAAGCTATTCAATATAAATGTAAAGAAAGTTTTATCCCGAGGGATCAAATTTAATTCTCATCGAGGGTAAATTCTGAGTTAAATGGGATGGTGGAATGGGAATATAGGGACCCATAACCATGGGTTGGAAAATGCAATACTCAGAAGAGCGTTTCGTTTCTATTCTGTGCCATAGTTATTGGTGGTACCAGTAGAAAGTACTATCTCTGGAACAAGAAGGGACAAGTGGCCTACACTTTAAGATGAAGGACCAACTTTATAGACTCTCCGTGACATATTTGGGAAACGAGCTACACCCGACAACCTTGCCCAGCGACGAGCGGGAGCAGTGTAAAAAGAACCAACCCATTAGAATGAGCAGAACCGTCAATAGCAGCTAAGTTCCATATATAAGCTGCCAAAGTGAACTTTGTTTTCATCGTCTCTATTATCCATCAATGATGAAACTTTTTTCTAAACTACTCAATTATTTGCAAACTGTTAAAACTTAAGTGATTATTAAATTTTGTTATTTGTAATTATACAAATTTAACTTCGATTTAATCATTTTAAAGTTACTGCATGTTTGTCTCAGTCAATTTACTACACACACTCTAAACTGAGCTTTACCAGAATAATAAGAATTCCCCTGAGTTAATCAGAGGTGGGGGCTTAAACGAGCGAACATAAACCATTGCTTAATCCTTCTGAAAAGTTGTCGGTAGATTCTAGACTTAACGTGCTGAGCCAAACGCAGCATTGTTTTCTCTTCTCTGAATATCTTGTGAACACTCCTTTGTGGTAGAAGCGTCATTAACCTTCTGTCTACATATCGGTCAAGAGTAATCTTGTGCGAAGGTGACACCGTTGAAGCCCATATTAGATACTGTTTAGTTTTGGCCACTGTTGGACCATTACTGCACATCAGGGGAGGCAATACCGTCACATCGTCACTTCTGAGATGCATCTTCCATCCGTTGTTTTTAATGGGCCCAGGTATTTAGATATTCGGAAGAACAAAAATTTAATCCAAGAAAGGAAAAGAAATGAAGGCGTAGACCAGACATTATAGAGGTGTGTGAAATAATATGTCCTCTAGAGATTTGAGCGACCAGATATCGGAATCTCAAATTGTAGTGTCCTTTCTTTCTTTCTTTCTTTCTTTCTTTCTTTCTTTCTTTCTGTCACTCTCTAGTTTTCTCTCATTTTTTCTCACGTTCGTTCTTTCTTTCAAGCTTATTTCCTTTTTCTTTACTTGTTTCTATCTTTTTAAATTTCCTTTTAGTTTCTTTATTTCTCTCTCTCTCGCTTCCCTTTCGTTTTTTTCTATCTTTCATTCATTCTTTGTAGCTTTCCTTCTATCTCATTTTTTATCACGTACAAGGTAGTTCTTGCTTTTTTATATTTCCACTTAGTTTCTTTCTCTATGTCCACTCAGTTTCTTTCATTCTGTCTTTTTCCTTTGTTTACTTTTTCTAACTATCTCCAATTCTTCCAACTACTTACATTTTTTGTTTTTTGGTTTCATGTTTTCTGTCTTTCTATCACGTCTGTAATGAAGTCTGATTCTTCTTCTTCTTCTTCTGCGTTCGTCCTGAAAAGGACGTTGGTTGCGTTGTGTCCGTTTACAGCAAAGCTGCGATATTTGCACCTTTCGGCCCGACACATCCGACTTCAGCACGGCATTTTTTGGGACCGGGTTTGCCTTCCCACTTCGATCCCTACTCTCTCAGCCAGACTGCAGTGAAGCAGCCTGTTTCCAGGACCACCACTTGGAGGTGGAGTAGGGTCTTGGTCAGCTCTGGTTCGCTGACCCTGACGCAAGCAGTTTAGCTATGTGTCGCTGATTGCATTCCTCACTGTATTCCTCACTGTTGGCGCGTCTTAGGTCCCAAGTCTGATTCATATCTCGGCATCATTCAACAATTATCACCGTACAAACCCCGTGGATGAAACTGACCAATGAAAAGCCAGCTTGGTATAAATAGTGTCGGAAGATCGCTAGACATGGAGTAAACAAAAGTGTAGATGTTAAGGATATTTCGGAAGGCAGTGTGCAAATAATCCTGGAATACCTAGATAAAGAAGGACCCAGTTCGATAATAGGGATCATTAGCCTCAGGCAGATAGCAATAGATTCACTGGATGTGTTGTAGAGCCGAAGTTATTATGAATAGAAGACAGTGGGGCATGAACCATGTTGTGTTTTTCCCTGTTTCGGCTGCTCCAGTGAATAGTCGGATAAACTATTGGAGAAAGTATATAAGCATAGTGATCGAGCTCATTTATATGAGTAAAATAAGCCTAAGATGGAGGAAATCGGTACAGAATTAAGGATTCCAGAATTATTTTGGATTTACTATCTTAGCACATCTTGCCTTCCCTACACGATTTTGGATGCATGCAAACGTACCTTGGTCCAGTTGCCATCTCGTACATCCGTAAGGCCATTATAAAATAGGAGAGAACCCAAAGACACACTCACTCGCTGCCTAATTCAAACTACAGACACAGAGCTCAAGCAGTTATATCACCTCCGTTGCCATCTGCAGAAGTGTGAGTAGACTGTATAACAATTTAAATCCTGTCTGTGATTGAGGGAAAGCGAGATGTTAATTAATTATATATATATATATGTAAATATATTATCAATGTGTGTTTAAAGAAATATTAGCATGTGTAGAATCATTGTGTTATTTCTGGAGGAAAACCCTAAGTGTGAAGGTTTAATTTAATTGTGTACTAATTAAGTAGAACGAATGGATTGAGCAAGTTGGTTGTGGAAAGCGTTTTAAAGATATTATGCTTGCAGGAAAGGACTATCCAAACTGGAGGAAAGAATGAATATAACAGATTGATTTTCTGTATTATTTGATATATGACACAATGATTATCATAAGGCCTATATGATTTTATTGAGACAAATCATGGACAAAACTGTAACAAGTGAAATACTGAACTATTGTGCTATAACGTGAACCAATTGTGTTACTCATGACTTACTATGTCTCTTGTTATTAAACCAAGCTTGTCTGAACTGTCTCATATTAACTCCTAACTGGCTAAGGAGACAATGAGCGATACTACGTAGTATATATATATATATATGTATATATATATATATATATATATATATATATATATATATATATATATATATATATATATATATATATATATATATATATATATATATATATATTGTTTCAGGTTATATCCTGCCCTGAGTGTCATACATAATCTCTAGTGACCAAGTCAGCAATTAGATGTTCAAGTTTGTCAGAGCTTTTGCCAGTATTAACTGTGTCATCTTGACGAGTGGTGGACCCGCAGTGGTGGGGTTCTATCCAATCATACTGCTGTACGAGGCCTAGGAAGGACTTTGTTTCAAATAAGTAGCTCAGTGTTAGGCTACTCTTCAATTTTCAAACAACACCATATAAACCCACCTACGAATAGACTATGTAATGATGAAAACCTGTGGTGTATATAGAAGACATTTGACAGTCATATGAGTCATAAAGTAACATTTAGATTCATCTATTCAAGAAAGCACAAAAATTAAAAACAGATTCCATCAGGAAGAAAGAAAACAATGATTTTGAATTATATTAGTTAATAAATTAACTGTGTGTGTATATATATATATATAAAAGTGACCCCTAATTTTATTTTATAGTCAATAGAATTTTATTTGAAAAATTAACCAAGAACAAAGAAGAAAAGATCTTGTACATAAATAAATTCTAAATTGTACCCAGAGTCTTCAGTGAATTATTTAAATTTGATTTAAAGTTCTTGTTGTTTAATTAATTACCCCTAGCAGAATCATTATCTAAGGTTAGTCTGGAGAGGAGCCCATAGGAATCTAGATAGTACAGTACCATCTCATCTAGGAACCTATACAGCTTGACTATACCTTTGATGTCGATACACCATTACTCTTTTCAGAGAATGGGGTATTTCTTGTAAGACCAGTCTCTTATCTGGCACTATCCTGGTATCATCTGATACATCTATTTGTCCAGGATAATATCACCGTCATTATATCTTTCCTCTCGCTACAACGTCAATTGTTTTCTTTCCATCTTTATTTCTTCCGATCACTAGTCAACAAATTTTCAAAAGTTATTTGTACCAGAAATTAAATATACCATTTGTTATTGATTTTGACATGCTGATTTCAAATATCATAATGAAATTCACCAATTGGCTCTGGTTTTTAAAAAAATGATGAATTTACATTACAGTAATACAAATAATGTATGCTTGTTTAATTCTCTGGGGTGAACAGCTAGTCTTTCTACTTTAGCATTATAAAAATTGTGGTTACATACTCAATTAATTGATATTTCAACATAAATTAATAGAAAAAATAAAAACATTATTTAAAGTTCCCATATCATGTTTTAAAAAGGCACATTTGAACCCATTCCGTCATTATTCAGTCGCTGTTCGAGCTCTCTTTGCTTGCTTCTTGTAATCATTCGATGAGGTGTCTCTTGTCACAGTCCAACAGTAATCAGCAAGCATTGAAGGGCTCCAATTGCCTTGATACCTTGTCTCCATAGCAGCAATGTCCTGGTGAAATCGTTCACCATGCTCATCACTGACCGCTCCACAGTTTGACGTAAAGAAATCCAGATGAGAATCCAGAAAATGAATTTTCAAAGACATGTTGCAGCCAAGACTCTTATACTTCAGAAGGAGATTTTCTACAATTTCATTGTAATTATCAGATCTGTTGTTTCCAAGAAAATTGTCCACCACTGACTTAAATGCTAGCCATGCTGCTTTTTCCTTGCCATGCAACACGCAAAGAAACTCGTCATCATGAAGAAGTTTTCGAATTTGCGGACCAAAAAATACTCCCTCTCTTATTTTAGCTTCACTCAGTGTTGGAAATTTTCTGATGAGGTATTGGAAAGCCTCATCTGTTTTCTCCATTGCCTTGACAAAGTTTTTCATGAGACCCAGCTTAATGTGCAAGGGTAGCAACAAAATCTTGCTGGTGTCGACAAGTGCTGGGTTCTCAACGTTCTTACTGCCAGGCTGCAATGACTGCCTGATTGGCCAATGTCTTCTGATGTAATGGTCACTTCGTGCACGGCTATCCCACTCACAGAGAAAGCAACAGTACTTGGTGTATCCACCCTGTAGTCCAAGCAAAAGAGCGACCACTTTTAAGTCACCGCAAAGTGACCAATGATGATGATCGTAGTTTATACACTTCAAAAGCTGCTTAATGTTTTCATAAGTTTCTTTCATATGAACTGCGTGACCAACTGGAATTGACGGTAACACATTACCATTATTCAACAAAACAGCTTTAAGACTCGTCTTGGATGAATCAATTAAAAGCCTCCACTCTTCCGGTATGTAATTGATTTTGAGGGCTGCCATTAAACCAGAAATATTGTGGCACGCAGAAAGGTCACCCTCTTTGAAAAAGAATGTAATAAGCGGCTTCTGGGGTTCCTATACACAGAAATTGTAACATCTTCTGCCAGGAGATTCCACTGTTGCAATCTGGAACCCAAAAGCTCCGCCTTGTTCTTCGGTAAATTCAGATCTCTTACAAGATCATTCAGTTCACCTTGGGTTATTAAGTGTGGTTTAGTGGATGTAGTTTGCTCAAAATCTGGGTCGCTTGAGGTTGATGGTTCAGGACCACCAATGTCCTCTTCTTCATCAGTGGAAGCAGCTGAAAATGATTCTGGCACTTTGGGAACTGGTAGGTCATCGCCATGTGGTACCGGATGTATTGCAGAGGGGATGTTTGGATATTCCAGAGTCCATTTTTTTCTTCTTTGATATGCCTTTCCCAATTGGAGGGACGATGCAAAAGTAACAGTTGTTGAGATGATCAGTGGGCTCTCTCCAAATCATTGGGACTGCAAAAGGCATAGCTTGCCTTTTGCCAGTCAACCACAGTTTAAGATGTGCTGCACATGTATTGCAGCATATGTGTGGCGCCCAGCTCTTATCTTGATCTCCTATTCTGCTGCCAAAATACAAACTGTATGCCTTCTTAATCACTTTAGTTATATTTCGTTTTTGTGATAGAAATGTCACCTCACCACATATATAACAGAAATTATTAGCACTGTTCACACATGTCCTAGGCATTTCTAACTACGATACTTTTGATAAGGACAAATGCACTAACTAATGGCAAAATTTTATCAGAGATAAGATATTTATACACAAAGGGGATGTAATCATAGGTAGGATTGCATCATCAACTTCTAGTTACATTTTTATTGGTCATTAGAAAAAATTATGCAATCGCTCACAACAGTTGCGTCATATATATAAATTGACCGTAATTAAATAAACTAGTAGCTTATATCTTGAAAACTAGAGCCAATCAACATTTTTTAATGTCATTTTCGTTTTCAGCACACCAAAATTAGTTAAGATCAGCTATTTTCATTTCTGGTACATTTTGGTTGTTGACTAGTGTTACCTGTAATTTGATATCATTTGGTTACGAACTTCTGGATTCTCTATATCTCATTACTTTAACATAGGTAGGAAGACAGTGGTCTGTACTTTAATATCCTGAATGAAGTTCGGCACTGAATCAAAATGGCGTTCTAATGAATATCGCATATCTCTGTTTAAAAATTAATTTCATTTGTTTGTTGGGCGTGACCTACTTTCTGGCTTGGCCCCGGTGGTTGGGGGGGGGGGGGGGCGGGGGGGGGGGGGGGGGGGGGGCCGGCGGGGGCTCTGAAGAGACAAAGAAAGGAAAGAATAAGACTACTGCACTCTAAGACATGTCGTACTAGGCAACTAATATGAGGTTGGGCATGGAGCTGGCACCTTCATCATATAAAACAATTTGCCACCACTGACACCACAGCTACAAGATCACGTGACTGCTTGGTGCATGATTCCTGGAAATGGACCAGCTACAGTGGCGGCTCCATGCCTTATAAGAAGAATGATGATGATGATGATGATGTTCTCGCTTCCACTCTACAATTTTAGCTGTCCTAGTCCCCCCCCCCCCCCCACCCCATTTTTTCAATTTGTTTTTTTTATAGGTAGAATCGTTGGCATATCTTGGCATTAACCGAAGGAGATGGACATGGAAATGGATTGGTCTCCTACTACGCTGTAAAAATGAGTAAAGGCGAATAAGACAAGTATTATGCTGGACTTAGCAGGGGATAGAATTGAAAGCAGAGTCGGAGATTTGATGAGTTAACTCAATTCCCAAATGCTATTTTTGTCGCCGGATCTATTCGAGAACTCAGTTTTTTCATACTGGAATTCTCAAATGCTACATAATTGACTTCCATTGGCGGGTCTTTAATTTTTAAATTTATATTTTATAAAGTGTTTAACTTATTTCTGGCTTTCGTTCTCATTTCGGCTTCCTTTTGTAGGTGTCTTACGACAGCCTCGTCTCCGTAAAGTAAACGTAATCCCATAGCAGATACTGACGTAGGGGAATGAAGTGTTAGAGACCACTATACTAGGTCCAGCATCGAGATGTGAGGTGACCAAATCTCTTTCTTGCTATCTTTTCCGTCCTTAGCTCAAGAGCAAAGTCAGGTACCAATTTTTCAGCTGGGCAGATACCGTGAATCGAACCAAATTTTATTGGTCCTTAGTTGTAGTAAGGAGCGTCCAATTGGTTAAGCCGTTATAACGCTTTTTTCTTGCGGCACAATCACCTGGTTCCGGGAACGAGATCTGGTAGCGTCACGCTTTTGTCTACTCAGTTATAAGTGAGTACATGCCTCTGAGCTTGAGTTAGGGAAGGCAAAGGCAGCGAGGAAATGAGCTGGTTACCCCACCTCATAAAGCTGGACCCACTATGGTGAACTCTGTAACACGTCACTCCCTAACGGCAGTGTCTTGCTATTGGACTACCTTAGTCCTAGTAAGACACCTTGGTTATTTTTATTTACCACGCCAAGAAGAGCTCCAGAATGATAGCGTGACAATACAGAAGATAGAGAAAAGTCTAAGACATGATTGGTTGTGAATCTGTAAACAGCTTATTACTACCTTACCTTTCCCACCCATCTCCTGTGTGAAAATCACTGCTATACATACAATGTTTGTTACAGCCATCGTGTATCTCTTACGGTTCGTTTGACCATGTTTCTTTTGTCAATCTTTTTGTTTCATTCTCTCGAATGAGAGTTTTTTTTCACAAGTTTTTAAAATTTGTATTCAAGTTTATGTCTTGTTGAGTTGAGCACGCTTCTTTCTTCTTCTTCTTCTTCTTCTTCTTCTTCTTCTTCTTCTTCTTCTTCTTCTTCTTCTTCTTCTTCTTCTTCTTCTTCCTCGTTCGTCCTTAAAAGAACGTAGGTTGCGTTGTGTTGCCGTTTACAGCAAAGCTGCGATATTTGCGGCTTTCGGCCCGACACATTCGACTTTCTCACGGCATTTTTTGGGACCGGGTTTGCCTTCCACCTTCGATTCCTACTCTCTCGGCCAGACTGCAGTGATGCAGCCTGTTTCCAAGACCACCACTTGGAGGTGGAGTAGGGTCTTGGTCAGCTCTGGTTCGCTGACCCTGACGCAAGCAGCCAAGCTATGAGTCGCTGACTGCATTCATCTCGTTTCGCACGCTTCTTTCAACCATAGGCTGAAATTTTTCGGTTATATCAGAGCGCAATCGTCAGTCAAAAACTCCTTGCTTGAATTCTGATGCAGCGTTTATAAATACTAAAGCCTCAAAAGAACTACTAATGTCTATCAGTTGACAAGATGAAGCCCTGAAAAGAACTGCCTGCGTACTTCTGGAATAGCAGATGATAAACCTAAATGGGTTTGTTACAAGCACTTGTGAGAAATAAAAAATAAAAAAACTAGACAACAGAAAAGTAACAGAAGGGACCGTAGAAAATATCTTCGGAGATGCGACCATCTTCCATGCGGGGAACATGGCCAAGCCGGCGTAGTATGCGCTGTTTAAGCAGTGTATACGTGCTTTGAAGACCAGCGTGTGACAGCATTTCGGCATTTATCACTTTGTCTTTTCACGAAATACCAAGGATGTGGGGTAGACACAGTAGATGGAAGGTAGTGCGCCTTCTTTCTTGCTTAGCACAGCTTGTCCATGTCTCGCGGCCATATAAAAGGTACTATACGGTAGCACATCTATAAACATAGAAAGAGAGTCCAGTGAACACTAAAAAACAAACAAACTAAAAATGTTTCTTATCACAGTTTAAAAAAAAAAAAAGATTTATTTATTTCCATTCCCGCTTTATTTTCCCTGTGTCCCATTTCGTGACTTTCCCCCACTTTTTACCAGTGTTCTCATCCAACTTAACACCTTCGTCCATCTTCCCTCATCTCTCACTTCTCGGGATATCTCCTGGGGTCAACACGTGATTTTGTCCTTACGTCATTAGCACGTTCAGGGGACAGTACTATCAAGTAATCCCCACACAAGTTACCCGATCTGAAAGGTGTCGATCGCTTTTAGTCGCTCGGTTCTGCAAATTTGTTGATGGTTCCCTACGTAGTTTAGCTATCGGTTTTCGGGCTGGTTTTTCATCCTTGGACTTTTCATGAGTTTGTCGTTACAGGCTGTCATATGCTTGTCGTTACAGACTGTCATGTGTTTGTTGTTATAGACTGTCACGGGTTGCCTCCACTCTTTGCAGTAGTGGTCCAAAAAAGACCCAAAACCTAGAGTATCTACTGTGTGTCTTCAAAGGAGTCTACCCTCGCACAACATTACTCTTGGCAGAGTTGTAAAAAAGGAATGATTTCTTTAAAAAAGATAATCATCACAGGGTGATGTTATGAATTTGGAGTAAAGGTCTGACAGTCCACTTGGCAGCTTTAAAAAAGATAATCATCACAGGGTGATGTTATGAATTTGGAGTAAAGGTCTGACAGTCCACTTGGCAGCTTTTATGTTTGTACTTAGCTGCCAATAAGGTTGATTGTTTCTGCTCCAGCTGATGTTTGGTTCTTTGCATATATATGACTGGTTAAATCGTCACTGATCAAGTTTGAAAGTTATGACACGTTCTAAGAAGTATCAGGGAGTAATCACAAAGCTGGCCCAGCGTCTCTAAAACGCGTCTGATGATGGTGTCTAGCGTCGACTTCAGGTCACTTATTACTTGTTCCAGAGATAGTACCCTCAGTTGGTACCACCGACTAGTGTTACAAAAGAAGAGAACAAATACCCTCCTGAGCAATTGTCACGGGTTGCCTCCCCTTAGCTCTGCAGTAGTGGTCCAACAGTGGCCAAAACTCAAGAGTAATTAATGTGGGTCTTCAAAGGTGTCTACCTTCGCACAAGATTACTCTTGGCAGAGTTGTAGGTAGAAGAACAATGATGCTTCTATCTCGAAGGAGTATTCACAAGATATTCAGAAAAGCGAGAACAATGCTGCATGAAGCTGAGCAAATGTTAACTCTAGTATCTGCCGTCCACTTTTGCGAAGGATATGGTTATCTTATAATTCGTTAGCTCGTTCAAGCCCCCATCTGAGTTAAGTCAGCGAAATTATTACTATTATTACTATTGTATAGCTCTGTTTAAGTGTATTTAAGAAATTGTCTGAGACATACAGATGTCGTAGGTAGTACATTCAAAATGATTAAATCAACTTTAGATGTGTCTTTATACAAGTAACAAACTTAATAATCAATTATGTTTTAACAGTTATAAAAATGAATAATTCCTTATAGAAAAAGTTATCATCACTGGGTGATGTTATGGCGTTAAAAATTGGATAGTTCAGTTGACAGCTTTTATGTTTATACTTAGCTGTCAATGAGTTTTTCTGCTCTGCTCCAGCTGATGTTTGGCTCTTTGCAGATAAAGAACTCGATCACACTCGTCCCTGGTCAAGTTTGAAAGTTATAGCACGTTTCAAGAAGTGTCAGGGAGTAACTACCAAACAGGTCCTGCGTCTCTAAGACCCATCTGATGATGGTGTCTAGCGTCGATTTCAGGCTACTTATACCCTCACTTGTTCCAGAGAAAGTACCCTCAATTGGTACCACCGATTAGTGTCACAGAAGAAGAGAACAAATACCCTCTTGAGTATTGTTTCCCGACACATACTTATGTGTCCCCATCTTCCTATTCCATCATCCCATCTATCTCAGAACTGTTACCCTCGCTGAGAATTAATATTAATCCCATTGAGCGGAAAACTTTCTTTACATTTAAATTGAACAGATGTGTATTTAACTTTACATTGGTTGAAAAGGTTAAAAATATAAATTGAATATGTTTCCCTTTACATCTGCCATGTTTGAAAACGTTAACAATATAAATTGAATATGTTTACATTTACATCTACACTGGTTCAAAATGTTAATAACATAGATTATGTACATCATTTCTTTCATGATTCCCTCCCTGCTCCAATTGGAACTTGGGACTACCTCTGCTTTTGGTTCTCTGTAAGACACTCGCAATGAAGCAGTCACCAGCCCTGGCAGTAGTGGTTCATGAAATCATCATTCTATATGCTGAGGTTGCCAGCCTGAAATAACTTGGACATTGGAAATCCACTAGCAATTTTCACATATTAATATTCACACGTCAATATATACATATTATTTCACGTGTTAATAATGTAAAATATTGAATTATAAATGTACAACTCGCCCCAAATTGTCATTGGGATCACAGACTTCTGGTTCAGAGAAATAGTTAAGGCAGCTTATTTAAGATGCCTCTTCCACGTGTAGTGGGGTGTTACTTTACAATAATCTCCCACTCTGACTTCGTGTTCAGATTTCTAGGATCCCGGTTTTATATTCTTGTTTTCTTAGACCTTATTGCTTAATAAATTGAAAGAAAAATTTTTTTCATTTGCAAAAAATAATTCAGGTCTGAAAGGGTTAATAAAGGTAGAGTTTTCCTGGGATATATATAAGTCCCCAAGATGCTCAAACAAGGTCCGGTCCGATAAATGGAATTCTGATCCTATTCTTTACTCTGGCTGTCTGGCTGGTCTCTTGACGAGTTGAATTTCACAGTGCTTTCAACCGACAAAAATAAATTACAATGCCAAAAACAAATACAATTTTTTCCCATATTTTGATACCATAATTGTTTTACATGTTAACATAAAGATATTATATGAATTTATTATTATGTTATGTTTATATATTTGAAGGTTATATTGCAACTTTCGTCCCACGCACGTTGTAGTTCACTATTAGACCAGGCTCAAATCAGAAATGTTGCTATGTTTAAATCTCGAATGCCGGCCAATAGTTACAATCATGGTTTGGTGGGATTTATTCAAAACATTTCCTCATAGGAAAAGTCTGCGTGTTATTTAAAAGGTAACTTTCCGAATATGGAATCGTCATATCCGTCGATTCGCGGTAATGATAGCAACTACAACTCCCTACAATATCACAAATAATGTCTTCGTAACAATTCTGTCCGGAAGCTATTACAACATTCCATCTTTCAGGTGCATGTCTGTAAAATCTCCACATACGGATAATTTATCTCCCCGTACTTGTGCCAACACCGACCCTCGTTTGACCTTCTGGGCTGTGACTCTTCACGACAGTAATTAGAAGGTAACACTAGCCATATCAGCGATAAGCAATCTCGCTTGGCCATTTCCGTGTGAATCCGGCGCCAAATGTCTGGTACACAAGAATCTTACCAACATGACTGTCGGTCAAGATTGCATAATCCGTCTACTCTTTCAGCAGTGATGAACAGGTAAAAAGACATGACGAATTATTACAGGAAGAAGTGCAAACAATGACTCGAAAATATCAATTACCTGTCTGAAGATAAAGGAAGAAAATGTGCCGACCATTGAACAGTGTACAAAATTCGCATGCCTAATAAAGGTAGCTAAATACTGCCAGAGCGGACAAGAGATCGACCCAAATTATGTGACACAGACTTTCATATGTTTGTCGTTACAGACGGTCATGTGTTTGTCGTTATAGGCTTTTATAAACGGATGCTTTCGTGGAATAGAAAGATTGAATTGGTTTGACAAGATCACTAATGTGGAACTGACGACAAGAACTAGACAAGTGCCAGTGGAGCATGAAATGAGAGGTGTTGGATAGGAGACACATTGAGGAATCCAGTAGATAGTAACAAAGCAGTCCTTATTCTGGAATCTCCAGGGTAAGAGGGGTAGAGGGAGTCAGAAGAACACACGGAGGAGTGATCTGGTGCCACACGTGAGATAGATAGAAAACTAAGGTATGAAAAGATCTGCGACGGATAGTTAGGGACAGGAAAGCTTGGCTTACATTTGATCTAGGCCTATGCGGACGAGGCAGCAGAAAGGTAATAGTGATGATGATATGAGAAATAAAGTGTAATGGATCAAGAGGGAACCAAAAGAAAGTCAGCACTACGAAGTTAGAAGAAAAAAAATGATAGATCGGTGTTTACCTGTATGTCCTTCTGAACTTGATTCTTGTAAGCAAGAAAGAAGGCCCAATACCTTCCATCTACGGTGTCTACGTCACATCCTCGGCATTTCATGGAAAGATAAAGTGACAAATGTCGAGGTGTTGTTACGTGCTGGCCTTCAAAGCATGTATACATTGCTTAGACAGCGCAGACAATGCTGGCTTCGTCATGTCCGCCGCATGGAAGATGGTCGCATCCCGAAAGATATCTTTTACGGACAACTGGCAGATAGCGAAAGAGCAGTTGTGCTACCGCAGCTGAGATTCATAGATGTGTGCAAGAGAGACATGAGCGCCCTGGACATAAATCCAGCAATCTGGGAGGATGAAGATGCCGATCGCACCAAGTGGCGAAGCTATCTGCGGCTCCACCTCAGACTGGGCGAAAAGAAGCTCACACAACAAGCAGGAATAAACGTCAAAAGGAACACCAGGAAAATAAGCAGCTGAGGGCTGTCACCTCAGGGGCGCATTCTTATAGTCAGTTATGACTGAAGGGCTGTCACTTCAGGGGCGCATTCTCATAGTCAGTTATGACTGAAGGGGCTATTATTATTATTTGATTCTTTGGCTTGCCTGTCCTCTAGTGAGTTTTTTTTTCCCCTTGTGTTTGTCTGCTTGCTGCGAGGCACACTTCTTTCAACCATATAATGAGTTCTTCTGTTATATCAGAGCTAAAGTCATCATGATGTCCCTCTTCGTTCCCTATGGAGCATGCGATCATCACTGTAGCTAGTCCCCAAGAAGCAAACACATGCTCTTGCAAAGGCAGATTCTACAGTAACTTGTTTTACAACGTGAACTTGCCAACCATGTGCATAAGGCCTTATATCTTCTTGGCCTGGTACGACATGCCCAAGGGTCCAGTAGCTCTATTCTTTATTTCTCTCATGAGAGACACCCGGGAACTGCTCACACCTAGAGCGTAATTGCCAAGTAAAGAAAGAAATAAAGATAGATAGATATATAGATAGAGAAAGAGAGAAGGAGAGAGATAGAGAGAGAGAGAGAGAGAGAGAGAGAGAGAGAGAGAGAGAGAGAGAGAGAGAGAGAGAGAGAGAGAGAGAGAGAGATAGTTTTTACGTGTCGGAACTATAATACATAGTTGACAAATGCCAAAGAATTTTGCGCATTTGCTATAAAGAGCACAAAACAAATGTCTATGTTAGAGAGAAGATAAACACCTATGCAGGCCATCAAGAACCACTTTTGTCAATAGTGAAACGTCGAAAGCTTGCCTGGTTTGGGCATGTAACTCGTCATGACTCCCTTTCGAAAACGATCCTCCAGGGAACAGTCGAAGGTAAACGGAGAAGAGGAAGGCAAAGAAAATCCTGGGCTGATAACATCAAAGAATGGGCAGGACACGGTTTCTCCACACTTGTACGCATTGCTGAGAATAGAGAGCAGTGGAGGACCCTGTCTGCTGATGCTTCCACCATGGCACCCCTACGACCCATGACGGGTTATGGGTTGAGATGATGATGACAAATGCCAAGCCCTGGAAAAGTACTCTTACTGTCTATTTGCTAACATGATGAAGCCACGAGAAGGCTTGGTAACACGCCCCTGGAACAACAGAGAATAACTATAGGTTTGATCACAACAGATAACTTATCAGCTTTTTCTGATCTGTGTTGACTAACGAAATATTTGTTCTGTAGACTTGCTTTATTAAAAACATATTTGTCTCATCTTCAGTAACATAATTCTTACCTCCTTTTCTTAAATTTTCACGTACACTTTTATGGTTTGCTTCCCTGGCAATAGCAAACATATTTTTTTTTTTTAAATACATGATACGGCGAGATATAATCCCTGACAAAATCGCATACACAGATTACGTGTCCCTTTAATCATTTCGGATTAATGTGATGTAATTAAATGTATATTCCGTTTTGCGCGTACTAAGAGACTTTTAAAGTTTTGTTTAAACTAGCATAATAATAATTCAATCATTATAGACGTTCTACTTCAATCCTAATAATATTTATGTTGTTGTTTTTTGTTTTTTTTGCAAGTAAAACAGCATAAACTAACAAACTGTACCTGATTTACCCCTAAATTAGATTTGCCGACGATATGGCTCTTCCACCCCATAACCAAGTGCAATATAATGTAAAAATACTCGACGAGAGGTCATGACAATTGGGTCTGAAAATGTGCAGGGTTTTCTCAAAGATTTTAGAATAAATTCAGAATCAAGCACATATCATGGTTTGGTTTAGTTTTAAGGATTATCTTCACTGCACAACGACAACTCCATCAGTGCTCCGATCTCCTCCCTTAGATCCCACAAGGAGGATCTCAGTGCAGTGCACAAACCCCGTAGCACCGGCGTGAATCCCCATGTATGAATATAGGAATCACACATTTTATAAATATTTTTGTGGTGGGTAGGTTTCTAATTTTTTAAATTTTGTCAAGGCAGCGGCCTTATGGCCTACTCTTTACGATTTCCAACTGCCGAGGGATTTTTAACGTGTGCACCTTGCACACTAGACCTCCTACTTTTCGCCCTTAACCGAGAAGGCTAGGCATCCGATCTCACTACCCAAGAGACAGGGGTGTAATCGTACTGTCTGTTGTAGAACTGGTTACAGCACCACTTCAAAGTAATGTGACAGGGCTGGTTATACTTTGGTGTAATCACTAGGTGGCAGATGGCAGGCCTAGTAATGTAATTCACGTTTCTCCTATTCTCTTTTCCTTATCTTCCAAGTTATTTATGAGGGACTCGTGTACTGGCCATCTCCGCCAGAGGTGTTAATTCCTGGATGATATATTTTTCCTCCTTTTTCAACCCACGACCCGTTCTATTCCTTCTTCATTGTTATTCCTGACTGATCGTATAGTGGAATTTGTTATTCAAATAGACCTGGCCAACATTCAGCAACTCTTAAAGGATGGACTCAAACATATGTTTTATCCCTTGCAAAAACATTTATTTACATATATTAAAAATCGTCAATAACGCGGGTAATTCTTCATAGGGCTCACATACAGTTGTATCATAGTTGCTTCTTACATAAACTCTATCTCGTATATATATTTAATCTCCCTTTGTTCTTCCATCATCTCCAATTACTTGTTTAGTCTCTTCAAACTCTACTTCAGTTTGCCTAATATGCCTCGATACTCCGTATCAGCACTTCCAACTCATTGTGATTGTGCTTTTATTCTTCCTGACCAAACTTAGTCAGATCTGCCTCTATTACTGTTCCTGAAAGCATAATTTAATTCTTATACATGTAACGAGTCTTCTATACTCCATACTTACATGCGAGAGCATGTAGGCAGTTCTTAAAGAAGTCGACTCTCCCAGTCGCTTACTTGTCGTATCAATTTCTGAAGACAGTTCATAGTTCACTTATCGTGATCTCACGATGATACATATGGTTTTACACTTGTTTCTCATCACCATTCATTTATTTACATGTAATCATGCTACAGTTGACCACTTGTATATCGTTCATCTTCTTCTTGTCAAGTCTGAACTTGGGGCTTCTGTATTATCTCTCCTGTAAACATTTAACTCAAATGAATGATAAGTTCAGCTTATACTTACATTCATTTCCTTGAATGTCTCACGAAATACACTCACTACTTCACTGTGTCTATAAGTAACTCTTAATCATGTATAATACTGTCTAGTTATAACAAATCTCCTGAATATCTCTGTACCTATGCTATATCTGTACAACCACAGAAGGCACTACTTGAGACTTCTGCAAACACACCTTGCTTCTTCAGTTACTCAAACTGGACTGCCCTAATGACCTCTGGTCATTATTCTGTCGTACGATTCTCTCGCTACTTTTGATTCGTTCCCTTAACTTATTTTCCACTAAATTTATTGGTTGAGCCTTTAGTTTACAACTCACGGGAAAAAAAATAATACTCACGTTTTGTTAACGCGAGCCGAGTTACTGAACACTCGTCTTGTTTTATTCATACCTTATTTTCCTCTTCGTGAACTGTCTTAAGCATGAATAATACTTGGGCAAACCCCACGGTGACAAGGGTAGGGGGGGAAGAGGGATGACATCATTAGAACCACTGGTTCTGCAAAAAAATTTCAATAAACTTTATTCCCAGTACTGGGAATCAAACCCAGTAACTTTAGAATTCAAGGCGGACGCTATACCTCTTAGCCACCCGACCCCCCAAACACATATCTTGTCGGCAGTGTAGACAGTTGGAAGAACAGGCGGAGATATCAGAATAAGAGTACAAAAGGATAGCGGAGCTTTCACTGCATTGGGAAATAAGTGGGAATCAAAAGGACTGTTAGTTAATGAAATAAATGTCCATAACTTTGCGTCACAGACTTTCGTAATTTGTAACACAGACCTCCATAATGTGTAACACAGACCTCCATAATGTGTAACACATACCTCCATAATGTGTAACACAGACCTCCATAATGTGTAACACTGACCTCCATAATGTGTAACGCAGACTTCCATAATGTGTAACACATAACTCTATAATGTGTAACACAGACCTCCATAATGTGTAACACAGACTTCCATAATGTGTAACACATACCTCCATAATGTGTAACACAGACCTCCATAATGTGTAACGCAGAAATCCATAATGTGTAACACAGACCTCCATAATGTGTAACGCAGAAATCCATAATGTGTAACACAGACTTCCATAATGTGTAACACAGACCTCCATAATGTGTAACACAGAACTCCATAATGTGTAACACAGACTTCCATAATGTGTAACATATACCTCTACAACTTAATTAGTACAGCGATTTAAACAAATATAACAACAATCACATTTTTGTTTTCGGTACCGTTCTTTCGGCTATAATTTTAAAAAAGCCCTCGATATGCAGGGGCATTCTTTGACGGAAACGTTTGGTATTATCACCATGATTTTTTTTGGGGGGGTATTAACACCATCTCTCTCTTTCTCTCTCTCGCTCTCTCTGTCGCTTTCTCGTTCACTCTCTCATGTGTCTTTCTCAAGTCTATATCATGAAGTGGACTCTGCATTATTGTCCTTGCGGATATTGCCTTCTTATGGTATGCCGGTAAGGCACGCATCTTTTAACTTAGACTTTTAAGTCCGTTGGTTATATCAGAGCACAATTTAACATTTACAAATTGGTGAACTCTGTTAACTTGAGTACAACTTTAGATACTACGTCCTGAAAACGACTAATATTATCTACCGGCTGGCATAATGATGCCCTGAAAAAGTCTGGCAGCTACGCCAACACTGCCCGTATCTCCTCAGTGTTCAACGAACACATAGAAATAGAAAAAAGTACCAAAAAAAAAAAAAAAAAAAAACTCTCCATTAAGTTCTAGTCTCTACTTATATGTGCGCTTAACTTTTTTCTCACTTTTTCATCTTCATTTTCTTCAGTTTGAGTTTAAAAAAAGGTAGTCCCATAGCAGATACTACCGTAAGGGAGTGAAGTGTTAGAGACTTCACTATACTAGGTCCAGCTTCGAGAGGTGGGGTGACCAATTCCTTTCCTCGCTGCTTTTGCCTTCTCTAACTGAAGAAGCAGAGTCAGGTACCCATTTACAGCTGGGTTGACTGGAGCATGACTCCACCGTGTTTCGAACACGTAACCTTTGCTGCGAGAGACCAGAACCTCAGTTCGGGTACGACGGTTAATTAGATGACTGAGTAATAATCGTTGGTACTTCATGATGTTGAGACTGAAAGCCAAGATCGGGTTCAAATGAAAAAAAAGGAATATTATAGGATAATGCTTTGAGGATTCATTTAATTTATTTTCATAACGGGTTTTTCTAACAAGAAATGATAAGATAAAATGATAAGATAAAATGATAAGATAAAATGATAAGATAAGATAAGGAGATCAAATATTGACTTCTTCTTCTTCTTTCACCTGTCAGCTCCCACAGGAGCATATGCCGTCAACAAACTTATGCTAAGTCTTCCTGTCACGTATCATCAGTTCAATGTCTTTCCGTTTTGTCTTCATTCCCTTCACGTTAGTCTCCAGTTCTTATTTCCATGTGTTCTTTTGTCTGTCCCTACTTCTATTACCCTGGGCATTCCAGAACAGGGATTGTCTAGTAATGCTATCAACAGGTTTTCTCAATATGTGTTCTATCCACCTCCAGCTTCTTCTTCTCATCTCTTGTTCCACTGGCACTTGTCTGGTTTTTGTCATCAGTTCCACATTAGTGATCTTCTCATAAAACTTGAATGTAAGCATCCGTTTAGGAATACAAGGGGATTGACATAAGTCTTGGACCTGACCATGAAGGAGTCACAGGAGGAAGATGAAACTTGGCACATTTAAAGTTCATCATATTTGCACTGAATGTGTGAAGTACACGTTTGTTTCTTCAATGGGTTTTCCCGCTACGATGCACGGCGCAATTTACCCTATTGACCGGATCTGCTGCTCCAAAGATTTGACAAAACAATGGAAAAGAAGGAGGCCAGAGCTGTGATAAAATTTCTAATGTTTCAAGGAAAAACACCTACAGAAATACACAGGGAGATGGAACCAGTGTTTCGTGATTCTTGTCCTTCATATACTTCGGTAAAAAACTGGTGTCAAGAGTTTAAGTGCGGCCGCTCGAATGTTGCTGATCTGCCAAAATCTGGTAGACCAGCCTCAGAGTGCAATGATGAAAATGCAACAAAAGTGAAGAAAATCATTGACCAGGATCTAAAAATGACAATTGTGGAGATAGCTAGTAGAGTAAAATAAAATTAAAGAACAGTTTATAGAATTTTACACAACAGACTGAACATGAGAAAAGTGTGTGCACACTGGGTTCCGTGACTGTTGACACGTGAACAGAAGCAAACGAGGGTAAATTGCTGTCAACAGTTGCTCAAAAAGTGTCAGTCAAAAAATTGTGTAGGGACCATGGTGACAGTAGATGAGACCTGGGTACACCATTATGACCCCGAATCCAAAATTGCCAGCATGCAATGGAAAAACCCGGGCTCCTGAACACCTGTCAAGCCGAGAGCGCAGAAAACTGCAGGAAAAGTGATGCTGACTGTTTTTTGGGACGGCAAAGGTGTCCTTTTGAAAGATTATCTGCCTCGTGGCAACACACTTAATGGACAGTACTATGCAGATCTTCTCATCAAACTAAGAAAGGTTGTGACCAGGAAACGAGGGATAACGCGCACTCAAAATCTTCCTTTGCTTCAAGACAACGCGCCCTCTCACAAAGCACGGCTTGTGCAACTAGCAGCCCACGATTTGAATATTGAAATTCTTCTACACCCACCATATTCTCCAGATTTGGCTCCATCAGACTTTTTTCTACTCCCAAATCTTAAAAAACAGCTAAAAGGAAATCATTTTGACAGCTATGAAGAGGTTATACTGGCATGTGATGACTGGTTTAGTTTGAAAAATAGGGTTTTTTACTCCCAAGGTCTTTTCAAGGTCAAGCAGAGATGGCAGAAGTGTGTCAATTCAGACGGTGGCTATATTGAAAATGAATAAACACTATACAAAATTTCAGCTCTCTGTGACATGTCCTTCATGGTCAGGCCCAAGACTTATATCAATCCCCTTGTTTAAAAGTAGGCTTACTGCCAGGGAACCAACTACGTCCAGAGGTGGTTTCATGCTACTTGAAGAGTGAGAATGGAAAAGAAAAATAATTTAAAAGTAATATTAGAACAGGCGTGAGAGATACGATGCGAGAGAGGGAGAGAAAGGTCATTTTGACATCAGAATGCGTGATGATTTATAAATTGAAGAAAAATATAATTGGAGGAGATTATAATTAAATCGACATTTTTGATTTTTTTTTAAATAGCAAAACTGACAATAACTGATCGTTTTCTGAAAAATGAATCTTGTTCCTGACCTTCTTCATAATCGACATTGTCGTTTTCGCTGATTGTTGGGTTCAACGTTTGTTGGAGTGATGTTACAGAAACATTCTGTCTCTCAATCGTACTCAAGAAAAAATTATGGTGGTCCTATACAATTTATTTGACACCACGTGGTAACAGTAAATAAAACCTAAGAATAAATCAGGTATACAGATGATAAAACTCTGGTAGTCAACACTCTGATACTCAGCATTAGCTTCCTTTGGTCGTATCCTTAAGATGGACATACAAATTGGATCTTCATTTAAGTAATGCTTATTCCACAATAGGAGCCGCGGTAGCATAGTGGTTAGTGCACTGGCTTCCTAGCGCAGTGGTCTATGGTTCGATCCCCAGATGAGGTGGGATTTTTTTTAGGCCACAAACGGCTCCTGGGTCGACCCAGCCCCAATTGGGTACCAGAGCAACTCTGGGAAGGTTAAGGCGGCTGGCGTGATGCCGACCACATCACCCCTAGTGTGCCGACGGTCAAGATAATATGGGCCTAACACCATATTCCCAATATGCCTCAATGGGCGTGTAACGGGTTCCTTTACCTTTACCTTATTCCACAATAGAATACACTGTCCTCACTCGTATGGACATTTTCACGATCTCACATTGAATATCATTAAGACGCCAAACAACGTTTGAACTCCTCGAATTGCACACACAAAAGACTATAATCACACTGGCTACAAAACACATCGTCGCCTCAAAAATTGATACCAAGAAGACCGGTGTAACAAAGTATACGTCACGCTTGACAACCTGCGCACGTCATCATTCTTATTAAGTGACGTAATGCACACCACGCGTTCAGTAGGAGTGCTGTATGGTACACAAGCAACATAAAAAGATTAGTTGAAATTTCGTGCACCGCGAGGCACCTCCCAACACTCTTTATGAAGCATGGTGCTTGTCGCCTTCCAAGAAACGTTCACCGAAGCATTCTCGTTCTCCCGCAGCAATGATATCTACAGCAATTTGTTTAACATGATGAAGTTGCCAAACTCATGCACAACCACATATTAGTAGCCTTTCCCGACATGACTGAGGGGACCAGTAATCAGATTCTTTATTTGTCTCTGGAGAAATCCACGGGAATTACACGGTGCTTTACTCGGAAATACTTGTAACTATTGTCATACACCAAGTTCTTTAATGTAAGGTCACATCTTTCCCATTTCGTTTGTCAAAAAAGAAAAAGGATTTATCTGTACAGACACTCACATTCTTAAATAAAGAGATCAGTTTCTTTCTCGTTGCCTTGCCAACTCTTATGTACTGCTTCTTCTTCTTCTGCTTCTTTTTGTTGCTGTTGAGATGTTTGCTTTCTTGAAGCGAGGTATCACTCTTTCAATTATAGAAGAAATCATTCGGTTTTAACAGAGCTTAATTACCAGTCAAAAGAAAACAACGTTTTGAACTCTAGACCTGAAAATTACTAGTAGAACCCTACTAAAACAACCGAGATCCCGTAGACAATAACTTTGGTATCACACGCGTTTATCTTCAGTATCCAAGTTATATTTAAATTAAAGTTCTTTATCAACTTTTGTGCCATTGCACTACCAGAATGAGTCATGATAACATTGTATTGCGCAGCCACGAATTGGTACGGTCTGTCCTATCAAGACTATACGGTATATATCTAAAGGCAGCTGTGCACTGGTCTACCCACTGTATCATGTACACCACATTGCTACAGAACTCACCACCACAAGAGCGCACAGAGCGTTGAGACGGAGTCCTCCTGCAGGATCAACTCTGCGGAAATGATGAAGTGAGAAAAAAAAACTACAAGTGAAACAAGAAGAAAGGAAAAGACGTCTGCTGATATAACACATATTGAGGAAACCAGCAAATACAAGGACAGTCGCTTTACTGCAAACCTCAAAGTCTAAGATATAAAACGATTTTTTTTTAAACGCACACACCCACGCACACATTAGGAAGAGATTTGGAAAGAGACAAAACAACAGAATCAATAACAAGCACTGTGCACATGACGTTGTGGACAGACATGAACAACATATCGCCAACTGGCTCTTGAACAAGAAAAACGTTCAATGTGCAGTCATTGTTCTGGAACCCACTACGACATGTCATACAGGAAGATCGAAAAGCACCTGGACAAGAGAACTAGAATAAGAAATAAGAGGCACCAAAATAAAATTATTGAAAACACTAATGCGGATTGCAAATGTCAAAAAAGGATATGGACGACAAAGGAAGAACTTGAACAGTGTGCATAGTGCAAGACAGCTAAGCATGAACTAATTGAAGACATAGTGCAAGACAGCTAAGCATGAACTAATTTAAGACATAGTGCAAGACAGCTAAGCATGAACTAATTGAAGACATAGTGCAAGACAGCTAAGCATGAACTAATTGAAGACATAGTGCAAGACAGCTAAGCATGAACTAATTGAAGACATAGTGCAAGACAGCTTAGCATGAACTAATTGAAGACATAGTGCAAGACAGCTAAGCATGAACTAATTGAAGACCTATACTCCACTGGCATCTTGACAAACAAATGAGACGCTGAGGAATGTACATTTTTTTCATACTCTAAAGGAACTCAAATCGTGCACGTCGGCGACTTTATCGACATAGTGTGAGGAAACCGTCGTGTTGGGTCTATCACATTATACATCAGCCGGTGAGTTAATGATCATTCCGTCCAGCTGACTTAACCAGGGACGGTCAGCGGGTCATCTAAACCTGTCAGCAGGCGACTGATTGCTGGTCATCACCCAGATGATGTTAAATATTGCTTGGCTTAACAGGGAAAATCAGTCAGGAAAGGAGAAGCGGAATCCTGGGTTTGGGGTGGCGCTGGGCATAGATTTTGATTAATTAAGACTTGTGTTTGTATGAGGTTTGTATGGCCATGTCGTGGATTGACCAGCCATACATAATAAGTGAGTTGTTGAACGTGTGCTTTCTTAGTTAGAATTGGTGTAGAGCAGTGGTTCAACCTTTTGTTTTGGACCAGCGCACATCATTCTTTATTTTTATTTTTTCAATATTTGTACATGTCCAAAATGTCTACCACCAAACTTAGATAATTTTAAAAAATTTCTCTTTGCGCGTAAGATAAAGAAAGTCCCATACAAATACTGCTGTAGGGAGTGAAGTGTTTGAGACTTTAGAATGCTAGATGTCAGCTTTATGAGGTAGGAGTGAAAATGTCCTTACTCGCTGCATTCGCCTTCATGCGCACATTCAGGTACCCATTTACAGCTGGGTAGACTGGAGCCTGGCGCTACCAGATTTCAGTCCTGAACTCTGTAACTTTGCTACGGGATGAATTGGTTGCTCACATACATTGTTCCACTGTGTTGTTAATTAATCACAGATTTAAATAATATCAATTCTAATCTCATAAATGTGGAACATATTTTAATCAGGTTGTTATAATTATTCACGCAAACATATTATTCATAAAAATATGAAATTATATGTTACAGGAATTGGCTTCTTGTTGATACTGTTTCTAATACAGGACTTACGTTGTTGTTATGGTGTTATTGATCCAGCGGTGCTTGGGCTCTCGCCCTGCGGCCCAATGCCATGTAGTGATATCTGCATGTTGCCGCAAGTTGTTTTGTTTCTTCGTACAAGGTGTTCCACTTATCTGGCCTCGGACTAAGGGAGCATTTCATATCATCATCGAGTGCTGTACAGTCCAAGAGGCGGTGGTCAACAGTTTCATAGGGGTAGTTACATTGCTGGGACTCTGGAGTGTGTTGCGGTTGGATTCTGTTCAAGTGTTTGCTGAGTGGTATATGTTGTGTTCTGAGCCGAAAAATGATGCTCTGATCCCTCCTTGTAAGATGGCCGATGTTGTCATTAGGATCAGACGTAGATTAATATATTATCTTATATCAACCAACTGACCCGTGTAGCTCCCAGCAGTCTCTGAAGACAAAAAAGATAGACCAGGACTGTTGCTCTCTCAGGCACGTCTTAAGAGGCGACAAATATAAAGCAGTGCAACCTCATCACGTAAAACGGGTAGCTGCAGAACATATCACTGCAAGAGGACAAGGGTATTTTATTGCAGACTTCCTGCGAGGAGGATAGCTGCATTAGTGGCTCCACGCTCCACACGCATCCATGTGGGGAAGACAAGCAATCAGTAGAACATATCCTCTAAGAATGTCGGTTCCATGGGAGAAGCAAACTAATAGCACGGCTTTCACCAATCCATTTATGGGAGAAACTGTATGCAATGAGACAAGCCTGATACAAGCCATTAACATATAGGAGAAAAATATATATGTTTATACTATATGAGAGTGTCTAAGAAAATATAGGGAACTGCAGCAAGACAATGATAAACGTCGCAGCAAACGAAAATGAGAAACGGTCCAATACTAAGACAAAGAACTGAAAATGCCTTCTTACGGTAACAATGCCTTCGTCAGCGACAAACGAACAAAACAGAATGTGGGAACGAAGTTAAATATATAAACATGAATAAATAAATTATCAAACTCCATAATTTTCGCCGTTTGTACGTCGGTCACAAAATCTAAGGGATGCAACTGTAGTTGAAAGTTAGACATTAATTGTATTGTTTCCCCTATATGTACTCTCCCGAAAATAGTAACACTCAAGGAAGAAAAGTCGGTGAATTGTGCAACACAAAGTGAGTGACAGTGATATATGAATAAAATGTAAGTTTTTGATTGTAGAACTCACTCTCTTTCCGGAAACGGATTTAACTCATCATTTTGTTAAAAATAACCTTAAAATGTAAGTTTTTGATTGTTTCTTCAAGACAAAATTTTAATTTAAAGTATTGCAGACTTATTGTCAGAGCTACTCGCTGGAAATGAAACGATTTATTGGAGCATAGATACCATGGTTTCCGATGATCCCAACGACGCAGTTGATTTCTCAATCGAATTCCTTAACGAGCAGTGCAAATCAGGAATGCCGCCCGCATTTGCTGAAATTAAAGGTTGCTGCATGATATGCTATTGCGAAATCTGAACTTAAAAAACGGACTATTGAATGGCACGCATTTGGTAATTAAAGTCTTGCATCGGAATTCCATTGATGCAGAAATTATCACTGGCAGTAATAAGGGAGAACGAGTCTTAATTCCTCGCATTGACTTAGAACCGAGCGAGCGCAGTTTGCCATTTAGGATGCGACGTCGTCAATTCCCAGTGATTTTAGCATTTGCAATGACGATCAATAATGCGCAAGGACAATCTTTTGATCACGTAGGAGTTTTCCTTCCTGAACCTGTTTTCGGACATGGCCAGCTCTATGTCGCCCTCACCCGAGGAACAAATCATGGAAACTTGAAAGTTTCTGTTAAAAACACTTTTTATCAGGGAACATTGTTTGAAACAAATCCACGCACTTTCACAAAAAATGTTGTCATAAAAGAACTTTTATATTGAATTAAAAAATATGTTAAAAATATATTACAGTTTTTGATTTACTTCCTTCATTATTGACGGGTTATTGCTAGTACAACTCTAAAATAGAAATATCCAGTGTCGCTTTAACCCATTCCAATGTGGACAACATGGTCGCTCGAAAGGCGTATATGAGAGGGTTTGATGAAAAAAGAAGAAGGCAGAAGTTGGAGGAAAAAATAAGGTAACGAAAATAATGAATACATAAAGTATGGAGTGTAAAAAAAAAATATCTCATATTAAAATAAATCATTTGATTGTTTACCGTATGCGTCCAAATTATAATCTGGAATATTTGACTTGCTGACATTATGAACACGCTAGGTTGAATTTTCGTGGACTGTCTGACGTCTGTAGAAAGCTCGGATATGAATTTCTGCTGAATGGCGGCTACCGTGAGACAACACTGAGGGAAGCGAGGTTTCATATTTACGTATTTTTTTTACGTTGCTGGTTGACAGGGTGGGGTAACACCTAAAACTTCAACACTGATTTTTTTTATTTTTTTTTATTCCTTAACCTGCGGCACTTGGGCTTTCAGCCCTTCGGCCCAATGACATGTCATTGCGAGGCTGGGGAACCTGAGGACTTTCCTTCCAACCCGGTCAGGAGCTTCGCTCCTTCCCATCCACAGAGGGTTTATCACAGGAGCCGTTCAGGCTATACAGTCAAATTTCCGGCCGTAAACATTTCTTCAAACGCTGACGCCCGGTTTTGAACCATGAACACCTGGTCGCCAGTACAACGCCGAAGCCATTACACCAGCGCGGCTCCCTCAACACTGATAAGGAGTCAATTTAACAAATCGACTGTACAGTAGAAATATCGGATTCATTCATTACCCTCAACTGCCCAAGGAGCATATGACTTCAACAAACACATGTTAAATCTTCTTGTCACGTGCCATCATCTCAAGTTCTTTCCACGTTCTTCTGATCATTTTCACTTCTGTCTCCAGCTCTCTTCTCCATGTGCTTCTTGGTCTACCTCTGCCTCTCTTGCCCTGGGGGTTCCAGAACAAGGACTGCCTTGTCAACAGATTTCCTCCTATCCATCACCATCGTTTTCTTAGAGTTACCCCTTCGCTGTGGTGTGAACTTTCTTCTTCATGTCCCGAGGACAACACCATTTCCCGTGTGCTGAGTTACCTCCTGTCTGCTCCCTCCCCTTTTTTTCATTTCTGCTGCTAACTGTACCGTTTTGCCTAGTTCGTTCAACGTCCGAATATTCCAGGTGCCAAATCTGGAGGTTCTCCTAGAAGAAAGAAGGTTAGTCAGCAACACAGACTCCTTTCGGCTTTCTCTGTGTTGCATCATACGCCTCCCTACCTGAGGACCTTCTAATGTCTTGAGTTTTATTTTCCTTAGTTGACCTATTTATGTTTGTTGATGTTTTTGTGGTTTCACATTTTTTTACAGAATGGAGTAACAGGTCCCATGCCTAACCCTCCTTAGACACCTTCTACGACATGCTTGGTAGGGAACAGTGTTACTATCCTTGTCTCCCTTTTGGGGCCCCGGAAACACAAGGGTGAGAAATACCGGATATCACTTGATATATCCGTCCTTAGCCGTAGTCACAATCAAGGATGAAAACCTTTTCTTTTTTGTTGAACTTGATTTCCGTTGACGTCAGTAAAACCGATTTTCTTAAAGCATAGACAGCATCTCTTGCCTGATATGTTCTTATTTAAATAACACTATCTTTTCCTCCAGCTTTGTCTATGTTGGTGCCAAGATATATCTATGAGTCGACATCTTTAAGCAATATTCCTACAAGCATTATCTGTTCCTACAACTATGGTTATGTTGGTGCCAAGATATATCTATGAGTCGACATCTTTAAGCAATATTCCTACAATCACTAAAAGCTCCAAAATCAGTATAAATAATCATCACCAACATTATCGTCCACAATATATGTTATGTTTGCGAAATCATCGATTCGAAATGTTAACTTCATAACTCCAAAAACCATAATGGAAAATGTTCCAAGAAAACCGGTTTACCTAAATGGTGAGGACCCTCCATATAGAACAAACCAAAAGAAAGACATCCCACCACCCACCGAGAAACAATTGAATATCTTAAGACCCTTAAGCTAGGGATAATCCGACATTCAGAATTGACCTGAGACCAACAAAGACAAAGTAGCCATCAATTGTCCTCAAATGTCCGAGACACATGGTGGAAAATCCTCGATGTCCGGTCAATGTGTTCGATTCCTTTATATTGATTCAACTTCCACCCCTACCACACTCAAACACACAGACCCGTGCTCATTGCCCAAGCATCACTGTGTTCGAACCACTTCAGGAGACTTAAGAACTGTAGAGAACCTGGGGATTGAGTGTGTCGGAAACTGACAACGCGCGTCTGGTCAATCAAGACGAGAAAACTGACTTAAGAAAGGCCGTGAATTATTTGTAAGGCCCTGGAGAAGCAATAAGCGAAAGTCAGTGTGGATATGTAAAAGGAAACAAGAGTGTGTGGGTTCGAATTAAGTTCAGGATGAAGTGGGAGACTAGAAATTAAGAAAATCGGACTGGGTCGACTTCATAGAGCGCGGACAAAACCAAACCGTTTGGTAGTTAAGAGTCGTTGGTGAAATTTTTTTATTTGGGGTTAGAATGGTTTTACTCAGCCTTGTTGTGTTACATGTGTGAGTGAGTGACTGACTTGACATTAGAATAAACCCAGTTAGCCTTGTTGTGTTATATGTATGAATACACGTGGGGCTAGAGAAGAACTCCTGTCAGCCTTATTGTGCTATGTTTGAGAATAGTTGACTTGCAATTACAATAACTTCAGACAACCTTGTTGTGTTATATTTGTGAATACTTAACTTGGGATTAGAATAATTCCAGACAGCCTTGTTATGTTACATGTGTGAATACTAGACTAGGGATTTGAATGATTCCAGTCAACCTCATTGTGCTATATGTGTAAATACTTGACTTGAATTAGAATGATTCCAGTCAGCCTTGTTGTATCATATGTATGAATACCTGACTTATAATTAGATTAATTTCAATCCTAATTAGAATGATACCATGCTTGTTGTGTTATATGTGTGAATGTCTGACTTGTAATTATAATAATTCAAATCCTAATTTGAATGATTCCAGTCAGACTTGTTGTATCATATGTGTGAATACTTGACTTGTAATTAGAGTAATTTTATTTATTTTTTATAAATAGGAGTTTTGTTGGGGTGCATCCTGTTCAAACTAGAAACTAAGGGTCATCGGTATTCTATTGTAATGTTACATACGTAAACGTATAAAGGTGTAAGGACGGGGTAAAATCGAGGTTATTTAAGACGGTCACAAGTGGGTGCAGAAAAATTTCTTGATGGCTAGCGGTCACTCTTGAGGCTCCTGGTGTGAACGTTGATTACCTTGTATTACTATCTACACAGATAGGGCTCGTGATCCTTGGTTGGTAGCTTATCTAAGAGAAGTAACTCTGAATTCAAACCACCGCTGCCTTGCGGGAATATCCATTTGTGGAATTGGCTTCGGGAGTAATCCCTGAGGATAAATCCGGAGTCGGAGTCCCTAAGGCAGTCTAATGTCGATTCGACATTATTCTGGCAACTCCTGCGACATGGCTGGTACCAAACTGTATCGGCTACTGCCGTTCCTTTGGATCTACCGGCTGTGTGGAGAGGGGGAACATGCTGCATGGGCAACAGCTTGATCTCCATATAACTGTGCCCAAGCTCGCGCCCTGGAGAGGACACTCCAGCTTCACCCTATAGGTGTCGGCAAAACACGGGAAGTAGCAGTTACCGGTTATAAGCATTTTGCCCAATTGACGTAGGGCATGGCGCCAGGGGCTACTTCCGACAGTGGGAGAGGTTCTAGGATCTCACTGGACAGCTACCGCCCGCTTCAAGCTGGGTAGCCCCCAGTCAATAAGGTGTTGTCCCGCCACTGTCTGCTTTCCCCATTGGGTGCATGGGGATTAGGGTCAAACCCGAACTGTGGACAGAAAATTTTGCACCAAGCAATTATCGGAAAAATAGAAATAAGCAAACTCTCAGATTGGGATGCTGGAACGTCCGGACTATGTTGACTGGACTATCCGAAAACCTACAGGATGTAAACGATGTAAGGAAGACAGCCATAATTAATGATGAGCTTAAACGACTTCAGGTGGATATAGCTGCACTTCAGGAAACGCGCCTGGCGGGCTCTGGAACGGTGAGCGAGAAGGACTACACATTTTATTGGCAAGGGAAAGATCTTAATAAAGCTAGAGAACACGGAGTAGGTTTTGCGGTCAAAAAATCGCTAACTAACATGGTTGAACCAGGCGAGAATGGATCAGAACGCCTGTTAACGCTCCGCCTGCAAACTAGCACAGGTCCCATCACCCTTGTCAGTGTGTATGCTCCTACTCTGTACTCTGCTTCAGAAGCTAAAGATGAGTTCTACGAGAATCTAACAGCAGTAATCAAAAGCATACCTAGGCAAGAACAGCTTGTTCTCCTTGGTGACTTTAACGCTAGAGTGGGTGCCGATAATGTTTCATGGCCTTCATGTCTGGGCAGGTTTGGTATTGGCAAGATGAATGAAAATGGACAACGGCTCTTAGAGTTGTGCGTCCACCATGACCTCTGCGTGACCAACACCTACTTTCAGACAAAACCCCAGCATAAGGTGTCATGGAGACACCCACGATCCAAGCACTGGCACCAACTTGACCTGATTCTCGTCAGAAGGCCACTCCTCAGGTCTGTGCTCTCCACGCGCTCGCACCATAGTGCAGACTGTGATACAGATCACTCCTTGGTTTGCAGCAAAATCAGAGCACAACCAAGAAAACTCTATCGTGTCAGACATGAAGGGAAACCACGCATTGATATCAGCAAGATGTCAGACCCTGCCATGATCGCTCAATTCACTGCGACCTTCAAGAAAGTGCTCAGTAGCCCTCAGCATGGTGATACTATTACAGAGAACTGGGAGCATCTACGGAACACCATTCAAAGTACTGCACTTGCCACCTTTGGTAAGAAAACAGCAAAGTCAAATGACTGGTTTGATGCTTCATCAGATGTGATGGCACCTGTTATTGAAGCTAAGCACAGTGCTATGAATGAATACAAACGTTCACCGAGTGCCAGAACCCTACAGATCCTGAGGGCTACGAGAAGCAAAGTTCAACAAACTGCTCGACGCTGTGCAAATGACTATTGGCTCCAGCTCAGTGAGAGCATCCAGATCGCAGCGCAAACAGGCAACGTTAGACAAATGTATGACGGTATAAAGAAAGCACTTGGCCCCCATAAAAGTAAGACGGCACCGCTAAAAACCATCAGCGGAGAGAAGCTAACCGATAAGGGTAAGCAGATGGAGAGGTGGGTCGAGCACTACTCTGAGCTTTACGCTAGAGACAAAACCGTTACGCCTGCAGCCCTTGATGCTGTCAATAGTCTGCCAACTATGGAGGAGCTGGATGCCGAACCAACATTAGAGGAACTCAGCAAGGCCATTGATAGCTTGGCCTCTGGCAAAGCACCAGGCAGTGATGGGATTCCTCCTGATTTAATCAAATGCTGTAAGAGCACGCTATTACATCCCCTGCATAGGATGCTGTGCCAGTGCTGGGAAGAGACAACTATTCCTCAAGACATGCGAGATGCCAAGATTGTAACACTGTATAAAAATAAAGGAGACAGAAGTGATTGCAATAACTACAGAGGCATCTCCCTTCTTAGTATTGTTGGTAAGGTTTTTGCCAAAGTCATCTTAATGCGACTACACAAGTTAGCTGAGCGCATATATCCAGAGGCACAGTGTGGATTCCGAGCTGGCAGATCAACAACAGACATGATCTTCTCTCTCCGCCAGCTTCAGGAAAAATCAAGAGAGCAGAAAAGACCATTATATATCGCATTTATAGACCTCACAAAAGCATTCGACCTGGTTAGTAGGGATGGACTCTTTAAAATCCTCCTGAAAATAGGCTGCCCTTCTAAAATGCTGGAAATGATAAAGTCATTCCATGACGACATGAAGGGAACAGTCCAATATGCTGGAAGCACGTCACAGCCCTTTGATATACGAAGTGGCGTTAAACAAGGCTGTGTTCTGGCTCCGACCCTCTTCGGAATCTTCTTTGCCTTACTCTTGAAACATGCATTCAGAGATGCAACTGAAGGAATATGCCTTCACACTAGGTCAGATGGCCGTCTGTTTAATCTTTCAAGGCTGAAGGCAAAGACAAAAATCAGAAGGGTCACTATAAGAGACTTGTTGTTCGCTGATGATGCTGCAGTCGTCACTCAAAGCCAACAGGAGCTTCAGAGCTTGATGAATCGCTTCACTAAAGCATGCAAGGACTTTGGCCTCACAATAAGTCTAAAGGAAACGAATGTGCTGAGTCAGGATGTGGGTGCTGCACCAGTTATCACTATCGATAACTATGAATTGGCAGTGGTGCACCACTTCACATACCTAGGGTCTACCATCAATGACAAACTCTCACTGGATACAGAAATCGACAGCCGCATTGGCAAAGCTGCAGCTACCTTTGCCCGCCTCACATCGCGTGTTTGGGGAAACTCTAAACTCACAATGAAGACCAAAGCTGCGGTATATAATGCCTGCGTCACCAGCACACTCCTATTGTGACGTACGTCTAAGTATGACAAATGAATTTCCCTGACTCGATGGATGATAACAGAATATTGGCCTCTCATAACTTTAGAACCCCTGATCATCTGTTGTAACTTTTACCGGCATGCAGCGGTACCATCAAAGAACAGGCTGATCTTCAGAATTCAACGTGGAGCGGCCGCGATCTAAAGAATCAGGGACTTGCAGCTCACAGAGTTAGCTTCTCGGGAAATTTTCGCACTCTTATGCGAGCAGCCTGAGACGGAAGAAAATCGGTAGATCGGGGAAAACGTAGGAATCGCAACGTTTAACACATCGGCGAGGTACCCCGAATTTTGCTCAAGATCAAGAAAGGTGCGAAAATTTAACACGCCCCATTCAAGTTACATTCGAGAAGTATAAATAGAGAACTCCGATAAACTGCATTTTCTCGTTCGCTCTGACAGAATCCTAGTTGCACTAGCATAGTCGGATCCCTGCTGGATTTCATCTACCTTCGTGACTATTGGAGTGTATTCTTTCTGTGCAGACGGTAATTTATACATTAGCTTCGAGTGATCATTGGTCGAGTTATTTCTATTGATTTCAATGGATTGTGGTGTAAATTTAACCTTATTAAATAAACCCATTTTCAAAGTTCTAGTGCAAACTAATGTTACAGCTAAAAGTATTTCCTAATACAATTGACGCGTAAATTTATTTTGCAGACGTTAAAGAGAATTATAACTTTAATACAGTTTAGTTCTGTATAGATAGATGTGCTTTTAATTATTTTTAACTCACGGGAAGTTTTCCTGATTTGTTAATTGACGACGCTAATAAGTAAATAGGCTAACTGTAATTTATCGCGTCAGATTATAATATGATTTGTAATGCATTTCTTGTTTTGATTATCTTTCATTCAGAACGATCATTCAACCTGCATCCCAGCAATTATTAACTATATACAGAGTTCTGCCAAACTCAATTTGATAACTCCAGTAACATATGAACTTTTTTAAAGCTAAACTTGTGGCGACCTGTAATGGGCCCCGCTCCTCTGAACGTAACTGAGAAAAAAGCCATTCAAGAAACACTTTAAAAATACTAGTTCATATAGAGTCCTTAAAGGAAACTGGAAGCAGAACATATTTTATTCACTGCCCCTATTTATGCAACACCCTAGAAGACTATATACATGGACGTCACCGGACGGAAAAAGCAAGAACCAAATAGATTATATCTTAATACAACAAAGGTGGCGATCTTGTATCTCATCCATCAAGACGTTCCCAGGAGCAGACTGTGACTCCGACCATGAACTTATTGCTGCAAACTTCAAGATCAAATTGAAAAAAGTCGTTACAAGCGACAAAGTAATACGTTATGACACAAGCGCCATACCAGAAGAGTACAGTGTCGATATTCAGAACAAATTTGACATTCTTATGGCAGTACAGGAGGAAATGACACCAGATGAACTTGCTAATAACATCAGAGATGTATATATTACAAATGCACAGAGGTTAATTCCTAAAAGAAGTATAAAGAGACGAGAATACATCTCAGACGAAACACTGAAGTTGGTGGTAGAGAGAAGAAAAATGAAGTCCAAAAAAGATACAGAAAATCAGGAATAGAGGAAATGCGCGAACAGGGATTGAGTAAGAATATGTTTTCTGAAGTAAGAACATTGAAAAACAGCAACTTTAAATCATCACCCCGAGCAATAAACGACAAGAAAGGCGACACTCTAACAGAACGTAAAGATATTCTGAACAGATGGAAGGAGTACTGTCAAGAAATGTATACGGAAATAAACAAAGCGGCAGATAACAACGTCATGAATGAAGCGGAACGTGAACCAGAACCTACCATAGAGGAAGTCCGGAATGCAATCAAACACTTAAAAAGTGGAAAATCTCCTGGTTGTGATGAAATAACAGCTGAAATGATACAGCCAGGAGGAGAAGGCAGCGCTCGTATTTACCATGCATTATGCTGCAAGATCTGGCAAAGCGGAATTTGGCCCAAGGAATGGAAACGATCAATTTACATACCCTTGCCAAAAAAGGGCAACCTGAAACTGTGCACAAACTACAGAACTATAGCTCTTATAAGCCATGCCAGCAAAATACTTTTACAAATCATAATGAAAAGGATGCAACAAAAGCTAGAAACAGAAATAAATGAAGTACAGGCGGGTTTTCGACCAGGTAGAGGCACTAGAGATAATATATTCAACATGAGGATCATCATAGAAAAGTGTAGAGAATTCAACGTTGACCTACATACTTGTTTCATTGATTACACCAAAGCTTTCGATTGTGTACAACATCAGCAGTTATGGGCTATTATGAAAAATATGGGATTTCCAAACCACCTTATACAACTCATCGCACTGCTGTACCAAGAACAACAGGCAGCCGTAAGAATAGAGGGGGAAACATCAGAATGGTTTGAAGTACAGAAAGGAGCAAGACAAGGCTGTACCCTTTCCCCTTACCTGTTTAACATTTATGCCGAGAATATCATGAGAAACGTAAGAGATGACCAAGAACACACAGAGTTTGACTCATTTAACATCGGCGGGTACCAGATCCCGGAAATCAGATATGCTGACGACACAGTCCTCCTATCGACCAACCCAAAAGGACTTGAACAATTACTTCTGTCCACCAAAAAACACAGCGAGGCCCAGAATCTATACCTAAACACCAAGAAGACCAAAGTATTGACAACAGACAAAGTAAAGCCCAAACCAGAAATTGAAATTGATAACGAAGAACTGGAAAGTGTCAATGAATTCGAATACTTAGGATCAATCATTAACAGCTCTGGCGACTGTGCAGTAGAAATTAAAAGAAGACTTGCAATTGCTTCACATAAGCTAATACAGATGAAAAACCTATGGCAAGGCACAAGCAAAGAAACAAAGTTACAACTGATCAGAGCATGTATATTCCCAGTAGCAACATACGGCTGCGAGACTTGGACACTCAATAAAACAGTTGCAAAAAAGATTACATCATTCGAAATGAAATGCTACAGAAGGATGTTGAGAATACCCTGGACAGAAAAAAAGACCAACAGAGAAGTACTGCACTCACTAAACGTACAGGAACATTGGCTCCTAAATACCATCGCAATAAGGAAGCTGACATTTTTTCGGTCATATAAAAAGACATAATAGTCTGGAAAAAACAGTGATGGAAGGCATGGTCCCTGGAAAAAAGGGGAAGGGGTCGACCTAGACGACGGTGGACCCAGGACATCACAGAGAGTCTGAACTTGTCTTTGGCTGATGCAGGTCGACTTGCCCAGAATCGTGATGCGTTCAGAGCAGCTGTAATGGAGACAACGTTCTGGAAAGAATACGTCACATGATGATGATGCCCCTATTTGTGAAGAAAAAGCATCGATACCTGAACACTGTCTGTCACGCATATTCAGTGGATTTTAACCCCGCCCCGCCCCACCCCCCCCCCCCCCCCCGAAGAAGAACTTACCTCAGTGTTTTCTTAACTTGTGACATTACGGAAAAAGGAAGTTATCTCCGCCAGCTGTGCCAATTTTAGGAACCACACCATACCTCACGCTTAGCCAAGTGCCTGTGCCTTTCTTTAGGAACTTTATCTAATAAAAAAACAGTACCGTTAAACTTCAACGTCCAGCGATTTCGGGACACTTTGTTAACTTAAGCAACCCGCAAAAGCTGGGGCTGTACACGGAAGAAACTACTTTTACCTAAGCAAAGGTTTAGGGCTGTTTTTTTGTGATGTATTTCCTATGAAGTGCCAGAATTCACCTTTCGGTAAGTCTGCGTGTGTGTGTTTGTTGGGATGGCCAGCCCTAGTGTGTTTTTTTGAATGAAAGGAGATTTATCTTTTCTTTACCCTTTTAATTAGTTCGACCTTATACTAAGGTGCATTATATTCCTTGTACGGGATCTCTCCTAGTGGGATTGGGTAACTGTGTTCATTCCCCCCTCCCGTAAAATTTGTTGATTTAAAGGGAGACAATTGAGAACCCTAGCTTTCCTCTCCCGCCCCCCCCCCCCCCCCTTTTCTGTAACCCCTTGCCTCAGAGTAATAAATTTACCAGTGGGTTAAATTGCCTATCTCTGATCCCCCCCCCCCCCCCCCCCTTTCTTGTCTTTTGGGACCGGGTTTTGTCTGTTAGTAGATATAAACGGGAAACGGTGGATGGGATATTTCTCCTCAAAAGCCCCTCTTCCCTAGTTATATTTGTATTCTGTAACTTTTTGATTTTTGACTGTAAATGTACAATTATGTGTGAGTCCTTTATGATAATAAAGGTATGAATATTTATTTGTGTTGGTTGTCGGTTGGCCTAAAACTCCAAACATTTCCATCTGTGTAGTTTGTATTCATGTACGTTGAGCGACAGAATCACCAAATCGGTGAGCGCGCCTGAGCGACTGGAACTGACACAATTGTTTGTGCAAAAGAGAGATAGGAGTAGTCTGTGAGAAAACAGATATTGTCGTAATAAGAGACTGTCCTTGCTCCTTCCCAGCGCTTGTGAATCTACTACCTCATTCACCTAAATCCTTATTCTCACAGAGCCTTCAATATCACTTTACACTCTAAAGGGACCAATATTCATCAGCACCCTCTCAGATAAAAATTACGACAATATATGGTTAGCTCGTTCGAGATTCTGAACTTAGTTAAAATAGAGTGTGGTTGATTGTCTTTGTGAAGTAGGGTATAATCTTTAAAAGTATTACTTCCCATTAGACCAAGCCGTTCAGTATTTTGGGCCAACCACACAATAATTAAGACAGGTTTGTTTTTCCACAGGAACAGGCAGTTAGTGATAATAAAAGATTGTCACATTTGTATTCTCTGGCAGAGGGAATTGAAAATTTTGGTTATATAATTGCTGGGACTGCGTGATTGTTTTACAATCACTAAAGGTTATGAAGCGTTTGAGTTGAGCTAAGCTAAAGACGGATTGTTCTGATTTTTTAAAATTAAGTTAACTACGTCTCATCTCAAAAATTGTCTTCAGGGACGGAGTTTGTTGTTAGAGAATTAACATTTTCTGGGAAATTTTTTTTTTTCCTTTTAAATTGTTTAATATAAATTTTTCTCTACTGTTAGTAAGAGTAGATTCTTTTCTAGTGTAACTTACCATTTAATTGGCATAGTTGCTTGCGTTACGAGTCTTAAGTGACAATAATAGCGGCGATAAGTTAACACACGAGGTCATTCAGTAAAATTTTTTACTTTGTTTTTCTCGTAGCGGCTTTGAGTTTTTCCCCTTCTTGTTCCATCTTACTATTCTCTAGTCTTAGAAGCATCCAGTTCTTTGACAATGGCTGAGAGAATTAGGATAAGATCCATTTTGAGACAGGAAGCGAAAGACTCAGGATTAGACACAGAAGCCGCGAATCTGTTTATCACCCAGGAACTGCAAATATATGACGCGGAGCAACAAAGAGCAAGCAGAGAGGAAGGAGGAGCAACAAAGAGAGAAGCAGAGAGGAAGGAAGAGAAACAAAGGGCAGAAGCTGAGAGGAAGGAAGAAAAAGAGAGAGAAGAGAGGGCAGAAGCTAGGAAGAAAGAAGCGGACGATCGTCAATTGGAACAGAAGAAAATTGAGGCAGAAATGGAAGCCCGCAGAGAGAGAGAAAGAGAGAGGGAAAGACAACATGAATTAGCGCTCAAGGCTTTAGAGAGTCGGAGTGCCTCTACTTCAAATAATGGAGAGCCGTCTTCGCCCCAGTCTCAAACAATGGATCTCTCCAGCACTCAGTCTGCCCAATTAACTGCGATGTCTTTCGCTTTAGAGTCTTTTCCTAGCCCTAACGAAAAAATTGACAGCTACCTAGAAAAATTCGAGAGACTCGCGAATCTTTATGGGTTAGAGAGTACCCGCTGGGCGCTCAAACTTTCAACGTCACTGAAAGGCAATGCTTATGACGTGTACACAAAGCTGGGACCGAATCAACATGATTACGACATGTTGAAGAAGGCCTTACTACAGCAGTTTGAGATGACTGCCCGAAAGTTTCTGCAGTTGTTCAGAAACAGCCGAAAAGAGAGCACGGAAACATTTCCCCAGTTCTCTTCACGTCTCACGGGTTATCTGACAAAGTGCATTGAATTATCTGACCTACCTCTTACATATGAGGGACTACTTGAACTTGTTCTTGTGGAACAGATAAAGGCAACTATGTCAAACGAAACCCGTAGATTTTTGGCTGAACAGGGCGCAGTCAGGCTTGAGGACATACTCAATAAGGCCGAACGCTATACCAATGCAATGGCCGAACTTCCCAGCACTAAACGTAAACCCACAGATGAGCCATCTCGTAAACAAAATCTAGAGCAGTCATCCTATTCCTCTAATTCCTCTCAGAATTATAACCAACGAGAAAATAATACCCAGAGACCTCCCCAGGAAAAATCGAAATTCTACAAAACCCGATACCCCCCCAACAACAATTCTGATCAACCCACCAAGCCTACGTGGCAGCGCGGCCACCAAGGTCAAGGAAAAGGAAAGACCCCTACACCAGGAACGTCTGATCAGGGCAAACAAACCGGTCCAAACCGCGTTGGATGTTTGCATACAGCCTCGAAAGGTAGAGTCAATGTCAGTGATTCTCAACCTGAGGGGGACCGACCCTCAACTCGAGGAACTGTAATTTTGTCTCTTTGACACTGGATTAAGTTTTAGTTGTATTGTTGCTAGACACCTAGTCAAACCAGGTCAGGAGACAGAGGAAACCGTCAAACTTAGTGGAGTGTTTAAGAGTGATGCGCCCAGGACGCTGCCTATCGCACTGGTAGAAATACACTCTGATTTTGTCAGAGGAGTTATAAAAGCGGCCATTATGGATGATCCTATCTACCCAGTTATCCTGGGATGTAGATATGTGTTTATTGGGAGACCAAAGGAGCCGATTGTGGCAGCGGTAACCACAAGAGGGCAAGCCAAGAAGGAGAGGGAGCCTGCGCCAAATTTGTTGCCGAACGAACTGAAGGAGGCGCAACAAAAGGACCCTACTCTAGAGCTCTGCTTTAAAAAACTGCCCATGGCTAAGGACCCCAGACACAACGGAGACATCTTTTCTAAGGATGGCGTATTGTATCGTAGAACGGGAAACCCGGACACGGGGAATAACCAGCTCCTAGTTCCGACGCAGTACCGAAGCCAGATCTTAGAGATGGGGCACTCTCTTCCCTTTAGCGGACATATGGGACAAAACGCCACTATTCAGCGAATAAAAACCCACTATTGGTGGCCAGGAATGAACTCTGACATTGTCAGGTACGTGAAATCCTGCGCCCAGTGCCAACGGGTAGCACCCAAGCACTTGACACCCCCAGTACCTATGGGGCAAATGCCAATAGTAGGGACTCCATTTGAACGGGTTGCTGTCGACATTATTGGTCCTCTGGAAAAGACCAAAAGAAGGAACAGGTTCATCCTGACCTTAGTTGACACTTGCACTATGTGGGCCGAAGCCGTACCGCTACCATGCACTAATTCCAAGCATGTCGCAGAAGCCCTTGTGCAAATTTTTACACGGTTGGGATTCCCTCAACAAGTTTTGACGGACAATGGATCCCAATTCCGTAGCCTGTTAATGGAGGAGATCTTTAAGATCTTGAGGGCCAAACATATCCACACAAGTCCCTACCATCCGGCCGGAAATGGGCTCGTGGAACGTTTTAATGGCAGCCTCACCACCATGTTACGTAAGCTGGGTCAGGAGAAACCGGAAGACTGGGACCTATATATATCGGCTGCCTTATTCGCCTACCGAGAGGTTCCCCAAGCGTCTACGGGATTCCCGCCTGCTACACTTTTATTTGGCAGACCTATAAAGGGGCCATTAGAAGCCTTACTTCGGTCCCTGACAGACCAAAAGGCTGACGAGACAGTCGTCTCTGCAAGCAAGTATGTATCTGAGCTCAAGGAAAGGCTAAAGCTAGGATGGGATCTAGCTACAACCAACCTTACGAAAGCCCGCGCTAAACACGCTAAAAGATACAACAAAGCTGCAAAAGAGAGAGAGCTCCAACCAGGGGAGAAAGTTTTGTTGCTACTCCCAACCGGAAGCAATAAACTTCGCATCGGATGGCAAGGGCCGTTTACCGTCCTTAAAAAGATCTCACGTACCAATTACAAGATCTCCATCAAAGGAAAGGAGAAGGTCTTCCACATAAATCTGCTAAAGAAATATTTGGAAAGACCGGTGCCATCCTCCGAGCATCTCCTGGCTGTCGCCATAGCAACGGAAGACGAGGAAGATGATGATGGTTGCATGGAGTATCCACTGCAACCCACAGAATCCTTTAAAGATGTCAAGTTCGGCGACAATCTCTCACCTGAACAACAAACAGAAACCAGGGCTCTACTAAAACAGTACAGTGCAGTCTTAACGGATGTACCTGGTCGAACAAATCTCATTGAATTTGATATGAAATTAACAAACGAGACCCCTGTTCAAACCAGAGTTTACCCCATCCCGTACGCTAAAGCGGATGCACTTCGCGGAGAAATAGACAAGCTGCGTCAGGCAGGAATTATCAGTGAGTCTACATCTCCTTACAGCTCGAGTGTAGTGCTGTTGCAGAAGCCCAATAAGGAAGTCGGCTGTGCATTGATTACAGGTTGCTAAACGCTGTAACGGAATTCCAGCCCGAACCTCTCCAAACTGTTTCTGAGTTGTTCACCAAGCTCAGCAAAGCAAAGATCTTCTCCAAGATTGACCTCAGTAAAGGTTATTATCAAATACCAGTCAAGGAGGAAATTAAACCTTTGTTAGCTTTCAGCACTAGCGAAGGACATTACACATTTAATGTGATGCCGTTCGGTTTGCATAACGCACCAGGAGTGTTCACCAGGATGATGAGGAAGCTTCTAGAGCCTTTGCAAAGTCCCCATATCCATAATTTCATGGATGACATATTAATTGCATCGGAAACCTATGAAGAACATATTGCTACGGTTGCTATGCTCCTCAGGAGACTACAGGAAACGGGTCTCACAGCCAGACCTAGCAAATGTCTCATCGGGTTTGAACAGTTAGACTTCCTGGGGCATACTATTTCTCACGGATGCAGTTGGCCTATTAAGAAGAACGTGGAGAAAATTGTGGCAGCAAAAAGACCCCGAACGAAGAAAGACGTACGTTCCTTCATATCGCTATGTGCATACTATCAGAAATACATCCAGAACTTCAACGGACTGACAGCACCTCTGACTGACCTCACCAAGAAAGGTTGTCCTGATAAGGTCATATGGGATCAAAAGTGCGAACACGCGTATAGCACTTTGAAAGGACAGTTGTCGGCATACCCCATCCTAAGGTTACCTGACCTTAAGAAACCTTTCATACTGAGAGTTGACGCGTCAGGTCAGGGCATCGGGTCAACATTGCTGCAAGCCGATGACAGTGACCTGAACATGCTATTTCCAGTTGCCTATGGCAGTCGGAAACTGAATAAAGCGGAACGCAACTACAGTGTCGTCTATTGAGTGTTTATTCCTTCAAAGTGGAATATATTCCAGGAAAACAGAATGTCGGAGCTGACTTCTTGAGTAGAAACTGGACCACGGAGGAAGAGGAGAAAATCGACGATGCCAATCACCCTAAAACTACCGATCAGGGCAGCTTCATTGTCATAAATTAAACATGAAAACGAGTTTCCATGTCTCAAAAGTGGGGACGATTGTGACGTACGTCTAAGTATGACAAATGAATTTCCCTGACTCGATGGATGATAACAGAATATTGGCCTCTCATAACTTTAGAACCCCTGATCATCTGTTGTAACTTTTACCGGCATGCAGCGGTACCATCAAAGAACAGGCTGATCTTCAGAATTCAACGTGGAGCGGCCGCGATCTAAAGAATCAGGGAACTCGCAGCTCACAGAGTTAGCTTCTCGGGAAATTTTCGCACTCTTATGCGAGCAGCCTGAGACGGAAGAAAATCGGTAGACCGGGGAAAACGTAGGAATCGCAACGTTTAACACATCGGCGAGGTACCCCGAATTTTGCTCAAGATCAAGAAAGGTGCGAAAATTTAACACGCGATACTCCCCATTTTAAGTTACATTCGAGAAGTATAAATAGAGAACTCCGATAAACTGCATTTTATCGTTCCTCTGACAGAATCCTATTCTTGCACTAGCATAGTCGGAATCCTGCTGGATTTCATCTACCTTCGTGACTATTGGAGTGTATTCTTTCTGTGCAGACGGTAATTTTTATACATTAGCTTCGAGTGATCATTGGCCTCGAGTTATTTCTATAGATTTCAATGGATTGTGGTGTAAATTTAACCTTATTAAATAAACCCATTTTCAAAGTTCTAGTGCAAACTAATGTTACAGCTAAAAGTACTTCCTAATACAATTGACGCGTAAATTTATTTTGCAGACGTTAAAGAGAATTATAACTTTAATACAGTTTAGTTCTGTATAGATAGATGTGCTTTTAATTATTTTTAACTCACGGGAAGTTTTCCTGATTTGTTAATTGACGACGCTAATAAGTAAATAGGCTAACTGTAATTTATCGCGTCAGATTATAATATGATTTGTAATGCATTTCTTGTTTTGATTATCTTTCATTCAGAACGATCATTCAACCTGCATCCCAGCAATTATTAACTATATACAGAGTTCTGCCAAACTCAATTTGATAACTCCAGTAACATATGAACTTTTTTAAAGCTAAACTTGTGGCGACCTGTAATGGGCCCCCGCTCCTCTGAACGTAACTGAGAAAAAAGCCATTCAAGAAACACTTTAAAAATACTAAGTTCATATATGAGAGTCCTTAAAAGGAAACTGGAAGCAGAACATATTTTATTCACTGCCCCCTATTTTTGAAGAAAAAACACCGATCTACCTGGACCCTGTCTGTCACGGATATTCAGTGGATTTTTAATCCCCCCCCCCCCCCCCCCCCCCGCCCCGAAGTAGAACTTACCTCAGTGTTTTCTTAACTTGTGACATTACGGAAAAAGGAAGTTTACTCCACCAGCTGTGCGAAGTTTAGGGACCACACCATATACCTCACCGCTTAGCCAAGTGCCTGTGCCTTTCTTTAGGAACTTTATCTAATAAACAAACAGTACCGTTAAACTTCAACGTCCAGCGATTTCGGGACACTTTGTTAACTTAAACAACCCGCAAAATCTGGGGCTGTACACGGAAGAAATTACTTTTACCTAAGCCAAGGTTTAGTGCTGTTTTTTGTGATGTATTTCCTATGAAGTGCCAGAATTCACCTTTCGGTAAGTCTGCGTGTGTGTTTGTTGGGATGGCCAGCCTATAGTGTGTTTTTTTTGAATGAAAGGAGATTTATCTTTTCTTTACCCTTTTAATTAGTTCGACCTTATACTAAGGTGCATTATATTCCTTGTACGGGATCTCTCCTAGTGGGATTGGGTAACTGTGTTCATTCCCCCCTCCCGTAAAATTTGTTGAATTAAAGGGAGACAATTGGGAACCCTAGCTTTCCGCCCCACCCCCCCCCACCTTTTCTGTAACCCCCTTTGTGGTGAAGTGGGATGTTATAAATATTTATAGGGGACTTAGTGTACTGACTGAGATCAGCTGTGAAGGTATCTATATCTATTAGAGTAGTGTATTATAGATAACCTTACTTGCTACCACATATCTCTATATCTCAGTCAGAATTATTCTGGAATAGTGTGATGCTACGTTATGTGTCTAGGGTATGTGTATGATGAAGTGTAAGTCAACAACAACAGACAGATAAACAATTTAATTTAATCCACTACTCTTGACAACACTGTGACACTCACATACATATAACACTCTACAAAGATATCTTAAAAGAGTCACTGATAAACTTTCAAATAACAATAGGTATTCATTACTGGCATGAATGAATATGTGTCCTGATTCAACTACAAGGGAACCAGGAATCACAATCAATTTAAATTACAAGTTATGTACAGAATGTATTTAATATGAATATTGTAGTGACATATATTATTACAAATGTTCTATGTGTGTCAGTTGTGTAGTAGTAAAATGAGGTAATACTGGTTTTGTTTTGTTCAAGCTCTGTTGGTATTTGTCATCATGACTTCAATAGTTTGTCTTTAGGGACTAGTATTGGAGATGTTCACAGTTCCTGATTTTAAGACAAGTAAATTCCCCTCTTAATGTTAATTTTACAAAGTTAGTTCAAGATGAGGGGACATAATGTTGAGCTCAGCTGGCCAAGTTAGCTTATCTGGCGTGATGGCGGCAGGAAAGGACTCCTCTGCTCGAATTCTCCTCTGGGCTCTGGAGACACCTCACTGATAGCTAAAAGGACCAAGGAGTATGCTGTCCGACACTGGATTCAGCAAAGCTCTGACTAGGTGCTGCTCAGTACCATCAAGACCACTGTCCGTCTGAAAAAAAAAGTTAGTGCTTGTAGCCTAACACGCGTGATAGTAGTAATTGTGTATCGCGCGACGCGTGTTTAATGTTCGGCTTTCTGCCTCTCCCTTCTCGCTATCCTTTTGTCCATCTGTTCGTTCGTTTTGGTAACGTAATGTAGAAAAAGACATGAATGGAATTTAAAATTTAGGTCATTACGCAGTCTGCCTCTTAATGTTTTTCCAAGAAATACAGCACACGTTTCATTGAAGAAAGCGGGTATAATACAGTAAGCTTTTACTATCAACGTGAAAGCGTTACAATTTGCAGACGAAGCAGAAAACAAGGGGGATTTCGAGTACATTCTTTGTGACAGCACTGTCATTTTACCATTGCTCTTCTCTTTATTAATTTTATTTGTTAGGCTTCATATTTACCTAATAATTTATATATGTGGATTAGAATATTTCATGACACCTCCCCTCTTAAAACAGACATTATATGTCAGTCCTTTATTCTATATACACATAGAGAAATTTATTATTATTTCTGGGGTTTACGGTGATTCTCATCACACGGATGGCGGCTTAAAAAATCCGCTCCCAAATTGGTTTTTCCAGATATATACTCAATGCTAAAATTATATGGAGCCAGAAGCAAAGACCATCGGAGTAACCTAGAGTTCTCATGCTTAGCCTGTGCTAAAAACGATAAAGGTTTGTGATCTGTTTGCAACTTAAATGCCTTCCCATATAGATAAATATTGAATTTCTTTATTGCCCATATTACTGCAAGACATTCTTTTTCGCTAGTTGAGTAGTTGATTTCAGCTTTATTCAACTTTCTGCTAGCATATGCCACTGGGCTTAATTCCCCATCCAATGCATCTGATTTCTGTAGTAGAGTTGCACCTAACCCAATATTACTTGCATCCGTCCTTACTATGAATTCTTGACTTAAGTCAGGTAATTTCAAAATGGGTTTACTTGTGAGCTTTTCCTTCAATTCTTGGTAAGTCATTTCACATTGTGGTGTCCATGTAATGCGATCTGGAAGTCCTTTACGTGTCAATTCAGTTAACGGTGCACATATGGAATTAAAGTTCTTGATATACTTCTGGTAGAAACCACATAATGAGACAAAGGATCTCACGTCCTTCTTGGTTTGTGGTCTCGGGGCTTTCTGTAGTTTCTCTAAATTCTTTGGGTCAGGGGTCATGTTTCCCTGATAAACTGTGTGTCCCAAAAATTCCAATTCTTTACATCCAACGCAACATTTGGTTGGTCGGGCTGTTAAATTTGCCTCCCTAAGTCGATCAAACAGCATGTTCAGAGAGTCAATGTGTTTCCTCAAATGTTTCTGTTGCTATAAGGATATCATCCATAAAATTTGTTATACAGGGATTATTCAGAGGATCCAATAATTTTCTCATCATTCTAGAGAAGACACTAGGCGCATTCTTCAATCCAAATGGCAATCTATTAAACTCATAGTGTCCTTCTGAGGTACTAAAAGCTAGGTATGGTCTAACCTCAGGCTTTACTGGAATCTGATAGTATCCTTTACTCAGATCCACTTTTGAGAAATATTTAGCTTTATTTAGTCTGGCAAACAGCTGATTTGTATCCGGCAATGGATCCACCTGTCCTTCTGTAATAGCATTCAGTCTCCTGTAATCTATACAGAGTCTATGTTCTCCAGAGGGCTTCCTTAAGAGTACAACACCGGAACTATACGAAGACTCACTGTGCGAAATAATTCCTTCCTTCAACAGATAGTCTATCTCTTCCTTCAAAGCTTTTTCCTTAGCAAACGGAATCGAATATGGTTTCATACAGACAGGTGTGGGGTCTATGAGTTTTCATATCATATTCCAATAGGTTTGTATGCCCTGGTCGGTCTGTTAACACCTCTGCATGATTATTTAGAACCTGTTGCACTCTCTCTTTCTGAGTTTTCGTTAAATGTGTACTGATTTTCACCTGTGCTGCTGTCTCACAGGGGTGTAATGGATATTCAAATGATGAAAGTGGTTCCTTTTTTTCATCTCCATGGCGATGGACAAGGTCAACAAGTGTGTCTCTTCCTGATGTTCTCTTTCCAAATATTTCTTCAGGAGATTCACATGATAGATTTTTTCTTTCCCCTTCTTATCTATCTTATAATTTGTTCTAGACACCTTCTCTAGAACTGTATATGGACCCTGCCATCCAATTTGTAACTTATTCTGACTCCCAGGCAAAAGAAGCAGTACTTTCTCTCCCACAGCCAAATTTCTGTCTTTCGCCTTCCTGTTATAATAGGCAGCATGTTTCTTCCTGGCTTGTTTCAAATTTTCATTGGCAAGTTTCCAGCCAGTTTTCAACCGAGTGGTCAGCTCATTCACATATTGGTATGAAGATGTAATGTTTTCCTCTGCCTTTTCATCAGTCCACGTTCTTAACAAAGCTACATATGGACCTTTAATTGTGTGGACCTATTTGTCCATGCACCGGTATGGTCTCTTCCACTCGAAGCTTTATAGTGATGATTTTTCCTCCCAGAATTATCATTCACAAAACGACCGCTACCAATTTTTCTTTTGGGGCTTTCTCCCCACTAAAAAATTCTTGATGAGAGATTTCCTCTCTACATCTTCTTCCTCCAGTTTGTTTAAGTCCGATTGAGGGATTGTCGGCTTATCCTGGGGAAAGACATCTTTTTGCACTCTCCGCATAGTGGCCATTGTAAAACAGTTAAGTGAAGCTTGTCCGTGAAAAGGGGCTTCCCATTCCATTTGGTCCACTTTATCAAATCTATTTTTCTTTTTATTATCAGGCCTAATTTTGCCCCATGGCGTTGTCCAGGTCCTGATATCCATGTTCCCACTTTGTGGGTGTTCCCTCATGTGCTATGCTACACCTTTCTACAAAATTCTCAATGTCCCATCTTGCTTTGGGCCAATAATAATTGTGAGCCACCTTTTGAATGATGGTACCTATCTTCTCATGGTCCCCATCTGTTTCACATGTAGGCTCCTTATTAAGTCTGCCCTATATCTTTTTGGAAGAACCAGCTGTCCGTGACCATTGGATCTAGCTCCAGTCTTCCTATACATCAACTTGTTTTTCATGTAAAAATCTCCCTTGCCTGGAGTTGTATGACAAGTTGACAATTTTCTGAAACAAGGCTTGAGTGTTTTATCCCCAGCCTGTGCCTTCCTCATCTCTTCTGGAGCGGTATCTAACATAATATCCTCCTCCTGTCTTGAGGTCGACCTGACCTGAAGGGTTGCCATATACACAGGTTTCCTTCTGCAACGGTCAGTGTCATGATTGTCCATCTGACAATTTTTACACCACCTTTTTCCTTGGTTGAAAGATTTTCTTTCATCATATTTCCTTTCATCGAATGGTGGGAATTTATTTTTATTTTCATACCGTGGCCTATCAAATTGGTGCTTACCTTTATTTTGATCCTTAGGATCAAATTTATTAAAGTTCTGTGGTGCCCTAAAGTTTTCCACCTGTTTCTTTTTATTACCTGTTACCTCTGCTTGAGCTGCTTGATACCTTTCAGCAACATTTAGCAACTCACCCAGCCTCTCTGCACCTTGTTCCATGAGAAACTTTCTCAGGTCTGGAGCCATGGACTCTCTTAGTTGCTCTATAAGGACCATTTCCTTAAGATCTTGGGTTTTTCCCCAGAGAAGTCCATTTCTCCAAGTATGTCTCTATTCGTGCAGAGAACTGGTGATAGGTTTCACCTGACAGTAGTTTAGCATTCCTAAATTTTTTCCTGTAAAACTCTGCATTCTTTTCATACCTTAACAAAAGAGCCTGCTTTAGCATGTCATAATTTTCCTGATCACCTCTGCTCATTTTTGCAAAAACTTCATAAGCTGCCCCACGAAGTCCCTGAGATAACTTTAAGCTCCACCTTTCTCTCTCTAACCCATACGTGGTAGCTAATAGTTCATACCTATTTATATAGCTCTCAATATCATCGTCTTTCTCAACAAAATGATCTAAATGAAAGTTCATAGCTGAGGTTGAGGCTCCCTGAGTAACCGTGGCATCAGAGGCAAAGGGACTGGCACCATTTTCAGGAGCATGGCCTTGAAACTCAAACTCCCTTAGTCGTAACTCATGTTCCCTTTGTAATCTCTTCTCCTCCTTTTCTGCTTCCCTCTCTGCAGCTAATTTCCTCTCTTCTCTTTTCTAATTTCTTCTCTTCCTCTTTTCTGCAGCTAATCTTTTGTCTTCTCTTTCTGCTTCCAATTTCTTAGCCTCTTTGTCAGCCTCAATCTGCAACCTCTTAGTCTCAGCCTCAGCTTGCAACCTCTTAGTCTCAGCCTCAGCCTCAAACTGTAACTTCTTAATTTCCTTGTCAGCCTCTAACTTTCTTTCGGCTTCAAACCTTCTTTCTTCGCGTTCAATAAATTTGTCACATTCCGTCGTGACATAGGCAACCATAACTTGCCCATCTAATCCTAACTCTTTTGCAGTCTGAACCGCAGCAGATCGAAATTTGGCCAGGTCCGCCATTGTCTATCAGGTAAATTTTTATAATGTCTACCCAACAATTCAATTTCTAACTATATATTTAATGGACAACACAGGCACCGTGAGCTCAACCTTATTTAATTCCACCCAAGGATACCTTTTAATTCTTATATTCCCTGAAGTGAATTACCCCCAATATTTTTAATAGGGAAAGATTCAAAATCCCGGACGAGCCCCCAATATATGTGGTGAAGTGGGATGTTTTAAATATTTATAGGGGACTTAGTGTACTGACTGAGATCAGCTGTGAAGGTATCTATATCTATTAAGAGTAGTGTATTATAGATAACCTTACTTGCTACCACATATCTCTATATCTCAGTCAGAATTATTCTGGAATAGTGTGATGCTACGTTATGTGTCTAGGGTATGTGTATGATGAAGTGTAAGTCACAACAACAGACAGATAAACAATTTAATATAATCCACTACTCTTGACAACACTGTGACACTCACATACATATAACACTCTATGAGAATATCTTAAGGAGTCACTGATAACTTTTCAAATAACAATATGTATTCATTACTGGCATGAATGGATATGTGTCCTGATTCAACTACAAGGGAACCAGGAATCACAATCAATTTAAATTACAAGTTATGTACAGAATGTATTTAATATGAATATTGTAGTGACATATATTATTACAAATGGTACTCTATGTGTGGATCAGATGTGAAGAGGTACACAAATGGGGTAATCCTGGTTATTTGTTTTGAGCTCTGGTTGGTAAATTGTCATCATGACTTTCAGATAAGCCCTGTTAGGACTAGTATTTAGATGTTTCACAGTTTTCAAATAAATTCCCCCTCTTATAAGTTAATTTCACAAAGTCAGAACTACGTATGAGCTCTGGCTAACACAAATAATGTTTCTCACCTCCTTAGACTTATCTGGCCGCGATAAACAGCATAAAAGGACATCCTCTGGTCAGAATGTACTAGTTAGTGTGCTCAAACGATACACCTCATTCTAAGATGGGGTCTGCTAATGTCTAAGAGAATCCATGTCCGACACTGCATTTATAAACCTTTGACTGATGATGCGCAAAGTAAGTGTACCATCATATATCACTGAACCCGTCTGAAAAAGTTAAGTAGTTCTTTGTAGCCTTACACGCTTGATGGTAGCATTTGTATATAAAACGCGCCGACCTCGTGTTTTAATTGTACGGGCTTTTCCTGCCTCTCCCTTCTCGCTACTCGCTAGACCAGGAGTGCTCAAAAACTTTGACCACGGTCCTGAAACAAGAAGGTTGTACCTTCTAGTCAGACGTAATTGTCTACCTACTAATTTTACCCTGCGCACCCAATGACATCACAAACATAGAGTTCAGAGTCGTTACCGCCAACTGCTCTTGCTCATCTGAAATACTTTATACCAAGTCATACAGCACATCGATTCATTGAAGTTTACTCGCTCTGCAATTCCAGTAAGCATATTCTTTCTACGTTAATAAGCTAGGTGTACAATTTGCAGTACTGAAGCAGCCATTCCATGCAGTTTTAGGGGATTCTCCGAGTACCTTGTGCAGAAGAGAGATAGGAGTAGTCTGTGAGAAAACAGATATTGTCGTAATAAGAGACTGTCCTTGCTCCTTCCCAGCGCTTGTGAATCTACTACCTCATTCACCTAAATCCTTATTCTCACAGAGCCTTCAATATCACTTTACACTCTAAAGGGACCAATATTCATCAGCACCCTCTCAGATAAAAATTACGACACCTATATGGCAGCGAGACCTGGACGACCTATGCTAAGCAAGAAAGAAGGCTCAATACCTTCCATTTGCGGTGTCTACGCCGCATCCTCGGCATCTCGTGGAAAGATAAAGTGACAAATGTCGAGGTGTTGTCACGTGCTGGCCTTCAAAGTATGTATACGCTGCTTAGACAGCGCAGACTTCGCTGGCTTGGCCATGTTCGCCGCATGGAAGATGGTCGCATCCCAAAAGATATCTTCTACGGACAATTAGCAGATGGCAAGAGAACAGTTGGGCGACCACAGCTGAGGTTCAAAGATGTGTGCAAGAGAGATATGAGAGCACTGGACATGGATCCAGCAACATGGGAGGATGAAGCTGCCGATCGCACTAAGTGGCGATGCTATTTACGGCACCACCTCAGATTGGGTAGTGTCTAACACGGCGTGTTGTCCATCGTGATTTATGTTGTTAGTGTCTAACACGGCGTGTTGTCCATCGTGATTTATGTTGTTAGTGTCTAACACGGCGTGTTGTCCATCGTGATTTATGTTGTTGTTGTTGATAGTTTTTAATGTACTAATATTCTCCTACGTCCTATTATAAATGTCTTATAAGTCCTACAATCACACATACCATAAAAAAGACAAGCAGTAACTTACAGACTTTCAAAAAAAAAAAAAAACATAAAACAGACGGATAAAAATGATATGACACGATCTCCAACGTGGAACAGCTGATTAAGAAAGCCCACAAGTACCTGTTGATTAAGAGCTAAGAAGAACAGGCTGGCTTTGGATGTCACAATGTGAAGAACCTTGTAGATAGCACTACAAGGCTATTCATGATCTAGAATTCCCATGGTAAGGGAAATTGAGGGACACGAAGAAATATAAGGGAAAAAAAAGTGGAGACAGATATGGAAGGTAGAAAGAAGACAATTAAAGACCCTTGACCGGAAGGCATAGGACGTGCAGACTTGGCATAGATTAGTTGAAAGTCTTAACGATATTATGACATGTTTTCAGAATCATATCGGCATACGGTGCTCTTTCAGTCTTTGGCCCGAGAACTGAATTAGCTGTCGGAATGCCAGGGTTTTTTCCGCACCTACCGCTACGTTTATTGCAATATTAAAATGCTAATTTCTTTGTTCCACATTTCTGCTGCTCCATTTTGCTTTTCCATCCAGTTTATATTAATACTAACATTCCAGGAGCGTTTTCTGGAAATGTTCTTGGATAAAACAAAGAAAGCCAGATATCTAGAACACATTATGGTCTGGTGCACTCTTCTCAATCATTGTTAACTTAAACTACCATCATCATCACCATCATCACCTCCATGAAGCACGAAGTCGCCACTGTAGATGGCCTCTTGACGAAGCCTAGTCAAAGCACAAACACTTGCAGCGTTGGTTTCCAGCCCCATGCACAACCGCACATTAATCACCTTTTACATAATACCTCAAGGTGTACCCATGCACAACCGCATATTAATCACCTTTTACATGATACCTCAAGGTGTACCCATGCAAAACCGCACATTAATCACCTTTTACCTGATACCTCAAGGTGTACTCATGCACAACCGCACATTAATCACCTTTTACCTGATACCTCAAGGTGTACCCTTGCACAACCGCACATTAATCACCTTTTACCTGATACCTCAAGGTGTACCCATGCACAACCGCACATTAATCACCTTTTACCTGATACCTCAAGGTGTACCCATGCACAACCGCACATTAATCACCTTTTACCTGATACCTCAAGGTGTACCCATGTACAACCACACATTAATCACCTTTTACCTGTGTTAAGGGCGCTCTCGGGATCCCCGTGTGTTATGGGTGCTTCGATGACTTCTAGTATTTGAGGATGACCAAGTTATTATATGCGTATTCAGTTTATAGAGTCAAAGTCCCTCGGGTTCTTATCACTTTTGTAGGATTCCGTAATACTGTTCGTTGGTATCGATAATGTCTGCTTAACCCTTGTGATACATTCTGTGCTGAATATGTTTCATATTAAATATTCGACCCTTGACTGACCTGTGTTAGTCTCTTGTCTTATTGATTATATTGGCAGTGTGAGATGCAGCGTGTTAAGACATTAATCATCACTGGTCATGATCAGTTGAAGATGAATAGCATTTAACTCAACTCCGAATACGATAGTTGATAAGACTGTGATTTTGACGACTCAAAATATTTAATTAGTAATTTCATACCATGAGCAGACACCAACTACATGGGAACAAAAGTCACATCACATTCATATACGATCTGTAAGAGTTCTCATTATTTCATAAGCACATGTTCACAATCTCTATCTAGAGTTCTGGTTAGAGGTCAGTTCCTTTTAACGGCCAATGTCCTTTGGCATAAATTCAGAGGCTAACTAGACTTACTCCCGTCGCTAGGCTTACGCTTACGCTATACAATATCCCAAGTCGAATGTATAGTGGCAATGGCCACACATGCCATACGCTGCCGTTGGGGCCGAAGCCCACACGTCGAATGACGTTACAAAGACATACGCGTCATGCATAGAGCCAAATCAAATGCATACTGCAACAATCATCGACATCGGTCGATGAATATATCTCTATTCGTTTGAGGTGTTCCACAACCGCACATTAATCACCTTTTACGGGATACCTCAAGGTGTACCCATGCACAACCGAACATTAATCACCTTTTACCTGATACCTCAAGGTGTACCCATGCACAACCGCACATTAATCACCTTTTACATGATACCCCAAGATGTACCCATGCACAACCGCACATTAATCACCTTTTACATGATACTTCAAGGTATACTCATGCACATCCGCACATTAATCACCTTTTACCTGATATCTCAAGGTGTACCCATGCACAGCCGCACAAAAATCACCTTTTACCTGATATATCAAGGTGTATCCATGCACAACCGCACATTAATCACCTTTTACCTGATACCTCAAGGTGTACCCATTGTCGTAAATTTATTTTGAGAGAAAAGAGTCGTAGAAATAGTGGTCCGGTTTAGAGTGGAAAATGATGATGGTAAGCTCAGTGATAGAAAATGTAGAGATTTAATAGTTACTTCACAGCGTGCTGGAGGAGAGTAAAGACAGACTTATTTACGACAAATCGTGTCTCTCAATCTTCTCTTTCACTCTCCTGGTCAAACAATTATTTGCCAGTTTTCCAGACTCGCATCTGCGCGCTCACCGATTTGGTGTTTTCAAACACACACACGACGTTGATACAAACTATATTAAACGAATAGGGGAAAAGTTGGGCTTTGGGTATATCCAACACACAGAACTAAATGAGTTTATGTGATTTTATTCACTTTAAACATCAATCACTAAAAAATATCAGATATTACATAAATTATCATAAGTACACAAATGCAAATAACAAATTTGGGAGGGGGTGAAGAAGATTGGTATCGACTAAGCCCTTCCCGCTTATTAGACAAAGACAAACCCAGTCCAGAGATAGATAATATCAGGAACACGGGTACGTTAACCTAACAGTAAAGTTAATTACTCTGAAAGAGGTGTTACCAAGTTAGGTATAAGTGATAGAAAAAACAACCTGTTCTTCCCAGCTGTTCTAAGCAAATGGAAAGGAGGTGGTTTTAAACAGAGTTAACAAATTATCAACTATCCCACTTAAAGGAACAATGTAGGGTATACAGAAAAGATATATGTTACCAGGTAAGCAAGTTAACAAAATGGTCACACAAAAGAATTAATTTCCTGTCATTCATACACGCGCTAGCAAAGGCCTTCGCTCATCTTGCTCTCACTTACCGATTGTGAAAAAATCTTGCACTCCATAGAATAACACAACAGCAGTTACACCTCAACTAAATGTATGAGTGTTTGTTCAAGTTCTAGCCCCAGATTATCGGGTAGGCGGTCAGCACATAAAAGGGTCCCGTAATCGCTGGAAAATGAATCTGTAGTTGTGTCTCTTTTCTTAATAACAGTTTCTATGGGAGGGCACGGTCTCTGATACCGGGGTGAGGATGGTGTGGTCTATTTGACTATGCCGCTGATAATAAAATTCTTACGCGTGCTGGTACACTTTATCCGTGAGGTATGGTTTAAGTCCAGTGAGAAAACTAGTCACATCACTGTTCAGGAAATTATGAATTATCTCTCGGTGTCAGTAAACTAACAAAGCTCGGGCCAGTGTTCTTCTTCCCGTTACGACTTACGTTGTTTGATGGTGCGTTAAATTTGTCTTTGGGTGTGCTTTCTTTGCTATAAGTTAGATAGCGGAATTCCAAACATAGAATCGCCTCAAAGATTAAAAATTTACACAGTCTCAACAAGTTCTGCGTCAGGGGAACTCTACACACTGTTTATGCTTTGCTTTGCTTAGATTGATTTCTTTATTGCTTTCTTAATGCTGGGATCGCACAGGTTACGATCACTCTGTATGAAAGAAAAAAAAAAAGACATGTAATATACCGAAAACAAATAACCTTCTAAAGCGCGATGAATTTCCCGTTAAGCCTATTATATATATGCTCGCGTATTTAATTATGTATTTTAATAAACACTGCGCGAATTCTAGTGGTTAAAAACACACATCTATAAAACTAGGACTTAACTGAATTTATTAATTATAAATTCCTTCGCGACTTTAAAAGTTAATTTAAGCATCTATTATCTTTTGAAATAATATAATAGATAGATCATTATATTTAAAACTGGAACTCTTGAGATGGTTTAATTAAATAGATTTAAATTAACACAAAATCCCTTTAAATAGAATGACTAGACCACTGATCACTTTACACAATATATATTTTACCGCTTTGCACAGAATTAGAAATCACTGCAAATATATATAAAATCCAGGGGAAAATCTATAACAAGATTTCAATAAAGCTAGTGCTTCTGTAAAGGTCTGGCCAGCGAGTGATAACGTGTCTAGTTCTACATGGTCTATTTAGCTAAAATGAAATGTAAGTTGAGTGGGACATGATAAACTTGACAACTTATTTGATCTCACGAACTTTTGGGGATCTGACCGCCAAATCAAGAGAAAAAGCCGCCCCCTGGTCTTCGTATCCGCTCGCTGCTGCCCGTTTCGCTTTCCCCCGTTCGCTCGGTTCCTCGATTGACACCGAGACGCGAAATTAGCGGCAAGCAACTGCGTCTCGTATCAGGGAAAACTACTGTCTTTGATAGCGCCGATAGTCTCCCCTAAGATCCTCAGTTCGTCTCTTTGATCTCGTCGCTGTATCCTACATGAGTCCCGGTGGAATGCGTTCTGGCAAACGAAAAGTTACAACAAATGTTCAGGGGTTCTAATGTTATGAAAAGCTAAAGGTCCCTTTAAATCATCCATCATATCAGGGAAAATTCACTAGTCAAACTAGACGTACGTCACACCCATGCACAACCGCACATTAATCACCTTTTACCTGATACCTCAAGGTGTACCCATGCACAACCGCACATTAATCACCTTTTACCTGATACCTTAAGGTGTACCCATGCACAACCGAACATTAATCACCTTTTACCTGATACCTCAAGGTGTACCCATGCACAACCGCACATTAATCACCTTTTACCTGATACCCCAATGTGTGCCCATGCACAACCGCACATTAATCACCTTTTACATGATATCTCAAGGTGTACCCATGCACAACCGCACATTAATCACCTTTTACATGATACCTCAAGGTGTACCCATGCATAACCACACATTAATCACCTTTTACACGATACCTCAAGGTGTACCCATGCACAACCGAACATTAATCACCATTTACCTGATACCTCAAGGTGTACCCATGCACAACCGCACATTAATCACCTTTTACCTGATACCCCAATGTGTGCCCATGCACAACCGCACATTAATCACCTTTTACATGATATCTCAAGGTGTACCCATGCACAACCGCACATTAATCACCTTTTACATGATACCTCAAGGTGTACCCATGCATAACCACACATTAATCACCTTTTACCTGATACCTCAAGGTGTACCCATGCACAACCGCACATTAATCACCTTTTACCTGATACCTCAAGGTGTACCCTTGCACAACCGCACATTAATCACCTTTTACCTGATACCTCAAGGTGTACCCATGCACAACCGCACATTAATCACCATTTATCTGATACCTCAAGGTGTACCGATACAGAACCGCACATTAATTACCTTTTACCTGATACCTCAAGGTGTACCCATGCACAACCGCACATTAATCACCTTTTACCTGATACCTCAAGGTGTACCCTTGCACAACCGCACATTAATCACCTTTTACCTGATACCCCAATGTGTTCCCATGCACAACCGCACATTAATCACCTTTTACCTGATACCCCAATGTGTGCCCATGCACAACCGCACATTAATCACCTTTTACATGATATCTCAAGGTGTACCCATGCACAACCGCACATTAATCACCTTTTACATGATACCTCAAGGTGTACCCATGCATAACCACACATTAATCACCTTTTACACGATACCTCAAGGTGTACCCATGCACAACCGAACATTAATCACCTTTTACCTGATACCTCAAGGTGTACCCATGCACAACCGCACATTAATCACCATTTACCTGATACCTCAAGGTGTACCCATGCACAACCACTCATTGATCACCTTTTACATGATACCTCAAGGTGTAGTAGTGCTATTCTTTTTTTGTCTCTTCAGAGACCTACCGGGAACTACACAAAGTTTACCGAACTATGGCACTCCCCCTTTAACTGTAATTGAATCAATGGAGTTATGTATAAAACATTTAACAAAATTGACCATTCCCTCAGCTCAGCTTTTTCTTCACGTGTCAACACCTCAAGGAGCAAACTTTCCACAAAGTATATCTTCCTGTCCCGTGCCATCAGCTCAAGGTCTGTCCATGTTTTCTTCATCCTCTTCGTATCTGGCCCCAGTTCTCTTCTCCGTGTGTTCTGTGGTCTTCTTCTATGTACGAACATTCCAGGTGCCACATATGGAGGTTCTCATACAAAAGAGAAGGTTAATCAGCAGCACAGTCACTTTTCGGCTTTCTCTGTGCGGTTTCATGCACCTCCGTGCTAGAGATTCTCACCTTCTCCCGTCTTGGATGGCTGATTTTTATTATTAGATAACCGCTCTAGTCCACCCAGCTGCAAATGATTGCGTGACTTTTCTCTTCAGTTAGGGAAATAAAGCGGGATTGTCTCCCCTGCTCTACATTGGTGGTCCAACAATGGCCAAACGTATAAGGATGAGGGTCTTCAAAGGTATCAACTTTCGCTCAAGATGACTCTTGACAGAGATAAAAAATAGAAGAATGAAGCTTCTATTTAAGGGTGCCTCACGGATATTTTACAGAATGGCAAGCATAACAATTGAGATAATCTAAGCCATTATGAACTTATTATTCTCCGCCCCATCTGTGAGTAAAACTATTGAATCGTATTATCTGAGTCCCCAGCTGAAAGTGATTCAGCAACTATTAATTTACTAGCTCTGTGTATTTAAAAAAAACGGAGTCATATCGGTGCCAATTTACTCAATAATAGTTAAATCAACTATAGATTTGTATTTACATACAACAAGTTTAAAATCAATTATTGGTTAACAAGATTTAAATAAATAAAGTTATTTTAACAAGGACAATAATCAATTAATTGTGATCATCATCGGATGATATGGGTGGACATTTTACAGAGTTCCTTTACTGTGTCAATACTTTGGTACTCAACCGGTCAAGTGTTGACGATGATTTTCGGTAATGATGAGTTTAGTAACTACTTCTTCCCAGAGGTACTTTGAACTGTTTATTCTCTTCCGGAGTCAAACGCTGTGGTATAAGCACGCCCCTTGCAGCAAGGCTGATGTAACTACTAAGATTGCAAGCGTCTGCGCAGAGCACTCCCATAAGTGATAGTGTAAATATGAGATGCGTTGTGAAATGTAACGTGGCAAGGGTTGATCTGGGCTCTTTTCCAGAGTGTTGGCCTTGAAGGCAGACGTTCGTGTTTACCGTCTGAGGACGTAGTGCCCTGTATTATCAGCCATAGTGGCCGATGAATATGTTCCAGTTAGGGAACTGATAGTAATTGTGCAAGCCTTTGGAGGCAGAGTATTAAATGCACTGTTAGATAATTGGATGTTCTCTGTGTTCGCCGTGGAGGCAGATTGATGTATTTTTGACTAGAGGAATTTCTAGCCATTTAGGTCAGTAGTCAACTGTCTGTGCGTGTTTAAGGGCCATGGTGAATATGGGCCTGGTTTAAACGTCTTGATTGAATATGAAACTTGGCTGGGAGCTGCATGCCTGTATATAATCGTATGTATATCTTCACCTTGAGTATCGTCTTAATAGATTGTAAAGAACCGTTTGCCAGTTGTTCCAGACTTTTCGGTAAAGTTGAATCGGGTTAACACGTTGATGTTGTGTTTACAAACAGTTCTCGTTATCAGACTAAGACGATTGACTTCAGATGTATAAGCAGCTGAATAATAATCGTATTCGAGACGTTTGCAACACTGAAAGCATGAACACGGAGAGAGCTCAAAGATTATATCTAATTCCTACAACATCCAGAGTCACAGAGCTCTCAACATACATCATGATATCAACATCCAGAGTCACAGAGCTCTCAACATACATCATGATATCATTATCCCCTCCCTGCTGCTTATGGAGCCTGGGACCACCTCTACCGTTGGCTCCTTGTGAAGAGACCCACATGAAGCAATCACCACCTCTACCGTTGGCTCCTTGTGAAGAGACCCACATGAAGCAATCACCACCTCTACCGTTGGCTCCTTGTGAAGAGACCCACATGAAGCAATCACCAGCTCTTACAGTGGTGGTTTATGAGGAAACTTATTTTACATAAAGAGATTGCCAGCCCCATATGCAATTGTACATACAAAAGCCATTTAGATATATATATATATCGAGAGAGAGAGAGAGAGAGAGAGAGAGATGTGTGTGTGTCAAATACAAAATATGAAATAACAAAATGTACACATTACAACTTATCCCAATAATTGTTTGGTTAAGAATTATATCCGCTGACTTGATGCACAGAACCGGCCGTCGGGCAGCTGTTTAAGATGCCGAATACCTTCAGGTGTGTTAGGTATCTAACTGGGTGCACTTAAAGTATGATCCTAGAACTTGGGGCGTAAAATTACTCTGGAGTTACTCCTTTCTAACTTTATAATTCACTTTCAGTCCAATGGCCTTTCCTATACTTTTTTCCTAATATTCTGTGTTCCTGGCTGTCTGTGATTTCTCCTTGGCAAAATCGGAAGCCAGTGCCTAAGTTTTAAAATGCTATAGGTTATAAGCGAAATTTCAGCTTCCACGCACATGATTCTTCGTTGAGGAAAGATCCAATCAGAAGAGGTTCAGTTTAGCATTCCAGTACCAAATCAACCGTCAGTAAGCGTCTGATTTTGGTACGGGTTTCCCCCACCCTCATGTAGAACCTTACTATATACAACACACGATATTCTCCTTACATGTTATTTTAAAACTCGTTTACTGACTTCATGACCATATAAGATCTTGCAACTTCCGTATTGCCTGTCATGTTTACCAAATTCACTACGTCACCGATCTATCACTGATAATCTCTTCCAAGATGTTACTGTCTCATAGTTGATTTATTGAAATAAAGTCATCTGCCGGAAATGTTAAATCATAACTCGTATTCCACTCCTTTCCATCTGGTCATGTCTGCAAGTTAACACAATGTCTTCAAATACCATCTGTTATCCATATTGGAAAACCCGAGCAACGTGGTTTTGTGGCGATTTATCTACATTCTGCAACATACATCTGGGTTTTTCACCACTCCTCAGCCGAAGCAAAGGAGATGTGTATCATTAATTCGTCAAGTGTTGACGATTAATCAAACAAACGCGACGACGTAGCTGCAAAACCGGTCAAGCGGTCATGTAACCCGGGATGGTTGATAAGATAAGACAAGATAACCTAGACCGATGAAAGTGTGAACAGCAATACTGGAAGAATGAGCATGTATAAGGATTGGTCGAGTAACACTGCCGGAGAGGATTAAATACAAGAAAATGGACAAACTATTTCGTCACAGAAGGAAAAGGCAGCGAGGAAGAGAACTGGCCACCCAGCCTCTCGATACTGGACCTAGTTTGGTGAAGTCTCTAACCATTCCCTCCACTACGGTTGTATCTGCTATTCGACCCCCCCAAAAAAAGTTTGGAATGTATAATTTTCTCAACAAATTTACGCCCAGCCTTCTTGTCCTATATAACCAGTTCAAAGGTTTGTTATGTCCTCTTTTCCTCTGTCATGTCTGTCTTAAGTTCCATCTTCCTTGTGTGGGTTTATTGTGCCTTCATCTGTATCTCTTATTCTTGGGATTTCAGAGCGATGACTGCCTTGTAACTGGGATACCATCTATTCAACAAGCTAAAAGATAGGAACTACTAATGAGTGTAACTGTGGCATCGTTAAAATGACTTCTGAACTTCTATTTCAAAGATGCCCAACATATGAGGAACAGAGAAAGCGCATATGGCTCATACCATTGCTGGAAAAGTTCTATGGAGACATCAACAGCCTCAAGCAGGCGGCTGTGTTTTTTTAACATATTCAGGTTGACGTCTTAGGGTAAACGAAGAAGAAGAAGAAGTGTAATGCTATCAGATAATTTTCTCACCGTGTATCCTCATTGCTTAAGTTAGATGAGGGCTTATCCTGCTCTACATGGAGCATTAGAGTACTACGTGACAGAGTGAATGATATCCGGCTGTCTCATCTTCATTATCTTTTTTTTTTTTTTTAAATTTTAATTTAAAGATTTCTTATGTTCCGCGTTGCTCATCAGGTATATCTAGAGGGCGAATGAAAAGTCACGTCTTATTTTTAAATAATTATTTCTTCACTTGTACACAATTAATTTATATGTCATCAAAAGAAAGAAAATTAACTGGCATTGTGTTACATAAAATGATATGTCATATTAACGTAACAGCTTAGCATGAGATCCGTGAAAACGTAATTTCAAAGCTCACAACAAATTTACTATCTCTTGTCCCGTGAGTTTGTTGACCATTTTAAATTTTATTTCAATTTGTTTTGTTTCTCGTAATAAAAACATTAAAAAAATAAAAACTTTTAAAGTCAAATGACATCTATTGTTCCTTCTTTAGATATTTGTTTCATGGGTATCCAATGGATAAAGTTGAGGAAATAAACATTTTAAAATTTTGACTCTTTAGTCACCTATGCATGCGTTGTCTTGTTTTGACGTTCAGTGTTAAGAAGCTTTCTGAAGCAGATATTTGCAAACTGGCTCTGTAATTATTCTCTTACGTTCTCACAAAACGCCCATTTCGGCTCTATCCATTATTTATCCCAGCCTCATTTCTGTGGCAGTTATCAATTACTTTTGAGATTCTAATTTTCTCATGTTTTCCCAGGAATACATTATAGACGAGTTCAAAATTAACCACGTTTGATCAAGGATATGAACTTTTCAAATTTGGGTCAAGGTTATCTTCAGAATGTTCCTAGTTTGTTATTGCTAATGTTCTTAGATTTATACATAACAGTAGAGAATGAATGAAATGAGTTCATGAAAATTTGTGGTCAAGCGGATCTGTACAATACAATATACATCGCTATAGGTAAGATATCATCACAATTAATATACTTTAGGAGGTTTAAAGGAATACGACAAGGACATATGTCCAGATCACTCAATACCCTTTAGCTCCCCAAGGAGCACAGGCATTCAACAAATACATGCCACGTCCTCCTGTCACGTGCCATCAGCTCAAGGTTTTTCCATGTGTCCTCATCATTTTCACTTCATTCTCCAGTTTTATTTTGCATGTTTTTTGTTTTTTTGGGGGGTGGGGTGGTCTTCCTATGCCTTTCACTCCCCATCTGTCAAATTTCACCAAAATTATTGATACTTCTGCCAATTAAGTCGCTCAAGTGCATACGTCCTTAAATAATGATTCTGGAAAGGGATAAATAACGGTGAATTTGGAATTTTGTCGCGTGGGAGAGTGTGTGTGTGTTTAAAAAAATATATATATACATAAATATTTATTTTTATTTTAGCTTGACTACAAGGATCCACTTACAGTACTTACTTAGTCGTTCCTCTTGTACCCTGGGGGTATAGAGGTTTGCCAGAGAGAACGCCATACTGTCCTTTCTCCTGGCCTCGTTCCAATCTAGTCTTCGGTCCTTCAGGGATTGACTAATGTTGTCCTCCCAGTTAATCCTGGGTCGTCCTGGAGGTTTGGATCCCTGGATCTTGGCTTCCCATATTTGTCGTGGTAGCCGATCTTCTTCCATTTTGCATACATAGCCAAACCATCGTAGTTGGGACTGTTCTACTTTGAATCTGCTGGGACTGGGTTTTGAGATCTAGCGGACCATATCTCTTCTTGTTAGTTCAACCACCTTCTTCAGATACCTCATTTCTGAGGTTGGAAGCTGGCTTTTGTGGGTTTTATTTATTGCCCATGACTCACGTCCATATGTCAAGGCTGGGACATAGGTGGAGCGGTATAAAGCCATATTCGTCTTCTTGCTAATCTCTCTTTTGCTGAGGAATCCTCGATTTATGGCCTGAAAAGGTCTACAATGTCTACAAGGATCCAATGAAGGTGCATAGAGTGGACAGGAATGAGATAACCACACGAGGAACAAATGACGTCATCAGGACATGCAGCAGAAAGACCACAGCATAAAATCTCCCCCCCCCCCCCGGGGGTCGTGATTTGGCGGGTTAATTGCTCGTGGATCTAAATTTATATACATAATTGTTCAAATGGTTACTTGTCATGCATACATGCGCGGTACAACACGTGACTGCCGTTAGATTGATGCCAAGACGTGTGGTATTAGTCGAACACGTGCCGGTGGAAGGAGAGGTGAGAAACTGACAGTGGCGTTGAATATGACCCACACTGATGAAACCTGTTGATAGATTTACAAGGCAGTCATTGTTATGGAATCCTCAGTGTAAGAGTGGTAGAGGGAGGCTGAAAAACACATGAAAACGGAACTAAGACAGACATGACAGAGGTAAAGAAGACTTATAAAGACCATGAATGGATGACACAGGATATGACGTCTTGGCACCCATGTGTTGAACGCTTATGCTCCTAATGGACCTGATGGCGTGTATTTTGATTATCTTTCCTTAATGTGTGTGTGTGGGGGGGGGGGGGGAGGAGGGGGAAGAGAGGCTGAAGGGATAAAGAAAAAATAAGACTACCTGCATCCTCAAACGTGTCGTACAAGGCCACTAATGACGTTGTGCATGTGGCTGACAATCTCGTCATTTAAAACTGACTGCCACAGAAAGCACTGCTGCTGTAACATGTAACTGCTTTGTGCAGGCTTCCTGTAAGGACCAGGTGCAATGGAAAATGATGATGATGATGATAGACTTCTGTGTCTCTCTCTGTCTCTTTCAATCTGTCTCTCTCTCTGTCAATCTATCTCACACTCTCTTTGTCAGTCTGTCTCACACTCTCTTTCTGTCTGTCAATCTCTCTCTCTCTCTCTCTCTCTCTCTCTCTCTCTCTCTCTCTCTCTCTCTCTCTCTCTCTGTCATTTTGTGTCAATCTGGCTCTTTCTTTCTGTCTTCTTTTAATTTGCCCTCATTCAACATTTACCAGCCATCTCAAGTCTGTCAAGTCTTTGGTTGATTTATCGATGGAGAGTGGGTTGTAACTGGACACGCAACTATACTGAAATCTGGTAGCACTGTATCATCTCAGAATAGATACTGTTTCTCTTGAAGCGTATGGCACTTTAACTTGCAATTATGAAGTATAGCTTTTGGGTTAAAGGTGGTTGTAGCTGCTGTTGCTGCTCTAATGATACAAAAGATCAGCATTCATTCATTTTCATTTGTACAGTCTACTGAGCATGGGTTCGTAACTACTGCTGGTTCTCTTGTAAGAGAAGCCTACTCTAAAACATTCATACGCTGTTGTATCTGTGGTGTCTGTAGCAAGGTGTGTTATATGTTGAGGTTGCCGGCTTCACGTGCAGCCTTATATTTGTTGCCCATTACGAGTTGCCTGATGGAGCAGTGGTCACATTCTTTCTTTGTTTTCTTAGAGACCCCATGGCAACTGCATGAGGTCAGAAGCTGATCGTCGCATTAAAATTCTGTATTGTTGTGTGTGAAAACATTGTGTTGGTCTATTTCCCACAATAGAGTTTATGTACGTGACTTCCTTTATATATATATATATATATATATATATATATATATATATATATATATATATATATATATATATATATATATATATATATATATATATATATATATATATACACGAGGCGTGTTCAAATGAAACCCGACCGTGCTGCGCCAAGTGGAAATTCGTAGGAGGAGCATGATGACGTCACATCTGTCGTAATAAGTACATACGATTGTACAAGTGTGTAAGTGTTCATTCTCCTAGTATTCATTGGTTGTGCTGCAGACCGTTAAAATAATGGCCGGTGTGATAAGGAATCCGTCCAAAAAATTCAAGTCACAGATTTCCGCCGGTAAGGTTATGCATACCGCATTTTTTGACCATGAAGGGCTTCTATTGGTAGACTTTAAAGAGCCTGGCGTGAACATCAATGCCATCCGCTACAAAGACACACTAGACAACCTGCATACAGCCATCAAGAATAAACGACCCGGCATGCTTTCGCGTGGTGTGATTCTGTTGCACGACAATGCTCGTCCACATGTTGCGAACATTGTGCAGGAAGCGTTAGCAAGGAAAAGGTGGGAAGTTCTGCCACACCCAGCCTACAGCCCCGATCTGTCACCATGTGACTTTCATTTGTTCGGACCCTTAAAAAAATCTCTAAAGGGACAACGATTCGACTCTGATGCAGACGTCAGGGCCTCGGTGACCAAATGGTTCAATAAGCAACCAGTCATTTTTCTCGGACGGCATCCGCCATCTACCCAAGCAGTGGGATGCGTGTCTGAATGCCTATGGTGACTATTTCTAAAGAACCCCAGTGGGTACTTGCTTCATAACAATTGCTGTATTTAATTATACTACTTCTGCTGATGTACCTTACATATATTTGTTATAAAGCCACTGGGACGGGTTTCATTTGAACACACCTCGTATATCGTGTTTTCTTTCTTTATACTTTGTTCGTTTGTTTGTTTCATTCATTCATTCTTTCTTTCCTGCTTTCTTTTTGTTTTATTCCTTATAATATGTCATCTTGTCTTACTTTTCTGTCATTAAAAAAAATAAATAATCCTGCATGTTATTCTACTAACAATTATCTACATCTCTTTTCTCGTTATATTCCCTATTCCTTATTGTAATTGTTTCTCTCTCTCTTACTGAGGTCTCTGTGGAGACATAGATGGAACAGAACTACTGACCTATCGGTTATATCTGTAAGAGGTGACTAATATCAGATTGTGCCTGTGCACACATACAAGACAAGTTGTTACAACAACCATCCCTCCAATATCACATGAATGATCCGGGGTAGTCGTCTTGCAAGACGGACTGCTGTAACGCAGTGGCGTATTCTCTATGTGTGCTCTGTGCGTGCTGCGCACACCTATGCCCGAAGGAAAATAAAAATTTAATATATTATTCTATAAAATATTTCTCTTATAATGTTCTGCTTTCGGACCGCACGCATCAGGATAACGAATTTTCCCGCATAGAATCTACGAGTATATCTAGTTTCAGTTTCCCAGACGCGTTTTATAGTGCAGTTTTTTTGGTTGGTAGCAATCGCCCGAAGTTTCTCGGGTAATTCCGTCACTATGCGTGCTGCACCTTTCGGTTTTACGTTTGAAGACTGGTTTGTGTGGATCGGGGTCATGGCCAGATACGTAAATACAGTACGAACATGCGTGCGGTGGTCTTGCAGCTCTCGAGTTGTAAAAATCGGCTGTGTCCGTCCAGTGTTTTTTGTGATTAATTTTTGTTAGTTGCCGGGAATGCAGATTATTACAGTGACAGTGAGTTTCAAGTTGTAAGTTAATTAGTATTTCGGAGATAATTGACATATACCCCTAATAACTATCGTTGCGTAATTGAATATAGTTGGTTTTTAAATTAAGAGGGGAAGAAGTTAAATAGTAAGCGTACATATTCATTTTAAGTAGCAGCACGCCTCGCTCGCATTACCAGGATACGCCACTGCTGTAATGTAGGCTCTATAATCCATGGGTAGCTGAAAAAGTTTAATGTGATTTTAGTGTTTTGCTCTCCAGTCTTCTCTCTCTCTCTCTCTCTCTCTCTCTCTCTCTCTCTCTCTCTCTCTCTCTCTCTCTCTCTCTCGCTCTGTTTATTTTGTTTTTTATTGTTGCTTGTGAAATACCTTTTCAAATATTGTTTTTCCTGTTTCACATCCTCTTTTTTCTTCATTCTCTTTTTCGTTGCATCACCACCACCATCACCCCCACCATCACCACCACCATCACAAATGTTTCTTCTTCTGGACCTCTTCTTTCCTGTTTCTTGTGCCTTCTTCTTTACGTCTTCATTCTACCACAGTTTTTGTTCTTCCCCTCCACTTCCTCACCCGTCGTGATCTTGTTATCTTCGTACTCATCCTTCTCGACCTCCTCACCCCTTTCTTCACCCATCATCGTCATCAAGAAGTAAACGTTAAGTATAAACACTCCGCGTAACGCTTTAGATTAGGTCCTGATTTATGAAGTATTCAAGTTACGCGGCAGTTTCCTTATCTCACGCGTGACGTATTTAGGAGAGGTCAGAAATGCAAGCCAGATCTGGCAAATGTTTTGTTTATATACATATACTGATACGTAACTCTATCTTACATGATGTCGGTTTGGGAACTAGGACATTTGGGTTTATTTGTGGTGAAGGTGAACGAAATGAGGTAATATGGTAAAGTATTAAGACCAACATTCGAAACAAGAAGCCCACATAACGACAGCGAGGTTCACTTCAGGGACAAGACTCACGAAACGATGCGCAAAAGGGTTAATTAATCTCAGTGTATGTTGTTTTTGTTGTTATTGATCCATCGGCGTTTGGGCTCTCGCCCTTTGGCCCAATGTCATGTAGTGATATCTGCACGTGCTTGCAAGTTATTGTTTTATTCAATATGATGTTTTAAATCTATCTGCCCGCGGAGGAAGGAGCATTTCCTTATAACTGAGTCGTGGGCACTCAAAGAAGAGGTGGTCAACAGTTTCATCTTTATGATTAACGAATACAGCTACATAGCGAGCACTCGTATGACAGAAAGAATTAGGACACGTAGGCGATACACATGTAAGAGAAGTGATAATATCACAGGGCGATCTAACCAGAGACCATCCGAAAGGCGCCATCGCCTTGCAGCGAGCGTGATTCGTTAACATGACATACGGCCAACTGAGCACAAAATACAAACAAACTGCCTCATAGTAGGCGGTCATCATAACGACAGGACACGAAAACTATGGAATATAGAATCACGAAACAACCCAGACTTTGGTTATAAAAATACCATTACATAGAAAAAATCAAATGAGAGATGATGATGGTGTAAAAAAGGGGGGATTGGTAATAAAAAAAAGATTAGATGCCTTATATCTAGCAGCAGTCGGTGATACTTTATGTACACGATTTGAGAAAACAAAAGCCTGCCCTCTTATGTTATAGACGACTGTCTTAGTGTTCAGTCCGTTTTATTATTGTGTAGTCCACTCTAGTGTTTTCTGAACATTTTCCGCATGCGCTGACAACACACGAACTCCCAGGTCATTCAGCAGCAGATTTCCAATACCTCACGAGTTCTTATTACATGCCACCATAATCTGATTACGTTTCAAATTATGTCTAATTTACTGAATGAATGGTTTAGATTTTTTTTTAAATTAATTTTTTTAAATTAATTTAAATTAATGTATTTTTTTTCTCCCTCTTTTTTAACATACTTTTTTTTTTTCCCCCTTAACCAGCGGCACTTGGGCTTTCAGCCCTTCGGCCCAATGACATGTCGTTGCGAGGCTGGGGAACCTGAGGACTTTCCTTCCAACCCGGTCAGGAGCTTCGCTCCTTCCCATCCACAGAGGGTTTATCACAGGAGCCGTTCAGGCTATTCAGTCAAATTTCCGGTCGTAAACATTTCTTCAAACGCTGACGCCTGGGTTTGAACCATGAACACCTGGTCGACAGTACAACGCCGAAGCCATTACACCAGCGCGGCTCCCTTTTAACATACTTAAATTTGATTATGACTGGATGTTACAAATGTATGTTATTATTATACCTTGATAATATTGTATGCTTAAATAATGCTCAAAATACATGTGTTATTGAAAGGATACGGTATGTAAGATGACAGAGAGAAGAAGGGCAGAATGTAAGACGGGCCTGCGTGCCCAATTCTTAACCCTTCAAAAATAAAGTTCGTTCGTTCGTAACCCGCTATCTTGTTTTCTAACCCTCTATCGTGTTTTTTAACCCGCTATCGTGTTTTCTAACCCGATATAGTGTTTTCTAACCCGCTATCGTGTTTTCTAGCATACTTTCTACATTTCTAGCCGCTCTCTGATTTTCTTAGCTACTTTCTTGTTGTGTAACCCTCTCTATTATTTTTTTAGGCCGCTCTTTTTGTATTCAAGCTTGCTTTCTAATTTTCTAGCCTCTTTCTAATTTTCTAGCCTCTTTCTAAGCCTCTTTCTAATTTTCTAGCCTCTTTCTTATTTTCTAGCCTCTTAATATGTTCTAGCCTCTTTCTTATTTCACTAGTGTAAAAGCCAGACCTAAGACGGGAATTAAATTCAAAAGCACCAATACCTAACGGCAATTTTACGTATTCAAAAGTATTTTAAAAAGCCCAAAATATTTGTTTTGACGTCTGAAGTTAAAGTGCTCTGACAATATATACTGCCATCAATGGTACCTATACCTTGTAGCGGTATGGCAGCTTGTGTACCCTGACAATCCCCAGAGCTATGCCAGTGGGAGTTTTACTCCTGGTAGGTTCAACCATGCTGGACTGGTCTGCGTGGGTAGGGGTCAGACAAAAGCTGGTACCCTGGTCCTCCAGGTTGGGGGTTTTAGCACAGGGCCGACACCCCTGTCTGTGTAAAAAATCACACACGTTACGGAAACAGCAATAAATGGAAATACTTTGATGCGGGACGGACATCCGGAGTCTTAGGCTCGTATGACTGACAGTGGTGAAAGCCGAAAGGAAGCCACTGGCATGAAAACGGATGCCCAGACCGCAAAACACGAAACCAGAATTGGTTTTTGGAATGTCAGAACTATGAACGAGGCAGGAAAGCTGAGACAGATTACAGCAGAGATGAGGAATTACAAACTACATATCCTGGGAATAAGCGAGAGCAGATGGACAGGGATGGGGAGAATAAAAACAGCTACAGGGGAAACAGTACTTTATTCTGGTAGAGAGGACGGTCAGCACAACGAAGGTGTAGCCATTATCCTTAAGAAAGGAATGGAAAGGTCTCTACTGGAATGGAAACCCATTAACAACAGACTAATAAGAGCAAGACTGAGAGGGAGATTCACCAACACCACAATTATACAATGTTATGCACCAACAAATGACAGCGACGAAGAGATCAAGGACGAGTTCTATCAACAGGTACAAAAGGAAATGGAAACTGTACCCAGGTACGATCTTATCATAGTAATGGGAGACCTAAATGCGAAAGTTGGAACACACAATAATTATAACGAAAGAGTAATGGGGAAATGCGGCAGTGGAACAGTAAATGAGAACGGGGACAAATTAATAAGCTTCTGCAGTATTAACAACCTGGTCATCGGAGGAACACTTTTTCAACACAAAGAAGTGCACAAGTTAACATGGGAATCACCAAACGGACGAGACAAAAACCAGATAGATCACATAATGATCAATGGCAGATGGAGACATGCACTACAAGACGTGAAAGTAAGAAGAGGCGCAGATGTGGGAAGTGATCATCACCTAGTAGTAGCAAGACTGAAGGTGAAACTCAGAGCTGCTGGACCAGTTGCAGTCAAACAGAAAAGATACAACATCACGAAACTTAAGGACCCCCCTCACCAGAAAAGCGTTTGTGGTCGACGTAAAGAGACGATATCTGATTACCAAAAGCCAGGAAAGAACAGAGACCGACGATGTGGACCAGAAATTCAACACCATCTCAACAATATATAAAGAAAGCAGCAAGTCATGCTTGGGATTCCAGGAAAGAAAGAGCCAAGACTGGATAACACCAGAAACGCTAAACACCATAGCGAAGAGAAAGGAAATGAAAAGGAAGAAAACAGAAGCTAAGTCTCCCAGGTTAAAGGCAATATATAGTGAACAGTACAGTCAGCTGGACAAGGAAGTAAAACGTCAAACCCGTGCTAACAAAAGGACATTTCTGGATGACCTTGCAAGACAGGCAGAAGAGGCAGCACTGAGAAATGAACAAAGCACAGTTTATAAAATAACTAAAGCTATCAGTGGAAAACGAGGTGCAAACAACATAACGTTAGTAAGAGACAAGCAAGGAAATCTCATCACCACAGCACAGGGGCAGGAAACAAGGTGGGCAGAGCACTTCAGAGAAACACTGAATAAGGAACCACCAGAGACTCAGCTGAATGTTCCTGAGGCTGAAAGTGACTTAGACGTAAATACAGACATTCCACGAAAAGAAGAAATTATCACAGCTATCAAAGGGCTAAAAAATGGAAAAGCGCCTGGTCACGACAATCTGAATGCTGAGCTATTCAAGACAGACCCTGAACTAGCAGCAGAACTATTAGAACCACTATTTGCACAAGTCTGGGAAACTGAGACAACACCAACAGAGTGGAGTAAAGGAACAATTGTCAAATTGCCCAAGAAGGGCGATCTTGCAGACTGCAACAACTGGAGAGGAATTACCCTCCTCTCAGTTCCCAGCAAAATACTAGGCAGGATAATCATCCAGAGAATTTCAAAAGCAGTTGACCATAAACTGAGGAAAGAACAAGCGGGCTTCAGAAAGAACAGAAGATGTGCAGATCATATATTTGCCCTCAGGAACATTATAGAGCAGTGCTCAGAATGGCAGAGACAGCTGTACATTAACTTTGTTGATTTTGAAAAGGCTTTCGACAGCATACACAGGGACAGCCTATGGAAAATTCTGAGGGCTTATGGAATTCCCAGCCGCATTGTTTCCATTATAAAAAGCCTCTATTCTAACTTACGTGCAGTGTTGGATCGAGTAATGTAACTTTCGAAGTGAAAACAGGAGTACGACAGGGATGCCCCTTATCAACAACATTATTTTTGACAGTCATAGATTGGGTGATGCGCCAGACAACAGAGGGCAGTCCAAGAGGAATTAGATGGACAACGTTTTCTACACTGGAAGATTTGGAATATGCAGATGACATTGCACTGCTCGCGCATTCACACCAACACATTCAAGACAAAACTGATAGACTGAATAAGTATGGCCAGCAGGTTGGCCTGAACATCAGTCTGAAGAAGACAGAGGTCATGACACTAAATGTGGGCAATCCTGAGCCAATAACAGTAAGGAACCAGAAGTTAGAACAGACAGACACATTTACTTACCTAGGAAGCATAGTAACACCTGACGGCGGAACAAGCAAGGACATTAACAACAGAATGAATAAAGCGGGAACAGCCTTTGCTATTCTCAACAACATTTGGAAGTCTTCCCAGTACAGCACAAACACCAAATTAAGACTGTATGAGAGCTGGGTACTTTCTGTGCTTCTCTATGGTGCGGAATGTTGGAGAGTAACAGAGAAGGAAATGTCGAAACTGTCCTCCTTCCACACAATCTGCCTAAGGAAAATTCTCCGAATCTTTTGGCCAAACACCATCAGCAACCAAGAACTACTTATTCGGAGTAACCAGGAGGACATGCACACCATCATAGCTGGCAGACGCTGGAGTTGGGTTGGCCATGTCCTCAGAAGGGACCCTGATACCATCGCAAGAACAGCTATGCTATGGACCCCCGAGGGAAAGCGAAAGAGAGGCCGACCAAAAACAACTTGGCGGAGAACTGTGGAAGCTGAGATGCAAAGAATGAACCACAGTTGGGGCACTGTACGAAGGATGGCAGCCGACCGAGCAAAGTGGAATCAATTTGTTGCTGCCCTACAAGACGCCACCAGGCGTGATGGCCGCTGACTGCTTTGACGGTTGGCGGTTATGGATCAAAGAAGAAGAAGAGACAATATATAACAGCATTCTTCTTCTCACAACGCGCCAGAAGAACGTGAATTGCTTCCTCCAGTTAGTAGTACTACGTAGCAGCAGCGAGGATCATGTCGTAAATTTTGAGAAGATAGGACTGAGTTATTTATGGTCCGGTACTAGCAGAGGTAATGAGTGATAGCTATGTGAGAGGAAGGTGTAAGAGATAGTTCCTGTTTTCACGAGGAGAAATGGTGTAAGAGAAAGAACGGTCTTGGATGGAGTAATTCCTCTCTATCCAGCCTATCTTTTACGACTCTATCTAAGGTAGACGCACTTTCTCACTTGTACCAAGTACGAGTCACACCACACTCACGTACACACAATTTTGTGACAGTAATACGTACAGACATGTAAACAAACTATGGATAACATTTAAGAGCAGGGGTTTGACCACACGATAGCTTAAGGTTTATTATGTTTATTTTTTCACCAGAAATATCACAACATCGAAAAAAAAAAGAATTAATCAATAAATTTTAGTTACATAAGAGAAATGAAAATACAATCTAATAGTCCCTCTTAAACTAGGAAAGATCCCGACAGGGGTAATTTACCCAAAAGATCAACAAATAATTAACAATGGGGTAGGGTTATTTCAGGACGGGTAAAGAATAAGTCCTTAATGTAACTGTTACACCCCCCTAATGTAAGTGAATCGTCATGGCCAATGACTTAAATGGCAGCACTGATAACGTATTGGTTTGGTGGATATTGATTATCTGCTAACGTTACTGTTGTGTTGTGGATCTGGTAATGTCTACAGTTGATACCTACATATACGCCACACAGGCAAACACTGTAGAAGTCTACTGGTAAGCGATGCACAGGTTCTCGATACAAATAGACCACGCCCACTCCGGGGCTATTTCTAAATACGTGTTAAGTTCCCTGTCACACTTGTAATATTAAGTGCGTGTGTTGGTTTAGTCGTTTACACCACAGGTACGTACACAAGAGTCATGGATGGTTGTAAACGACTGGTGACATTTCATATGGGTTTATTCACGTCACAACACATTGATGAAATACACATAGAATACCGTTCACAGCACAACCCAAGATATAAATTACCACATAAGAACTGCGCACTCGGCAGCTACAATGATATCATGATTCATGGCCTAAAGTACTCTTATTAAACTCAGCGCTATAAAGAATCCTCAATAACAATCCTCTCACAGGAGCTATCATGATTCATGGCCTAAAGTACTCTTATTAAACTCAGCGCTATAAAGAATCCTCAATAACAATCCTCTCACAGGAGCTATCATGATTCATGGCCTAAAGTACTCTTATTAAACTCAGCGCTCTAAAGAATCCTCAATAACAATCCTCTCACAGGAGCTATCATGATTCATGGCCTAAAGTACTCTTATTAAACTCAGCGCTATAAAGAATCCTCAATAACAATCCTCTCACAGGAGCTATCATGATTCATGGCCTAAAGTACTCTTATTAAACTCAGCGCTATAAAGAATCCTCAATAACAATCCTCTCACAGGAGCTATCATGATTCATGGCCTAAAGTACTCTTATTAAACTCAGCGCTATAAAGAATCCTCAATAACAATCCTCTCACAGGAGCTATCATGATTCATGGCCTAAAGTACTCTTATTAAACTCAGCTCTATAAAGAATCCTCAATAACAATCCTCTCACAGGAGCTATCATGATTCATGGCCTAAAGTACTGTACACTGCAGTTATAAACACTTCCACAATAATTAAAACTGCAGTTTCATACTACGCTGTACCCACAGCGAAAAATCCGTCGACATTTTAAATTCAGCACTGTACAGGCATTTCACACTTCCCCAAAAAACACTGTCTTCCTACCCGGTCAAAACGCCCGGAACACTCTCCCTAGATAACACACTCGTCCCGCTCAAAAGCAGACACGAGAGTTCCTCACGGTCAACACAACTCAGTCAACCAATCATCTGCGGGCTAGCCGCGAGCTATTCTCACTCCGTTCAAAACATTACAGAATAAATATATCAGCGCTTTTCACGCTGTCTGTAATCTGTCTCTCGAAACTATCACGAGATACTCTCTAAATAATTCGATAGCTAACAAGCAACTAAGTGCTATAACTCAAAATCTATTTCAACTACTGACATACTCCAGTTTACTTCCCCTTACACTAAAACTGTTCGTTACATCTTACCTCACCCCCAGAGAAAAAAATTGATTCTATCAATTTTTTGACAAATACATTCCCCAAAACCAAAAAAAGATTAAGAGGACAATGAATCTCTAACATATGCGTCTAAGAATTACTTTAAGTTAAGTTAAAATAAGACATCTACAAAATATAAGCATTAAGTGAAATGTAAAAATGAAGTATCCAATGTAATCAATTAAGCATACCAAAAATAATGCATTACAAAACCAAGTTAAGTGAATACAGCACAACTAAATAGGAAACAACCGATAGTACAAGAAAAGACAAGATCAAGCAAACGAAAAAATGATCCGTAATAAAGGTAAGTATGAAATCAGAATATGAGGAAAAAACAATAATATTACATTCAAACAATTTGTTATATGTAAAATAATTACAAATATCACAAGTAGCTACACTATATTAAGTTATACCATTAAAGTTACAATACATAGAATGAAAGTTTTTAAGAAGCGAAAGAAGAAGTATACAATGAAAATGAAGTGAAACGTAAATAAAGCACGAAATGTAAACAAAATATGAAACCATACTGAAAAGACAATAGAAAAGAAGGAATGGAATGAAGGATAATCAACAGAGACAGATAGAAAGCAAAAGGTAAGAATATAGAGAACGTTGGTAAAAATATATACTAATAACAATTTAGATCAACAACGTATTTCAAAATAAATACAAACACGATCGAAAAGCACAAAAGAAAATAACAAAGTATTCCTATACTAATACTACAAAAAATAGTTTATAACTAAACAAAACATAATCAGTAATTTAAACAAGTTATACAAGTTATACATAATCAACAATAAATTATCGCCACCACACAAAAAAGTAATAGCATTGCTATAACCAAGTTCGAACAACGCACAATCAAGCGCTAATACAACATAACATCCAAAAAAACAAAAAAAAAACTTTCTTTAAAGAACTAACATTATTCTACATATCAAACATAGCACATAGTCAAACGCTAAGCACACACAAAACCAAAAATAAAAAATTACAATGTCTGGGAAAAAATATTTTCCAAAAAATACTGTACAAAAATATTTCGTAATGCTAAGTTACATAAAAATAGTATTTTAATTTAATTAATTCAAATCTATAATTAACAAATTAACAAAAAACTAGCTTTAGCAAAATGAGAGACATATAACAATTCCTGCATCTAAGCAAACACTAAACAACACGTGTAAGTTTTTCAAAAAATACGTCACAGAGAAACACATAGAAAAACACACTATTACCAACATACAAGTTTGCAAATACATGAAAACAACGTAATGTATGTTAAGCAAATGCTTAAATCAGATCTCTAGATTTCTCAATCCAATAACAATATCAGCAACCGCTGTTAATTTTCTCTATACAGCTCAATTTAAACTTTTAAATATTTCCGGCTGACAATCACGTTCAGCTTAGCTACAGTGTTATTCAGTTAATAATTTATATCTATCTCCACCTGATATATTAAAAGTAATTATTGTAACATTACAACTAATGAGTATGTGCATAGGGCTAACAAACTCATCATGTACAAAACTATTCTACCCAACACATCTGTAAAACAAAACCAAAAAAAACTTCAAGTTCTACAACAGAGTATAAAAAATAGGCATAAGTTTGTAACCAGTAAGGTTAAATATAAACCTGCTCATTGCATTCATGAATAGTAAACAACACGTCACTACCATCTAACACACTACATATTATCCAAAACACAATAGTATAAAAATAGCATCGAAATGAACTAATTTATAATTAAAACAGTCATACATATCAAGAAAAACAATAGACATCAAATGATGCGTAAAGATGATGATCATAATATAACAACCTATAATGATCTATGCAATAGAATACATTAACATCTTCTGTCCTAATAAACAAACAAAACAAAAAAGAATCAACCGCAAAAAAAAAAAAAATCTCCATAGGTCTTGCCGACATCTCTCATAAACACTAGGGGTAAAACGTCCAATGTATCGTTAGCACGCTGATATGTTTCGCTTGAGAAAACACTCGGGCACAATGTTGACCTATATTCTTGCCGCTACCGTAAACAGCCGTTAACGTAAACAGGAGCGCTGACCCATATCAAGAAGTCGCCTCTGTTCAAAAAATACAAATGAAAATTCCATTTTAATGAATGGTGAAATTTACTACGAACAACGGAGAGGTTAAACAAACAATTACCCCGCACTGTGGTTCGTGTGGAAATCTGGTCACCCCACGATGTCATCGACTCTTCGTTTAAGTTCACAACAACGTGCTGCTCTTTCAAAATCAGAAACATAACAAGCAGTAGTATTTGTGACATCATTATCATTGCTACTTTGCTTAATAACAATGCTTCTAGGCTCATGTCGAGCAAAATTAGCATAATTGCACTTATTCGTCGTTTGATCAAAATATTTATCATCATTTCCTCTTTGTTTGAGACTATTATTATGTCTATAATCCCAGTTAGACTTGTTATGATTAACGTTTCTACTCCGCACAAAAAATCTGTCAGAAAAATTATTGCACGATTGAAAACTCTTCTTGTATTTGTCTGTACCATTATTTTCAAAATTCTGAGAATTAAACTGTTGAGATCCTACAAAAAACTCTTTTATTCTTGTCTTTGACTTATCTCATCTGCAGATCTATAAGTATCTTTATCGTCACGAATTTCTTCACTTAATTTCCTATTTAATTTGTCAAATGTCAAAACTTTACTTCTCTCCTCTGTTAATAATCTCTCAATCTTAATCATCTCCTCTCTCTCAGTCGTTAACTCTTCTAATCTCTCTTTTCCATCCATTTCTTTATTTGCATCAATTCGTCGTGCCTCAATTTGACTATCATCATTATCCATAAGTACATCATCTTTCTTCGGAAATTCTGTATACTTTTCTTTCATTTGGTGACTAAAATTCGCATTGTCACTTAACAGCCTAATAAATGTTTCATTACATAATTTCTCACATTTCTTGGCCTGAACTTTCAATTTCTCATGTATCTCTTTCTTTTTTTTAACTTCTCGAGTGAGATTACCCACTTCATCATCTTTGTCTTTCACACCCGAATTTCCAACTCTTTTGTTCTTGTTCAATGCTGCATTTAACGCCGCATGTTCTTTAGTAAGTCCCGTGCTTGACTTATCTCATTTTCGAGTTTAGAGACTGTTTCGTGTAGTTTACTCACTTCAGTAGTAATTTTTAAAGAATTGTCTCTTTCCCGTAGGGCACTCTGTTTGTTGACTTTTATTTTGTTTCTCACTTCCTAATTCCTTTTTCTGCTCATCAGGAATACCGTTGTGGATCATTTTGAATATATTTTGCATTATCTGTCCGTGTTCAAGTTCAATATACTGTTGTAAAAACACACGAAGGTGCTGTAGCAAATCAATCAAATCCTTAGCCATTATTGAATTACAAAGAAGCTTAAAGTTATGTTCAGCAAATAACTTTAGGGATACTGACACATTAGCCAACAATCGTCCATGATCCATACTCCAAGTCTTGGACCTCTCAATCCCTTTTCATCTCTACCTATTAACAATGCACTCTCCAACATAGGCCTTATATCTGCAGGATTATTATCAAAATCCATGGTGTTTTAATCACTCAGTTAACTATATATCTATATCAGTATAATTATTAATGTCGCAAGTTTATGTTTCAAGAAGTTCTGACAATTACCCTTCCATTTCACACAGTTCAGTATGTATACCAAAAATATTATTCATAACTTTGTATCATCAATTCCTCTTCTATCTGAGGGAAGTCAACATATATCATACAACCATCAATACTTAGCATCAATACTAAATCCTAATAATATGTCTATATAGAATTAGACAACAAAAACAACAGATTTCAACAGTATAGGAGATGCAAAGCACAGGAAGGCTCGTTGACATAGTTAAGGTGACACAGTTCACATCACAAACATAACCACTTATCTTGAATGAAAACTCTTCTGTTCCTTTCCGTTAACACCCTGGATATCACAAAGTTCAATGGTAAAACAATCGACAACAGAAAGGCATTGGAACTTGACACCTTGATTCCGCTCAGGTCCTCGATTCAGCACGCTACGTGCTAACACACCGCACAGGAAAGCAGGAAATGGGTCACCGTCTGTCAATTTCGTTGAAAGGAGGTACAACACCGCTCGTTCATACTGCCAGATGATTACTTGTACTGGTATACAGACGCCACTGTATATCATGACATCTCATAATCTTGAGTAATAAATTTCTTGACTTGCGAGTTGCGACTTGCGACTTGAGTTAACAGTTCCCAGTTTAACTGATACTGAATAAGTTTCCTTGGGCCTGGATACAGCTCTCAAATGTGATGTCTGTCTTTCATATACTAACGCCACTCAGGCTACATGCTAACAGTTGTGAATTAATATCACGCGAATTTCGCGGGTATCTGATCCTATAAAACTAGCACACCACTGTTACACCCCCCTAATGTAGGTGTATCGTCATGGCCAATGACTTAAATGGCAGCACTGATAACGTATTGGTTTGGTGGATATTGATTATCTGCTAACGTTACTGTTGTGTTGTGGATCTGGTAATGTCTACAGTTGATACCTACATATACGCCACACAGGCAAACACTGTAGAAGTCTACTAGTAAGCGATGCACAGGTTCTCGATACAAATAGACCACGCCCACTCCGGGGCTATTTCTAAATACGTGTTAAGTTCCCTGTCACACTTGTAATATTAAGTGCGTGTGTTGGTTCAGTCGTTTACACCACAGGTACGTACACAAGAGTCATGGATGGTTGTAAACGACTGATGACATTTCATATGGGTTTATTCACGTCACAACACATTGATGAAATACACATAGAATACCGTTCACAGCACAACCCAAGATATAAATTACCACATAAGAACTGCGCACTCGGCAGCTACAATGATATCATGATTCATGGCCTAAAGTACTCTTATTAAACTCAGCGCTATAAAGAATCCTCAATAACAATCCTCTCACAGGAGCTATCATGATTCATGGCCTAAAGTACTCTTATTAAACTCAGCGCTATAAAGAATCCTCAATAACAATCCTCTCACAGGAGCTATCATGATTCATGGCCTAAAGTACTCTTATTTAAACTCAGCGCTATAAAGAATCCTCAATAACAATCCTCTCACAGGAGCTATCATGATTCATGGCCTAAAGTACTCTTATTAAACTCAGCGCTATAAAGAATCCTCAATAACAATCCTCTCACAGGAGCTATCAAGATTCATGGCCTAAAGTACTCTTATTAAACTCAGCGCTATAAAGAATCCTCAATAACAATCCTCTCACAGGAGCTATCATGATTCATGGCCTAAAGTACTCTTATTAAACTCAGCTCTATAAAGAATCCTCAATAACAATCCTCTCACAGGAGCTATCATGATTCATGGCCTAAAGTACTGTACACTGCAGTTATAAACACTTCCACAATAATTAAAACTGCAGTTTCATACTACGCTGTACCCACAGCGAAAAATCCGTCGACATTTTAAATTCAGCACTGTACAGGCATTTCACACTTCCCCAAAAAACACTGTCTTCCTACCCGGTCAAAACGCCCGGAACACTCTCCCTAGATAACACACTCGTCCCGCTCAAAAGCAGACACGAGAGTTCCTCACGGTCAACACAACTCAGTCAACCAATCATCTGCGGGCTAGCCGCGAGCTATTCTCACTCCGTTCAAAACATTACAGAATAAATATATCAGCGCTTTTCACGCTGTCTGTAATCTGTCTCTCGAAACTATCACGAGATACTCTCTAAATAATTCGATAGCTAACAAGCAACTAAGTGCTATAACTCAAAATCTATTTCAACTACTGACATACTCCAGTTTACTTCCCCTTACACTAAAACTGTTCGTTACAGTAACCTATCCTGGGGACACTCAGATTAGTGAGAGATAAAATGAAAGATGGTAAATAAGTAGTAACTTAAGAAATAAATTCTTTCGTTCCGTTCATTCACAACACACATACAGTGAGCTCACTTTCAAATTTGCTTACCCCCTCTGCCGACGCTGCATACATTCCCTGGAATTAATCACACAGTTATTAAAGACTATTTATGGTCCTGTTATTTGTCCAGTTCAGCCCCAGACTCTCCGTTTAGGCAATTGCTATTTTTCGGGAGTCACTGAATTGGTGCGTTGATTATTTTTTTCCTGGGTATTCCTCTTCTTACTGCAGGTATGGGTTTGGAATATGTTTATTCTATGTGGTGGCACTGTCATCGAAATTTATAAGTTAATATAATTCTCTGGTGTGGTCTAGCCTCCAGTGGCTATGATTCTCTCTGTCGTAGTGAAATGTGTACTAAACAGATTGTTACTGCTAGGCTATTCTCGGAGGGAAATAGCCGAGTATGAACCGTGAAATCTCTCTATATAATTCCGTGGTAGGAAAACTTTACTGTCAAATGATTTTTAAATAATTAGTGCCGTAAGTTCTGCCACATCAGGACAGTAATACTTATAGGTATCTAGATGGAGAAATCTTCTGGTATAGTCCTGTTCCAGTTAACATTTAAAATTTAAATTGAAGGGTTCTGTTTATTTAACCACTCTCGTGGATGGAGAATGTGGACCGAAAAGGGTCTCAAACATCAGAATTTTCACCGACAATGTTTGTATGTTGAGGAACATATAATTGGACTGCCATAAGACATCTGGCCATACATCTCTATAAGAACCGCTGGATCGCAAAGGTATGATCTATCTATATAAAAGAGAATAGATAACAGGTAATCATACTATAATTATACTTGTATTCTAACACCCACGTTTAGGTAAGACCTATAACTCACTCCGGTATTTAATTATATAGAAAAAAAAACACCACGAGTCTCTAGCTAATATATCGCTTTAACACTACAGATGAACACTAATCACTTCAAATTTACACATATTAATCGCCTAGCGTCTTATAATTAATTAAACATCTATTTCCTGGGGAATAACGAGAAATTAAATTACGTTACGCCTGGAGAAAATTTAGCTTTAATTTTATTTAATACGTTATTCAACTTAACACAAAAATCCCAGGGAAATATAATGAAAATTTTTAACACGAAAAAGCACATAAATTAATATATATATTCTTTACCGCACACAGAAAAACTGAATAATTCCCCACGTATTCCAGTATCCGATATGTAAGATGGTTCTCTAAATAGCGCGCTAGAATTATTCAAGAAATCATGGAGCGAACTGATAATGAGTTTTAGTAGACTGCACATATATACTGAATCGTCCCGATCTCGCCGAGGTCTGCCAGAACTCACACCTCGAGCGAATTCTTCGGTCAATTTTCTGAATGAAAGCGATTTTTCACAGCTCTACCGACCGCTGATCCGTTCCGGCAGAGATTTCCTTTGGGACCCATGTTGGCGATTTTGATTTCAACAAAAAGAGGGGTACCGGCGAGATTAAAGTGTAGCTTCAATTTTCATCTGTCACATATCACAATGTGTGTAAACGGGATCACACATTCTATAAATAAATTTTTGTGCGCACCTTCATTTGCGCATTCTTCGTTAGTAAGGGTTACTATTTTCGGGAGAGTACGTATAAGGAAACTATACAATTAATGCCTAACTTCCAACCAAAGTTGCTTCCCTTAGCGTTACATACTGACAGAAACAGCTTGGATTTTATATATATAGTATAATCCTTACTCTTATTTTATTTGGAAGATTGCTCTCTTATTTCCTTTCCCGCTGTAGCCCTTCTAGCCCTGGTAATCTTCAGATTTCGCACAGGTCACGACAGATGGGGATATTATCTTGTGACAGATTATGGAAATAACATTTCATATGTCTTTCTATTACCTACACTTTTCTTTTACCTTTTCTCCCACCTATGCACGTTTTAACATAAACCCCTATATGCTCAGATATCTGTCTCTCTTTCTCATTTAGTATGCAGCATTTAATTTTCTGTTCGCTATTCCCTTTGATGAGAGTTTACCAGAGACCGATTAGCTACGTTGATCTGTAATTTGTTCTTAACACCAGTGATCGAAACTCGTTGGATAAAGATCAGACTGCGATCTAAGAGCAGATTACTGGGAACAAAGGGCAGACTATTGCTATTATCTTCCCCTGAACTGTTCGTTTGATAGGTAATTAAACACGGCAAATCGCAAGATCTAAGAACACTGCTCGCTAAAAATGGCCAGAGGAGCTGAGACGCGTAAAACTCACAATGATTAGCGAATTGCCGATGCCTGATCTAAGAATGAATAGGGTTCTGGTTTTCGGCTTGTAATGTGAGAAAGATCTTTGATTTGCAAATCCGAACGTAGAATTCACCGTAGGTGTTAACATCTGGCAGAGAGTCTGTTTCTCGGGTTATAGTTATAACTTTTCTTTGATTTCAGAGATAGATATATATATATAATCCTGCCTTCTAACTAAAATTTATCCAGTACTCCATAGACTCAGAAGACATCTAGCTGCAATCCAAGAATCACTCGTATTGAGTAGAGTTTCTTAGTTTTTGTTGAGAATAGTCTTAGAAGTTTGTGCGAAGTATTTGGGTCAAACCCTAAACCTTACCAGCGGCTTCCATATGAATCTGAGAATAACTTTACAAAAGAACTCTTCTTCTTCTGTCCTTAGCCACCGACCGTCAAAGCAGTCAGTGGCCATTACGCCTAGTGACGTCTTAGGGCAACAGCAGATAGGTTTTCTTTGCCATTGTTTCCCATCACGCCTAGTGGCGTCTGTAGGGCAATGGCAAATCAACCCATTTGCCATTGTTTCCGTAATCGAAGTGTCTGGCAAACGGGTGATCAGCCCGTTGGTTTACAAAAGAACACTCTGATATAAATATCGGGTTTTTTCAAGGTAACCTGTCTGGTCTCGTGTTTTACACCCAGAAAGAGGCAGAGTACCGACCCGAATAATATTAAGAATAAATTGTAACTGGACACATAGATACCCAGATTTCTTTTCCCAAGTTCATATTCATTCAGCCAGTTGTGGCGATAAATCAAATATTGACATTACCTGAATAACGACCGCTGTGTTGTGAAGAAGATTTATCTTGAACAGATTTATTTACCTGACACTCGATTTAACGATTGAAGATTCCAAGCTACTGTACACTGTGAATATTAGACCTCTTAATTATTTTACTACCTGGACAAAAATTGAAGTGACATAATCAGCATCCTATTTCCAGTATTGAATCAAGCGTTTCCCATCATTTGAATTAATTCTGCTTTTTGGAGAAACTGCGGCTTGAGTCGCCAATAACCAACCCTGAATGGCCTGTGTGTACCTTACGATTGTTCCAGATGTTGTGAAAGCCCTATTCGGTAAGAGTGAATGGTTGTGATCACAGGTCTGTCAGAGCGAGAGAAAGCAGGGATAAATAATTCTTTCATTGTATAACCCATGTACTAACTTTGTATTTTTTAATGCAAGTTTTGCTAATGCTGTCCCTTTCAGAATAGATTAACGAATAAACTCTGTTCTTTATTGTAGAGGGAAGTCCTAGACCATAGAGTAAATACCGTTGACTCTTTGGGGGTTAATAACTTCTCTTCTAACGGGATCTTGTCTCAAGAAAGAGAGAGGGAGGATTACACCTATGAGTCAACTCTTTAATTAATTCATTAACTTATGTTTATTTGTATTTGATATTCAAAATTTTTGCTGCTGTAAAGTTTTCTTATGATAAATAAAATTTACTTAAACTTTATTTACGTGTGGTGGTCAGCTCGTTCCAAAAGATCCCTATTCCATAGATATAGTGTTCACGTCGGTGCGTCTAACTGTCGTCACTTATATGTGTGTGTGAGTGGTGATATATATATATATATATATATATATATATATATATATATATATATACATTAAAATATATTGTAGTAGACTGTCTGACTAACTAAGTTCTGTTGTAGAGATAGGCTGAACGAGAGAAGCTTCTCGATTTCAGGGACAGACTCTAACTAGTTTCCACCATCTCACTCGTGAAAATCTATTTTCTTTACATTACCTCTCACTGAGATATCACCTGCTCTAATCTATACAGAAGGGACCAATCTATGTCTTAATCCCCCTACCATAAATCTACGACATTTCTATTCAACAAGTTTAAGATAGGAACTACTGAGGAGTGAACTGTGGCACTGATAACATGACTGGTGAACATCTACTTCAAAGGTGTCCAACATATGAGGAATAGTGAAAGCGCATATTCCATCACCAGTACCATTCCTGGAAAAACTCTTCGGTGAAACCAACAGCCTGAGACCGACCACTGCTTTCTTTGAACATATTCAAGTTGACGTCTGAGGGTGAACGAAGAAGAAGTTTTATAGCCCAATTTCTAATTGTATAGTCCTATCTCTTATTATATTTTCTAGCACACTCTCACTTCTAGCCTACGCTCTTATTTTCTAACTCGCTATCTTATTTTCTTACCTACTCTCTTGTTTTCTAGCTCGTTTGCTTACTTCTAGTCTTGTTTTCTAGCTCGTTTGCTTACTTCTAGTCTTGTTTTCTAGCTCGTTTGCTTACTTCTAGTCTTGTTTTCCAGTCCGCTCTCTCATTTTCCTGTCTTTGCAATTGTCCCTTGCACTCCGGATACCATAAATGTATATATACACATAATCGGTGCCTCAAAAATCGCTACAAAAATGTTTCCCACCAATCTCAAAAATCTATACTACGCCACTGATGTCGGTTCCTGTTTATTTATTTCATTTTCAGCCTAGACTATAACATGATATCCATTGTTATCCATGAAAACAAAGATCCAGTGTTAACCGTGAAACTCTCACGCGGATTGCTTTCACAGACTTCTGTTGTTTTCTCATTGTCTGTGATTTAGGTGGTTTGGACTCGATCCTCTGACGTGAATTAAATACTTGAAGTGGTACAAGTGTGTATACGCATAATCAAAGATATATATATATATATATATATATATATAAACTCTCATGATGTCTATTTCGGGGCGATTGAAAAGTTATTTCTTATTTGTAAATTGTTATTTATTCACTCTATACAGCTAGTTTATTTGAAAGGAATGTCAAAATAAAGATAATTGAATGCCATTTCATTACATAAAATGTTATGTCACATAAACAAAATAGCTGAACGTGAGATTCGGCCTTGTGACAAAACGGGGCGGCCCCTATCGATCTTTGTTTCTCTCCGGCAGTATCGGTACATTTGAGGTACTGATTTTTAATATGTGCTCTCAAGTATCGCACTTTTCTATCTTTCTTTCTTTCGTCGTTATTTTTCTGCTAAGTAGCAGATATTTGATTTTATCAAATCATTCGACATTCCTCTCTGTGATGTCACCTGTTTGTTACCCGGTCATCCTGGCTTGCGGTGAGCAACTGAGATAAGATAGTCGCCGGCGTGTTTAAATTGAACCGCTGATAAGACGACTCGTTTGGTAACCCATATGGGCAGACACGGAGTTTTGCGTACTCATACGACAGATAACGAGATTACTGTCTGTGTGACACATGTGGGCAGACAGGTGTGACATAATCGCTTCCAGGCCGACTTGTTATGACAACATTAATTTCTAATAAAGTAATAAGTATTACAGCTTACCCATGTTGTCATGTGTGTCTACCGATCAGCCTGTAAGTTTGTACACAAGGGCATCGGACATCTTTTGCCATTTGGGAGACGTGACCTTTGCAAAATTTTTCCATGACGGAAATATTTTGAAAGTACCTCACCCGACTTGTTTGAATATGATTGTAGCGTTTATGTAACTCCATAACAAACGAAGGCGTGGGAAGGCAGTGAATATAGTCTGACCATTTTCGCAGTTTTATTTCGCTGTGAATTTCACGTTCGTCAAGACAACATCAGACCTCGCCGGAGTGAAGAAAAGATTCATAATTCCTTTTTTTAACCGGACCTTTTATTGGAGAACCAAATAAGACTTGCAAAGCACAGGAAATCTCTACATTTTAATAGGGAACACCGAGACTAGGAAACTGAAGAAAGACACGGAGTCAGAGGGAATCTATTGTCAAATTAAAGACACCCCAGACGCGTGTAAGAGACCGACTCGTCTCTTTTATTCATCTGAGCAACAAGTCTGTAGCTAGGATTGGCGTAAGTTGTGCATTACATTTCATGTTTTATTACTAACATGTGAACTAACATATATATGTATATATTACCATGTGAAATTAAATGGGTGAAACTCGCTATTTGATGTCAAAGTCATTTGAGGCTGGCAACCTCAGCGTATAGAATGATGATTCAAGAACCACCACTGCACTGGCTGATGATGGCTTTATTGATAGCTTCGTAAAGAGAACTAAAAGCGTAAAGTAGTTCCAGGTTCCCTATGGAGCAGGGAGGGAAAGATGAAAGAAATGATGAACATTCTAAATATAATACTTACATTTTCAAAGCAGTGTAAATGTCCCTATAAACATATTTACTTTAAAATTAATGTAAGTTTTCAAGCTTTAAACCAGTGTAAATGTCAATGTGAAAATATTCATTTTAAAGTAATGGAAGCTTAAAACTTTTCAATCAGTGTAAAACATAAATGAAAACATATTCAATTTATATTGTGAACACTTTTCAATCAGTGGAGATGTATATGTAAACAGACTCTATTTTTATTATTAACCTTTTAATTTACATATAAAGTAACTATGAACTCTATGCTATTTAAATGTAAAGAAAGTGTTATCCAGAGGGATTAAATTTAATTCTTATCGAGGGTAAAGAATGAGTAATTGAGATGGTGGTATGGGAAGATAGGAACCCATAAGTATGGGGTGGAAAACGCCATACCCAGAAGAGCGTTTCGTTCTATTCTTTACTATAGTTAGTTGTGGTATCAGCAGAATGTACTATCTCTGGAACAAGAAGGGAACCGTGGCCTAAGCTTTAAGACGAAGGACGCACGTTGTAGACTCTCCTTGGCATTTCTGGGAAACGAGCTACCCCCGACAACCTTGATCAGAGACGAGCGTGAGCAGAGTGAAAAGAACCAACCCATAAGGAGCAGAACCGTCATTAGCAACTGAGTTCAAATATATGCTGCCACGTGAGCTTCTTGTAATATCTCACATTCCCTAAAGACTGTGAAGATAACTTTTCTTGATCCATAACTATTCAAATTATCTTGCAACTGTTAAAACCTAAAGTGATTATTAAATGTTGTTATTTGTAATGTTGCAAATTTAACTTCGATTTAATCATTTTAAAGTTACTGCATGTTTGTCTCAGTCAAATTACTACACACACTCTAAACAGATCTATACTAGAATAATAGAATTCCACTGAGTAAATCAGGGGTGGTGGCTTAAACGAGCTGAAAGTAATAAGTGCTTAAATCCTTCACAAAAGTTGTCGGCAGATTACAGAATTAATGTGCTCAGCAACAGCCAGCATTGTTTTCGCTTATTTGAATATCTTGTGAAGACTCCCATGTGATAGAAGCTTTACTACTCTTCTATCTACATTTCTGCCAAGAGTAATCGTATGTAAAGATAGACTCCATTGAAGCCTATAATAGATACTCTTGAGTTTTGGCCACTGATGGACCACTACTGCAAAGCAGGGGAGGCAATACCGTTACAGGCCTGTTCAGCGCATGTCCTAATAGCGGGCAGTAACTTTTAATGCCTTATTGTAACGTTCGTTTATTGACCGTTTTATCATTTATTTTATTTGTATTTTGTGTCTGGAAAAATGTAACTTATTGATCAAATGGTAGTAGTTACTCCGTATTTTAGCATTTGTTTTATGCATATCCAAAGAATACAAGAGAAGATACTCGTATAAAAAAAGAAAAAAGTACGTAGTGACTTCTCAATCACCTTGTAGTTTTTTATTTTATTTCGCCGTTCGTCTATTTCCTACTTGCTGCTTCTTCTTTTTAACATAGCTCCTAGTTTTCCATCGTGTTCCCGCGACATTTCTCACTGGCTTTTACCAGAGTGACAATAGTAACTCTTATTTCCGTCTCATATCATTAAAACAATACTCTTCATGAATTTAGATTAGTTCTAAGTTTCTTATCTCTGGTGTTTGTTGTCGTTTATCCCCGACGAAGACTTGTTATTGTAACATCTGCCCCCCCCCCTCCCTCATCCTCCCCCCCTCCCCTGTTTCTCAACAGAATTCTTATTGAAACCTCATTATGAGATTTATAAATAGCTGCCAATAGTTGAACGTGCTGTGTAGCACTGGTATTTAATAATGAAAACGTCAGCAACAAGTTACGGACAATATGGTCCTGATGACAGTAACCAGACATGTACTAAATGGAACAAGAAGTGAAGGGAAGACATTGGCACTGGGCAGGACACACACTGAGAAAAACAGTTACTAGCATTACAAGGTACCCATTATTGTGGAACCCCCAGGGTAAGTTAAATCGAGGGAGTTCAAAACACGCGAAGAAGGAAATAGGAAATAAATATGGAATAGATAAAGAAGACGTTGAATGATCATGAGCGGATGGTACAGGACTGGAAATCCTGTGCTCCACGGGCAACTGAAAGGTGATGCATGAATTATGTGAACTGTAGGAGCAACTAGATCAGGGATTCTTAAACGTGTGTGTGTGTGTGTGTCTGTGGCATGGGTTCCTTTGTTTGTCCCATGGAGGCTATGGACCATTTGATTGCCAAATGAAGGCTATGGGCCCCTAATTGGAAAATTAAATGCACATGAAAGCATATAAATAAAAAACGTTACATTTTAAATTTCACGCCATGGTCACCGTCCCCCTAGAATCCATTCACGAACCCTCAAGTGGTTCCAGGACCACAGTTTAAGAAACCCTGACCTAGATTATTGAGTCGCGGAAAACCCAACTACTGTTTATCTACATCACACATATAGATATGTCATTCTATTTCTTTATTAGCTGTGGCAGTGCATCCTGTATTGAAACAAACGTTGTAGTCTTTTAGCCAATGAAGTCTCCTACCAACTTTCAACAGACGTCGCCGCGGAACTTGTAACGTCAAACACAAACCGAATCTCACCATGGCTCCACTGTCAACTCATTCAGACGTCCATTCTTCTAGCTGTATTGTTTTCAAGTCTTATGTTTAGCGAGAGAAGTCGACACCCGCTGCAGCTGTTGTGTTCCCAATGGCTTTCTTTTCTAAGCTTTGGGAAATTTGTCGGATTCGAGCCTAAAAACGAGCAGGTCAGTTCTTGAACCCAGTCTGTCACTTCTGTTTCTGAGAATGGGTATGTGAAGAGACTGCTTAATTTATCTCACTTCGATGATTCTCATTTATTTATATTTATTTACACTTTGTATCCAGTCATTAGAAGTACGGACTGAGTTTTCATAGATTCAATCACAGTTGTCTGGCGACGTTTGACAACTTTGTTCTGGCACAAAATATGTACTAATTTTCTTAACATTTAAAAAGGGGTCATTTTTAGTACATTTTGATAATTACGATATTATTGAGCAGTTCTGTAGGTTACAGAGGACAACCTTTTAGCGTCACGCGGTTGAAAAATGAAAGTTCACCTGTTAATGGTATTAAATAAGTTTGGTTGTAAGGAGCCAATTTAATAATTGCAAATAAGATGGAGTGGGTTCAATTGCCAGTGCAGGCAGTGCATAAATAATTAAAATATCAACAACAACTACAACAACAGTGTCAGGCTGACACTTGAGAGCCGACACCCAGTTCCCCCAGAGCGTCAAAAAGATAATAATTACCGAAACACTTGTCTGACGAGGGGACCACTTCTGATGATCAGATAAACCCCTGTATAGAGTTTCCTGCGGATCAACCACTGATGCTGGTCGTCTTGCAGGAAGAAAGGCCAAAAACACTCAGGTGCTAGAGCAGTGGTGGTTTATATCGAAATCTGTTTTTTATGATGAGATTGCCAACTCCATGCACAACCTCATATTAGCTGACTTCTACGACATGCAGGAGGAAGGAATAGTGCTAATTTTTATTGCTCTCCTCGTAGTCATCAAGAGCTACACAGAGCTTTATGTCATCATCATCATCATCATCATCATCATCATAATCATCATCATCATTATCATCATCATCATCATTGCTCTTAGTGTTCCTTCTGGAGCATAGAGCCACCACTACAAGAAGACTCCATTAAGGATACTCTTGTTTCGGTGGTTTCTGTGACAATTTGTTTTATATGATGAGGTTGCCAGCCCATGACCAACCTCCTATTACTCGCCCGGTAGGACATGCATGAGAATGCAGTAAGCATATTTTTTCTTTGTCTCTTTAGACACCCTGGGGAAGTACCAGAGGCTTTTATGTTGTCTACCTTAAGTTAATTTACTTTCCACGCCTATTCTGCCCCGCGAAGTTCCCAGGAGTTTATAAGAAGACACGACCTTCCCACCTGTCAGGTAATATCTCCCGTTATTAACAAGAAATACTGGGAGCTATGGGAGTATATTTACTTACCCGTAAGAGTTCTTAAGCCTTACAAATCTAAACCCACCGAAGATGTATTTAAAATCTTCAGTATTGTCACACAAACAGTTAGAAATTTCCCACGCAACGTAGGGCAGGGTGTGGACTTGGCATTGAGAATCTTTGAAGAGCGTCTCCGTTTCGGTTGATGTCTTCAAAATAGGGGCACAGCTTGGGAGCTTTTAGTTGAGAAGGTGTTATTTGAGTTGAGTCAACATTTAAACGGTAAAATGTTGTAGGGTAATTTATTTAACTCAGATTAGTTGTAAGGAATACTATAACAGAAAAATTAGCAGTAGCATCAGGAAAAGTAGTAATATTCTTCTTCTTCTTCCTCGTTCGTCCTGAAAAGGACGTTGGTTGCGTTGTGTCTGTTTACAGCAGAGTTGCGATACCTGCGCCTTTCGGCCGGCACATCCGACTTCAGCATGGCATTCTTTGGGACCGGGTTTGCCTTCCCTCTTCGATCCCTACTCTCTCAGCCAGACTGCAGTGATGCAGCCTGTTTCCAGGACCACCACGTGGAGGTGGAGTACGGTTTTGGTCAGCTCTGGTTCGCTGACCCTGACGCAAGCAGTCAAGCTATGGGTCGCTGACTGCATTCTCTATTGCTGCGTGGGTCCCAAGTAGTAATATGACTAGTAGCAGTAGTAATAGTAGTAGTAGTATTAGTAGTTGCCCCTCAGGCACAGTGGCGTATCCTGGTAATGCGAGCTAGGCGTGCTGCTACTTAAAATGAATATGTACGCCTGCTATTTAACTTCTTCCCCTCTTAATTTAAAAACCAACTATATTCAATTACGCAACGATAGTTATTAGGGGTATATGTCAATTATCTCCGAAATACTAATCAACTTACAACTTGAAACTCACTGTCACTGTAATAATCTGTATTCCCGGCAACTAACAATAATTAATCACAAAAAACACTGGACGGACACAGCCGATTTTTACAACCCGAGAGCTGCAAGACCATCGCACGCATGTTCGTATTGTATTGACGTATCTGGTCATGACCCCGATCCACACAAACCAATCTTCAGACGTGAATCCGAAAGGTGCAGTACGCATTGTGACGGAATTACCCGAGAAACTTCGGGCGATTGTAACCAATCAATAAAAACTGCACTATAAAACGTGTCTGGGAAACTGAAACTGGATATACTCGTAGATTCTATGCGGGAAAATCCGTTATCCTGATGCGTGCTGTCCGAAAGCAGAACATTAGAAGAGAAATATTTTATGGAATAATAAATTAAATTTTTATTTTCCTCCGGGCATAGGTGTGCGCAGCACGCACAGCACACATAGAGAATATGCCACTGCTCAGGCATGTCGTACAAGGCGACTAATATGAGGTTATGCATGTGACTGGCCACCTCGTCATGTCAAACAAATTGGTACAGAAACCACGTCTGAAAGAGCATGTGACTGCTTTATATAACTTTCCTGCAAAAGGACCAGATGCAAAGGTGGATCCATGCTCCACAGGTAGCGAGAATGGAAAATGTTGATGAGTAGGCCTGCTAGTACTGTAGCCGGAGTAGTAGTAGTAGTAGTTGTTGTTGTTGTTGTTGTAGCAGCAGTAGTCGTAAGAGTAAAAATCGTAATAGTAAAAGATAGTACCATATCAGATATTGCCCTAGAAGAGTGAAGCGTTAGAGACTTCCCCTATATACGATCTTAGCTTTTTGGAGTGGGGTGACTGGGTCCCTTCCTCTCTGAATTTGCCTTCCCTAACTCAAGGGCGGCATCAGGCACCCATCTACAGTTGGGTAGACTGGAGCGAGACGCTATCTGGTTTTGATTCCGGTGACTTTGCTTCGAGCAGCAACGCTATAAAATCGTAGTAGTTGTAGTAATAGTAGCAGATGTAATAGTAGTGGTAGTAGTTGTAGTATTGGTAGTAGTAGGAGACACATTAGAAGTAATAGCAGTAATTGTAGTAAGGGTATGAGAAGTAGTAGTAGGGGTACTAGTAGTAGTAGAAGAAGTAGTAGTAGTAGTATGAGGAGAAATAGTACATTAGTAGCAGTAGTATGGGTAGTAACAGTAGAAGTAGTGTTTGTAATAGTAGGAGGAGTAGTTGTAGTAGTACTACAAAGTAATAATTGTAGTCTCTTCTCACCATTAGCACAACACACTTCTGATCATTATTGCAACCTTCCACACAGAACGTGTGTCATAAAAAAAAGTATCTTTTTCTCAAGAACTTACTTTTCATGATGTGCCTCAGTGGGCAATTTCTTTCGCGTCACAAATTCTGAAATGAATTTTTAAATGCCTCTAGAACGTATACAGCATTTATGTAGTGTATACGTGTGTAAAATTATTATTTACGATTGACTGAGTGTAAAAGGTGTGACACTACTACCTGTTGCTTAGAGGTGTAAGGCACATATGTGTCTTCGAGAAATGCTAGGCTTATGAAAATTGATTTTTTTTTTTTAATTGTATATAGAGGACAGAATACAATTACTTTCAAAATCATGCTGCGTTAAGTTTATGAAGTCACGGACTGTTGAATAAATTTAATTCATGGATTGTTGAATGTATAAGCAGGGGTCTACGTTAATAATGTTATTTGAATGCAGATTTGAAAAGAATGTCGCGTGTTACCTTCGCGCTTGTGGCAATAATATTTTCTTACAGTTATTCCGTTTTGGGTGGACGGCATTATCCTGATTGTTATTGTTGATTAGAATCGACATCACTGCATTCTGGGTAAACCAATAGGTGCTTAGTCTTCCTCAGCAAATATCAAAGGGTATGAATGATAATTGTTTCTTATATCGCACTGGTTGTGTGTACGACATGTGCGTCCTCTCAAACGTCTTAGGTCTGCTGGTCTTAGGTTTTATGCCAAATGGCAACAGTCTTAGCCTTTTTGATTCATTGACGGTAATAAGGATGTCTGGATAGAACGTGGTCTGACGTTATCCATGGTAGTGCTTCTTTTTCTGAAACGGCATCACTCGAGGGGCGTTATGACATAAATTGAAGAAAAAATTAAACTTATTACTCGAATAGCATTGCAGGACAGTCCTTATTCCAGAGTCTCCGGGGGAAGAGAGGTGCAGGGAAATTGGGGAGCTCATGGAGAAGAGAGCTGGAGAGAGAAGTGAAGACGAAGAAGAAGGTATGGAAAGACCTTGAGCTGATGCTCCTTTTCGCCGCCCCTCATGAATGATCAAGCCACCAGTGCCGTTGACTCTCTTTAAGAAAGCCTGCGCCAAAACTGTCCTGCACTCTTGTAGCGCTGGTATCTGTAGCATGTTGTTTTATATGATGAGGTTACGAGCCACACACACACCCTTATAGTAGTCTCCACTTACCATATGTAGCATGTTGTTTTATATGATGAGGTTACGAGCCACATGCACACCCTTATAGTAGTCTCCACTTACCATCTGTAGCATGTTGTTTTATATGATGAGGTTACGAGCCACACACACACCCTTATAGTAGTCTCCACTTACCATATGTAGCATGTTGTTTTATATGATGAGGTTACGAGCCACACACACACCCTTATAGTAGTCTCCACTTACCATCTGTAGCATGTTGTTTTATATGATGAGGTTACGAGCCACATGCACACCCTTATAGTAGTCTCCACTTACCATCTGTAGCATGTTGTTTTATATGATGAGGTGACGAGCCACATGCACACCCTTATAGTAGTCTCCACTTACCATCTGTACAATGTTGTTTTATATGATGAGGTTACGAGCCACACACACACCCTTATAGTAGTCTCCACTTACCATCTGTAGCATGTTGTTTTATATGATGAGGTTACGAGCCACATGCACACCCTTATAGTAGTCTCCACTTACCATATGTAGCATGTTGTTTTATATGATGAGGTTACGAGCCACATGCACACCCTTATAGTAGTCTCCCCTTACCATCTGTAGCATGTTGTTTTATATGATGAGGTTACGAGCCACACGCACACCCTTATAGTAGTCTCCCCTTACCATCTGTAGCATGTTATTTTATATGATGAGGTTACGAGCCACACACACACCCTTATAGTAGTCTCCACTTACCATCTGTAGCATGTTGTTTTATATGATGAGGTTACGAGCCACATGCACACCCTTATAGTAGTCTCCACTTACCATATGTAGCATGTTGTTTTATATGATGAGGTTACGAGCCACATGCACACCCTTATAGTAGTCTCCCCTTACCATCTGTAGCATGTTGTTTTATATGATGAGGTTACGAGCCACACGCACACCCTTATAGTAGTCTCCCCTTACCATCTGTAGCATGTTATTTTATATGATGAGGTTACGAGCCACACACACACCCTTATAGTAGTCTCCACTTACCATCTGTAGCATGTTGTTTTATATGATGAGGTTACGAGCCATATGCGCACCCTTATAGTAGTCTCCACTTACCATATGTAGCATGTTGTTTTATATGATGAGGTTACGAGCCACATGCACACCCTTATAGTAGTCTCCCCTTACCATCTGTAGCATGTTGTTTTATATGATGAGGTTACGAGCCACACGCACACCCTTATAGTAGTCTCCACTTACCATATGTAGCATGTTGTTTTATATGATGAGGTTACGAGCCACACACACATCCTTATAGTAGTCTCCACTTACCATCTGTAGCATGTTGTTTTATATGATGAGGTTACGAGCCACATGCACACCCTTATAGTAGTCTCCACTTACCATATGTAGCATGTTGTTTTATATGATGAGGTTACGAGCCACATGCACACCCTTATAGTAGTCTCCCCTTACCATCTGTAGCATGTTGTTTTATATGATGAGGTTACGAGCCACACGCACACCCTTATAGTAGTCTCCCCTTACCATCTGTAGCATGTTATTTTATATGATGAGGTTACGAGCCACACACACACCCTTATAGTAGTCTCCACTTACCATCTGTAGCATGTTGTTTTATATGATGAGGTTACGAGCCACATGCACACCCTTATAGTAGTCTCCACTTACCATATGTAGCATGTTGTTTTATATGATGAGGTTACGAGCCACATGCACACCCTTATAGTAGTCTCCCCTTACCATCTGTAGCATGTTGTTTTATATGATGAGGTTACGAGCCACACGCACACCCTTATAGTAGTCTCCACTTACCATATGTAGCATGTTGTTTTATATGATGAGGTTACGAGCCACACACACATCCTTATAGTAGTCTCCACTTACCATCTGTAGCATGTTGTTTTATATGATGAGGTTACGAGCCACATGCACACCCTTATAGTAGTCTCCACTTACCATATGTAGCATGTTGTTTTATATGATGAGGTTACGAGCCACACAAACACCCTTATAGTAGTCTCCACTTACCATCTGTAGCATGTTGTTTTATATGATGAGGTTACGAGCCACATGCACACCCTTATAGTAGTCTCCACTTACCATCTGTAGCATGTTATTTTATATGATGAGGTTACGAGCCACATGCACACCCTTATAGTAGTCTCCACTTACCATCTGTAGCATGTTGTTTTATATGATGAGGTTACGAGCCACACACACACCCTTATAGTAGTCTCCACTTACCATCTGTAGCATGTTGTTTTATATGATGAGGTTACGAGCCACATGCACACCCTTATAGTAGTCTCCACTTACCATATGTAGCATGTTGTTTTATATGATGAGGTTACGAGCCACATGCACACCCTTATAGTAGTCTCCACTTACCATCTGTAGCATGTTGTTTTATATGATGAGGTTACGAGCCACACGCACACCCTTATAGTAGTCTCCACTTACCATATGTAGCATGTTGTTTTATATGATGAGGTTACGAGCCACACACACACCCTTATAGTAGTCTCCACTTACCATCTGTAGCATGTTGTTTTATATGATGAGGTTACGAGCCACATGCACACCCTTATAGTAGTCTCCACTTACCATCTGTAGCATGTTGTTGTGACGTACGTCTAGTTTGACAAGTGAATTCTCCCTGATATGATGGATGATTTAAAGGGACTTTTAGCTTTTCATAACATTAGAACCCCTGAACATTTGTTGTAACTTTTCGTTTGCCAGAACTCATTCCACCGGGACTCATTTAGTAGGCGGCACGAGATCAAAGAGACGAACTGAGGGATTTTAGGGGAGACTATCGGCGCTATCAAAGACAGTAGTGGTCCCTGATACGAGACGCAGTTGCTTGCCGCTATTTTCGCGTCTCGGTGTCAATCGCAACCGAGTGAACGGGGGAAAGCGAAACGGGCAGCAGCGAGCGGATACGAAGACCAGGGGGCGGTTTCTTCTCTTGATTTGGCGGTCAGATCCCCAAAAGTTCGTGAGATCAAATAAGCTGTCAAGTTTATCATGTCCCACTCAACTTGCATTCCATTTTAGCTAAATAGACCATGAAGAACTAGACACGTTATCACTCGCTGGCCAGACTTTTACAGAAGCACTAGCTTTATTGAAATCTGGTTATAGATTTTCCCCTGGATTTTATATATGTATTTGCAGTGTTTTCTATTCTGTGCAGAGCGGTAATATATATTGTGTAAAGTGATCAGTGGTCTAGTTCAGTCATTCTATTTCAATGGATTTTGTGTTAATTTAAATCTATTAAATTAAACCATCTCAATAGTTCCAGTGGTAAATATAATGATCTATCTATTATATTATTTCAAAAGATAATAGATGCTTAAATTAACTTTTAAAGTCGCGAAGGAATTTATAATTAATAAATTCAGTTAAGTCCTAGTTTTATAGATGTGGGTTTTTAACCACTAGAATTCGCGCAGTGTTTATTAAATACATAATTAAATACTCGAGTGTATTATAGGCTTAACGGGAAATTCATCGCGCTTTAGAAGGTTATTAGTTTTCGGTATATTACATGTCTTTTTTTTCTTTCACACAGAGTGATCGTACCTGCGATCCCAGCATTAAGAAAGCAATAAAGAAATCAATCTAAGCAAGGCAAAGCATAAACAGTGTGTAGAGTTCCCCTGACGCAGAACTTGTTGAGACTGTGTAAATTTTTAATCTTTGAGGCGATTCTATGTTTGGAATTCCGCTATCTAACTTATAGCAAAGAAAGCACACCCAAAGACAAATTTAACGCACCATCAAACAACTTAAGTCGTAACGGGAAGAAGAACACTGGCCCGAGCTTTGTTAGTTTACTGACACAGAGAGATAATTCATAATTTCCTGAACAGTGATGTGACTAGTTTCTCACTGGACTTAAACCATACCTCACGGATAAAGTGTACCAGCACGCGTAAGAATTTTATTATCAGCGGCATAGTCAAATAGACCACACCATCCTCACCCCGGTATCAGAGACCGTGCCCTCCCATAGAAACTGTTATTAAGAAAAGAGACACAACTACAGATTCATTTTCCAGCGATTACGGGATCCTTTTATGTGCTGACCGCCTACCCGCTAATCTGGGGCTAGAACTTGAACAAACACTCATACATTTAGTTTGAGGTGTAACTGCTGTTGTGTTATTCTATGGAGTGCAAGATTTTTTCACAATCGGTAAGTGAGAGCAAGATGAGTGAAGGCCTTTGCTAGCGCGTGTATGAATGACAGGAAATTAATTCTTTTTGTGTGACCATTTTGTTAACTTGCTTACCTGGTAAAATATATTTTTTCTGTATACCCTACATTGTTCCTTTAAGTGGGATAGTTGATAATTTGTTAACTCTGTTTAAAACCACCTCCTTTCCATTTGCTTAGTAAAGGGAAGAACAGCTGGGAAGAACAGGTTTTTTCTATCACCTATACCTAATTTTGTAACACCTCTTTCAGAGTAATTAACTTTACTGTTAGGTTAACGTACCTATGTTCCTGATATTATCTATCCTTGGACTGGGTTTATCTTTGTCTAATAAGCGGGAAGGGCTTAGTCGATACCAATCTTCTTCACCCCTTCCAAATTTGTTATTTGCATTTGTGTACTTATGATAATTTATGTAATATCTGATATTTTTAGTGATTGATGTTTAAAGTGAATAAAATCACATAAACTCATTTAGTTCTGTGTGTTGGATATACCCAAAGCCCAACATTTCCCCTATTCGTTTAATATAGTTTGTATCAACGTCGTGTGTGTGTTTGAAAACACCAAATCGGTGTGCGCGCAGATGCGAGTCTGGAAAACTGGCAAATAATTGTTTGACCAGGAGAGTGAAAGAGAAGATTGAGAGACACGATTTGTCGTAAATAAGTCTGTCTTTACTCTCCTCCAGCACGCTGTGAAGTAACTATTAATCTCTACATTTTCTATCACTGAGCTTTCCATCATCATTTTCCACTCTAAACCGGACCACTATTTCTACGACTCTTTTCTCTCAAAATAAATTTACGACAGTTGTTTTATATGATGAGGTTACGAGCCACATGCACACCCTTATAGTAGTCTCCACTTACCATCTGTAGCATGTTGTTTTATATGATGAGGTTACGAGCCACACACACACCCTTATAGTAGTCTCCACTTACCATCTGTAGCATGTTGTTTTATATGATGAGGTTACGAGCCACACACACACCCTTATAGTAGTCTCCACTTACCATATGTAGCATGTTGTTTTATATGATGAGGTTACGAGCCACATGCACACCCTTATAGTAGTCTCCACTTACCATCTGTAGCATGTTGTTTTATATGATGAGGTTACGAGCCACATGCACACCCTTATAGTAGTCTCCACTTACCATATGTAGCATGTTGTTTTATATGATGAGGTTACGAGCCACACACACACCCTTATAGTAGTCTCCACTTATGCCTCCACTTACCATCTGTAGCGTAGTAGGACAGCCATAGTAGTCTCCACTTACCATATGTAGCATGTTGTTTTATATGATGAGGTTACGAGCCACACACACACCCTTATAGTAGTCTCCACTTACCATCTGTAGCATGTTGTTTTATATGATGAGGTTACGAGCCACACACACACCCTTATAGTAGTCTCCACTTACCATCTGTAGCATGTTGTTTTATATGATGAGGTTACGAGCCACATGCACACCCTTATAGTAGTCTCCACTTATCATCTGTAGCATGTTGTTTTATATGATGAGGTTACGAGCCACATGCACACCCTTATAGTAGTCTCCACTTACCATATGTAGCATGTTGTTTTATATGATGAGGTTACGAGCCACATGCACACCCTTATAGTAGTCTCCACTTACCATATGTAGCATGTTGTTTTATATGATGAGGTTACGAGCCACATGCACACCCTTATAGTAGTCTCCACTTACCATATGTAGCATGTTGTTTTATATGATGAGGTTACGAGCCACATGCACACCCTTATAGTAGTCTCCACTTACCATAGCCACATGCACACCCTTATAGTAGTCTCCACTTACCATATGCAGCATGTTGTTTTATATGATGAGGTTTACGAGCCAGCATGCACACCCTGCACACCCTTATAGTAGTCTCCACTTACCATCTGTAGCATGTTGTTTTATATTGTTTTATATGATGAGGTTGTTTTTATTGATGAGCCACATGCACACCCTTATAGTAGTCTCCACTTACCATCTGTAGCATGTTGTTTTATATGATGAGGTTACGAGCCACATGCACACCCTTATAGTAGTCTCCACTTACCATCTGTAGCATGTTGTTTTATATGATGAGGTTACGAGCCACATGCACACCCTTATAGTAGTCTCCACTTACCATCTGTAGCATGTTGTTTTATATGATGAGGTTACGAGCCACACGCACACCCTTATAGTAGTCTCCACTTACCATCTGTAGCATGTTTTTTTATATGATGAGATTACGAGCCACATGCACACCCTTATAGTAGTCTCCACTTACCATCTGTAGCATGTTGTTTTATATGATGAGGTTACGAGCCACACACACACCCTTATAGTAGTCTCCACTTACCATATGTAGCATGTTGTTTTATATGATGAGGTTACGAGCCACATGCACACACCCTTATAGTAGTCTCCACTTACCATATGTAGCATGTTGTTTTATATGATGAGGTTACGAGCCACACACACACCCTTATAGTAGTCTCCACTTACCACATGCCTGAAAAAGCAGTATTTCTATTCTTTCTTTCTCGTTTGAGGCCGTGTGGTCTACTCTTTACGATTTTCATCTCCCGAGGGATTTTAAGGTGCTCAACTTGCACGTGGGACCTTCTAGTTTTTCGTCCTTTTCTGAGAACTCTAGGCATCCGATCTCACTATCCAGCAGATCTGGGGGGAGTATGACATCATTAGGAATCACTTGTTCTGAAAAAAGATGTCCTTCAGAAATATACTATGTACTAGGAGCGAATCTGGTGCCTTTAGAATTAGAGGCGGGCGCCATACCTCTTAGCCACACCGAACCCTGTGGTGAATGTAAGAATAATGTAATGTTTGCTTGGTTAATTTTTTTATTTATTAAGATTGCCATCCGATTACATGATTCTACCTCTTTGAAGTCTTTCGCGTCCTCAAATAAATATATCCCATTACCTTTTCACAACATCTTTCTGGTTGACATGAAAAAAGTTGCCTGCCAATTAAGTTTGTAAACAATTTTGTCCAATTCATCTTTTGTTTTTTTGTAAAGATAATTGATAGGCAGTCTGCAAGATACATTTTTATTTCTTTTATGTCATTTCAATTTCTCTTTCACCCGTTCCCACTCCGTCTTATTCTTTCTTCTTGTCTATATAATCTATCCGACACTTGTCCAGTTCGTCTTTCGTCTATTGTGGAGATAATTGATAAGCGGTTTACTCTGTATGATACATTTTTTATTTCTTGATGTCTGTTCAATTTCTCTTACTTATTTCACTCTTTGATTTTCCCTCTCTTTCTTCCTTCTCTTCTAAATAATCTTTCTTCCGCATAAACGTTACAAAGATCTATAACTTACATCTTATAAAGGAAGCTTTATAGACTCTAACACGTAGTCTGTTAGATGTTTTCTTTTGACGTTAACTCGCGTGCATTGTAATCAAAGGTTTCCTAACGTTCTAATCTCACATATTTTTTTTATTACAATTCTTCCGTCGTCATTCAAACTAATGTCCTGTTTCAGACATATTAAAATGTGTTAGGAAATGCATGCACCACCTGTTCTGGCATGCTAATGGAAGGTCTAGTTAATGGATGTGACGAGAAAGGTGTGACAAATAAGAAGAAATAGCAGGGGATTGTCACATATAAATAAAACGGTACTTGGAGGAGAGGGAACAATGAGAGAAAGAGGATATGCGGGAAAAAGGAGGGAAAGGAGGACTGTACACGAGGAGTGTGGAAGAGAAGAAGAAATGGAGAAGATTAATAAGATAATGAGGAAGACAAGGTGAGAAGTAGAATGAGAAATAACGTACAATTGAGAAATGTGATGGGGATGGGGATAAGAAATGTGATGGGGATAAGAAATGTGATGGGGATAAGAATTATCATGGGGATAAGAAATATGATGGTGATAAGAATTATGATGGGGATAAGAAATATGATGGGGATAAGAAATTTGATGGGGATAAGAAATATGATGGGGATAAGACATATGATGGGGATAAGAAACATGATGGGGATAAGAAATATGATGGGGATAAGACATATGATGGTGATAAGAAATATGATGGGGATAAGACATATGATGGGGATAAGAAATATGATGGGGATAAGAAATTTGATGGGGATAAGAATTATGATGGGGATAAGAAATATGATGGGGATAAGAAATATGATGGGGATAAGAAATATGATGGGGATAAGAAATATGATGGGGATAAGAAATATGATGAGGATAAGACATATGATGGGGATAAGAAATATGATGGTGATAAGAATTATGATGGGGATAAGAAATATGATGGTGATAAGAATTATGATGGGGATAAGAAATATGATGGGGATAAGACATATGATGGGGATAAGAAATATGATGAGGATAAGACATATGATGGGGATAAGAAATATGATGGTGATAAGAATTATGATGGGGATAAGAAATATGATGGTGATAAGAAATATGATGGGGATAAGAAATATGATGGGGATAAGACATATGATGGGGATAAGAAATATGATGAGGATAAGACATATGATGGGGATAAGAAATATGATGGTGATAAGAATTATGATGGGGATAAGAAATATGATGGTGATAAGAATTATGATGGGGATAAGAAATATGATGGGGATAAGAAATATGATGGGGATAAGAAATATGATGGGGATAAGAAATATGATAGGATGATAAATATGATGGGGATAAGAAATATGATGGGGATAAGAAATATGATGGAGATAAGAAATCGGATGGGGATAAGAAATATGATGGGGATAAGAAATATGATGAGGATAAGAAATCGGATGGGGATAAGAATTCGGATGGGGATAAGAAATATGATGGGGATAAGAAATCGGATGGGGATAAGAAATATGATGGGGATAAGAAATAAGAAGGGGTTAAAAAATAGGATGGGGATAAGAAATAGGATGGGGATAAGAAATAGGATGGGGATAAGAAATATGATTGGGATAAGAAATATGATGGGGATAAGAAATATGATGGGGATAAGAAATATGATGGGGATAAGAAATATGATGGGGATAAGAAATATGATGGGGATAAGAAATATGATGGGGATAAGAAATATGATGGGGATAAGAAATATGATGGGGATAAGAAATATGATGGGGATAAGAAATATGATGGGGATAAGAAAGGGAATTGGGATGAGAAATTTTATGAGTTGAGACATAGTATGAGGATGAGAAATAGTACGGAAATAAGAAGAGATGAGAAAGAGAGTTTGTACGAGAAACAGTTTGAATAGCTTTTTGTTTCCTCGATTTCTCTTAGCCTCGGGACTTCAGAGTTATGACTGTCTTGTAAGCTATCAGCTGGTTTTTGCAGTGTCCAACGTCAGAGTCCTCACCTCACTTCATGTACCCCAGGCCCTTGTCAAGTTAGCACGACTTGATATAAGGGTTAAAATGGTATGACAAGGCCACAAACGACAACTGATGTAAATAACCAGACAAATACTCACACACAAGTGGAAGAAATGGTTAACGTACGAAAGGAAGTTGGCATTAGATAGCACACACACTGAGAAAACTATTTCATAGCATTACAAGGTGTTGATGGATGCTTTGAGGCACATAAACTTCCATTACTCTTGGCCGTGATGTTTGTGTACCACAGAGCACTCTAAGTGAACGCGTGTTGTAGCGTCGATGGTGGATGACGTAAGCAAGTTGAGAAGGGTGATGTATGTTTTGGTTAGACCAGGGGTTATCAACGTTGTTTTATTTCATGGCCTCCCCTTTTGAGTTTCATTCACCTCTGTGGCCCTCTGTAGTCACTGTTATCTGGAAAAAGGTACTTTACTGGTCACTTGGGGGTCATATGGCCAACGTTGAGAACCACTGTGTTTAGACGGTCCACTAGTGGTCAGACGTGTCCAGAAAAGTCTGATTTCTGTGTGGAGTTTTTTTTCTAGATAAATAAATATTCGTGTGTCCAGCAGTAAAAGTGGATGTGGAAACGAAAGTGTTATGTACCAAGAAGGATGCATATATCTATCATATTCATACGTATTTAAGTGATATTCTTCAGTTGTGCCAAAGTGAAACTATAAATAGTTGGGTCATCTGGAGAGTCTTCAGTGTCTTGTTATTGACGTTGTCTTATGTGACAGGCTGGTCACTCTCGCAAGCGACATATACACCGTTTAGTTCAATTCAAAACCAACAACCAACCTGCCAACATAAGGTAATCTTTGCTCATGAATTCCCATATATAAACATGTAATGCTTAGCTGGCAGAGTGGATAGTGACGATTCGCTTCCGTGGCTAGGCGGTGGGTGTCGTTCGGAAGGTCCTGGTTCGATCCCGGTAAGCCTATCACTTCTGTTGTTTTTCTGTTGTCTGGTCTTCTACTTCTTTATTTTCCCACTGAGTGCCTGATCATACCTTTGTGTGTTGTTTGTTTATTTATTTCATGAATTCCCAGTGTAAGGGAAATAGACGAAAAAGACCCCCCCCCCCCCCCCCCACACACACACACACACATGGAAGCAGGCAAGATCACGACAACTTGTTGTAAACCTACGTTCCACATGGAGTAGCAGGGTAGGGAATGGGTGATTGAGAACTCGATTAAGTCTCGCGCTGACACGTTTAGCATTATATATTATCAGTTCATGTTTGTCTCGTTACATTAGCCACCTTTCATAACCCAAATAAATTCAACAAGCGGTTTGCATAACCGAAAGAACGAACGAACTTTATTTTCAATGCGTTAAGAATTGGACCCGCAGGCCCGTCTAACATTCTGCCCTTCCTCTCTCTCTCTCTCTCTCTCTCTCTCTCTCTCTCTCTCTCTCTCTCTCTCTCTCTCTCTCTCTCTCTCTCTCTCTCTCTCTCTCTCATCTTGCATACTGTCTCCTTTCATTCCCATTTGAAATCTTAGCATTAATTTAAAGGCATGCAACATTATAAAGGTAATATAAGAGCATAAATTTACAGTATTCAGTCACAATAAAAACTAAGTATGTTTGAAAATCAAGAAAGTAATTAAAAAAACAACAACTAAAACAAAATTAACAAAATATAGTATATCAGGTAACAATCCGAAACATAATCAGATTAGGGTGGCATATAAACAAAACTCATGAAATATTTTAAACATAATCAGATTAGGGTGGCATATAAACAAAACTCATGAACTATTTTAAACATAATCAGATTAGGGTGGCATTTAAACAAAACCCATGAACTATTTTAATAGTATACTATTGAATAAGTAGGATCTTGGCGTGTTTTTCAGGGTGTGTTGAAGATTGTACCAGAAATGAACGAACGAACGAACGAACTTTATTTTCAAAGGGTTGAGAATTGGGCACGCAGGCCCGTCTGACATTCTGCCCTTCCTTTCTCTCGTCTTTTATACTGATTTCATTTATTCTCACATACATTTTACCCATCAATGTCAAAGAATTCAACGTTGTAAAGGTAAAATAGTAGCATACTCACATTCACAGTATCTAATTATAAACATGAAATAAAATATGTTGAAAAGTACAAACTAAGTATTACCATGAAATAAAATATGTGGAAAAGCACTAACATCATCATTAAACCTACATTCGATATTATATCACTTTAAGAATGCATTTGTTTCGAAAAATAATCACATTAGGTGGGGTCAGCATGTAGTTCTGGACCTTAAGGGGACTTCTTCACAAGGGGGGGTTGGTAAAACCATGTGTTGTGGGGGGCTCTTGGTATGGGGGGGGTTGGTGGTGTCCAGATAATCAAACTCATAAAGTATTCGAAAAAAGTTTACGATTGTATGAATAGGGAATGGAGGTTGTTTTATGTTTTTAGATAATGTGGAAGAGATAGTTTCCAAAGATGACCGGCAGCAGAGTAAGCTAAAGCATCATTTTCTTGAATAAGTTGCAGTTCAAGTAGAAAGAAACCTAGGCTTGGGCACTTGTATTTTTTTGTTAAAGAGGCGTTTGACTGCGTCTTTTCATTGTATTTTGAACACTTTTGGCACAGAAATTCAAGCAGAGGAGCACGCTACCTTGTGAGTCCTATAGCAGGAATATTTTAACAACTAGTTCGGACAAAGCCGCGCGAACGGACTGCATGAAACTTTCTCCCATGACTGGAGACCACAGGGGAGACCAAACACAACGTGGACAAGAGCGGTGGATTATAAAGAGAGAAAATGGAGACGGATAGGGGACACACTAAGGCATCAGCCAACCAGAATAACCACACATGTCCTGGATTGGAAACCCCAGGGGAAGAAGTGAGTTTTGAGACCAAGCAGAACGTGGAAAAGAGCGGTGAGATAGGAAACCAAGGCAACAATAATCTTGTGAGCAGAACCGAAAAGGGAGATTCAAATGATTCATAAGTCGTGAAAGCATGATTCTGTAAATAAAGAGGATAGATGAGAATAAAACCCTAGACCCAAGTCAGGATGAAAAAACATTTTAACTGATGGAACATGTTGATAGCTATTGTTAAATACAATAGTCTTCGTTCTTTCTCTGGAATCCCATTTTCTATAGGGTAAGATGTCTCTTTTAAAAGCAGGTTAAAGGACCAAAAGAACACATGGAGAAAAGAAGTGGAGATAGACAGGAAGGGGAGGAAGAAAACATGGGCAGACTTTGAGCTGATGGCACGTGACAGGAAGACATGGCATAAGTTTTGTTGAAGGCCTATGCTCCTTGGTGAGCTAAAGGGTGATAACCATTATAATTGTTCAAATAAACACTCAAGACAACGTGTAGACAACTCAGCCACTACTGCGAACCAAGTTCAAAGAGGAATTGCTGAACCGAAGGGCAAAAGGGTAAACTGGTTGTACCGTGTACAAAGAAATGACTAAAACTACAACAAAAATGACAACACTAGCATCTATGATGGATGGAGCAGAGCACAGTCTTCCAACGAATACTGCAACAAGTAACAAGCACTTAAATACTTTAAACTTCTGACGTGAATCTACATGCTGCAACTGTACCAGCTACATCACATAGTTCAACTGGTGTCACTGATGTACCTAGGACTTGCCACAGGGAGATGGAAGTTATTGCGAACAGTTTCCAGCCCAACAACAACGGAGCACATGCAAATTCTTCAAAATAAAACTGTCTGCGAAGGCGTGATGAGTTCAGCAGACGTCGTTAAAGGACGACGGCAACAACAACAAGACGCACATTAGAAGTAGGTGGCGATGAGTAGTTGTGGCGGTATGCTTCACATGGAACAAAAATGAGTGGCTGAAGTGTACTATTTGATTTGCTAAAACCAGTGTTAAGGAGTGGGAGTCGTGGAGTCCGCCGTATTTGTGTGGAGTCGGAGTCGTGGAGTCGGAGTCGTGGAGTCGGAGTCGTGGAGTCGGAGTCCTAGATTCCGCTGTATTTGTGTGGAGTCGGAGTAGGTAAAATATGTCCGGACACCGACTGCGAATGTTATGCCAATATGACTACTACAGTCTAGTCGGAGTCCGAGTCGGAAATCGGGGTTCTACAGTTTAAGGAGACTCAGTCGGGAAATGTTTTGCTCGACTCCATAACTCTTGTTGACTGATACTAAGGCTGTGTACACCACTTTCTCCGGCGGCCACGAGATAGCAAAGAGAGCTATCGGCATCGGGCTGGGTGGGGAGACACTGACGTGGGGGGGGGGGGGGGAAGCGCCCGGTCTGTCTGGGTGTCGTAAGGAAGATTAATTGTTTTGTTTGGCCATCTGAGTATATAGAGTGGATGTCGACAGAAGGTATAGAAATAGATTTTTTCACAGGTGGTAGAATTGAAGAAAAAAGATCTGTCTCTGGAGTGATTAGATAATCTCTTCTAGCCTATCCGTACGACTGTACTTTATTGCAAGACAGCTTTTTTTCTCCCTTTGAAGAATAGATAAGTTTACCTACACACACACACACACACAGCTATGTGACTACAAGACACACAAACGTGAAAAAACTACGGTTAAATGGGTATGGGTCTGACCAACACACAAAGGTAAGTTTCTTTGTAGTTTATTATCATTTAAACTCGGCAACACCAAATATCTAAAGAAAGATCAAATAAAATCAGATTTACATACATATGAAATAGCAGAATAAGATTGCACCCCTGGGGCAGACCCCCTCCCCCCCCCCCCCCCCCCATGGAGAAAAAGAACCCAAAAGTTAATAACCCAAAGGTCGAAGGTTAGCACTATGTTACATAGTAGATAGTAAAGTAAACAAGTTCCTACTATATGCTACCCAGTAAAGTAAACAAGTTTAAGCAAATCCAATGTTGGTAAATTCCATGAAACAAATAAAAATACTCACACTCTTTCAAACAGTGGTCACTCACTCACTATCTACTCATGGTGATATCCCTTGGGAAATGTCAGGTGAACATCTGCATGAAATTTTCCCAAATTGTCCTCTAAACAAACAGAATAAGGGACTAGTTGATATCTGGGGTTAGGAAACCAAGGTTTTATTCCAAAAGTTCATAGTTCCCTTGGTAAAAAGTGGTTGATCCCGGCCCCCAGTTCATCCTCTACCCCCCCCAGGCACGTAACAGCAAAGAACTACCCGTGAGTTGTGTACCCATTTTGGTGGTTGGAGCAACCCGAATCAGCCCTAAAAAAAATAGGTGTTTTTTTTCCTGGATGAACAAAATGTCGCCGCGAATAGTTGATGTAGAAACTTGCTTTTGGGGTTCACAGTTAAAAGATAAAAATACTTCCAGTATTGGGAAACATCTGGTTGCTAAAAAAATGTTACAAAGGATGATGATGATAATCCTATCGGACAACTCTATGTTAGAGCTCCTATTCTGCACTGCGTAATAATCTGGATAAATCCGCTTGATTAAGACTGTCAGAAGTCAGGAACAATAATGTTATTTTGTACACCCCAGTGGGCTGGTAAAAATTGGAAAAAATATCTGGGTTTTGTAAGTCCAGTTAAACTTATAAGTTAAAATGTTTCTCACGTATCTTTTGCGAGTACACATTTTATAAATGAAAAATCGGTACCGCTCAAACCAAGTAGAGAAACAAGTAATCCAGAAAAACCAAAAGTGAAACAAACAAAAAAACCGCTGGACACTCTTGTGATCAGGTCTGCGAAGAATATAAGAAACATTCATGGATAAAAAAAATGCAACTATCCTATGAAAATATATACACACACAGACGGGGACAAGACGATCTCTCCTCCACTCCGTCAGTCCTGATTAAACTTAAAAGGCACACGGTGTTTTCCTTTACGCCTACACGGTCAGACTTCGCTAGCGCTGAGTTTAGGTCGGATGGAGTTATGCAAAAGCTTCCGCTCCCTGCTCGCGCCGGCAGTCAGAGTACAATGTTAATTATTATTTAATTATCCATATGCGCACTTACACAAAAATATCGCCTGTCGTTAACAGCTGTAAAATTTGTCGGCGTCTGTTAGTCATCGTATGGTATTAAATAATAGGCACTTATAATAAATTCACAAAATGAAATATAGCGTGAATTCTTTACTATCACTATCAGACGTTTTATCCTATAAGTCCAGTCAGCTAATACCATCTTTTCTCGTGTGAAAAAGCGTGTGGCGAAAATTAACAGCTTAATTTAACCTCTGGTATGAAATCGCTACGCGTTATTTTATTTCACAAGGTTTTAACTAGCGGGAAAAATCTAAGTGAAGAATGATGGTATACGCTAACACTTTTAAAACACATTTGCACTATTTTCTACCAGAAAATCAGAATGAAAAAAACCCCCACGAATGCTAATAACACATTTTCCACAATAATGGTTCTAGAACTGCGTGCTTAGAGTATTCAAAAATTCTGAGTGACACTGATGGCAGGTTTAAGAAAACACAGTTTATATATCATTATATTTCTCTGATCTATCGATGTTGTTAATTTTCGCGCTACTGTATGTAATTGAGAATCAGAAACAGAGTTACAAGATAAAGGCTTACGATCGGTCTTCCGTCGGGCGTTTTCGACCAGCATCAAAAGACTTATTACGTGTAACGGGTTTCTCGAAGGTTTTGACCGCGATTCGACATCAAAGCGTACTCGGGGAATTTTGGATTTCCCTTGTAGACTTCAAAAAGATTGTGTTTTTTCACGTCCGGTCTGTCAGGTATCGTATGATTGACAGATAAGCTCGCGTGAGAAGACGAGGTAAACAATCTTGATTCGCTACCTGTTATGACGGGCAGGTCACGAAAGTTTGTAAACACTTCGTTTGCTTGTGTTCAAAGAAAAGAGTCGGGGACGAAAAAGTAAGCTTGTGTGAGTAAATCAATCAATCAATCAATACCCTTTAGCTCCCCAAGGAGCATAGGCCTTCAACAAACACATGCCAAGTTTTCCTGTCCTGTGCCATTCGCTCAAGTTCTTTCCATGTTTTCCTCATCATTTTCACCTCTGTTTCCAGTTCTCTTCTCCATGTGTTTTTTGGTCTACCTCTGCCTCTCTTTCCCTGTGGATTCCAGAACAAGGACTGCCTTGTAATGCTATCAACAGGTTTCCTCAATGTGTGTCCTATCCATCGCCAGCGTCTTCTTTTCAACTCTTGTTCCACTGGCACTTGTCTGATTCTTGTCATCAATTCCACATTTGTGACTTTGTCATACCATTTCAGTCTTTCTATTCTACGCAAGATGGCGGCGTGGTAGGCCGCACTTTTGTGTTGTGCATTTCATGTCGTCGTTTTGGAGTCTGCATCAGTGGTAACAGCCCTTATTAAGGCTGTATGAGTTTGTAGTGTGTTTGGCTTTTTCTGGATTATGTTGCTAAGTATTTTAAAGATGAAAACATCAAGTTTGCCTATCTTGTGAGTTCGCTGTTTGTGTTGATACAAGTAGCCAAGATGGCGGTTTTGTGATGTGTCGATCGGACAGTGTTTCAAAACATTACAGATTTATTGAGGGCTATTGTTACTGCTCCAGGTACATTTTTGTATGTACCTGCAAGGATACTTGGAGAGGAGATGGGCACCGCCAAGCAAACCTCTTGCCCACTGCAATGCTATGATGGAAAGTCAACTCAGTAATAATTTGCCGGATCGGCCGATGCCCGGATTAACAACGACCGCGCTCTCATTGCCCCTTGAGAGTGATAAGTCAGCGAATGGGGTACAAACACCTGTTTTGAAACTTCCAAGAGAAAGTTTTGTTGTTGGAACTTGGAATGTACGCACGCTATATGCGTGTGGAAAAGTCAAAGAACTAACACATGAACTTGTTAGATACTCGTGGGACATCCTGGGCCTAGCAGAAGTCAGATGGACAGGATTAGGTGAATCAATAACGGATGATGGTCACAAAAATTTGGTTTAGTGGAGATGAGTCTAAACATCAGCATGGAGTAGGTTTTATCGTACATAAAGATAGATTGAACTCTGTCATCAGCTGCACCCCAATAAATAGCAGGCTTATCACCATTCGTATTGCAGCACATCCAAAGAACATCTCCATCATACAGGTATATGCCCCCACTACTGACTATGAGGATGAGGCAATTGATACATTTTATGACAATCTGGATGAAGCAATTAAGAAAATTCCAAAGAAAGATCTTCTCATCGTGTTAGGTGATTGGAATGCTAAAATAGGGCCAGATGCATACGGTCACTGGGCTGGTACAGTGGGGAGATTTGGGACAGGTGAAACCAACGATCGAGGACTAAGGCTACTAGAATTTGCCAGCAACTATAAACTAACCATTGCAAATACACTATTTTCCTCATAAGTTATCAAGAAGAACAACGTGGCATGCCCCAAAAACTGAGATACATGGCCAAATTGATTTTATTCTTGTATCCAAAAGATTCAAGTCCAGTATTAATAAAGCCAAGACTAGGACTTTTCCTGGCGCCGACATTGGTAGTGATCACGACATGGTATTGATGACGCTCAAGCTTAAACTTAAAAAGAACTATAATCAAAACAGATGTTCTCAGTTAAGATTCAATTTAGACAAACTGAAAGATCCAGAAATCGCGGGAATCTTTGAGGCAACTGTTGGAGGAAAATTCGCAGCTCTCAACTTTTTGGAGGATGATATCAACTCAATCACAGAGAACATGAAAGACGTGCTCATTGAATCAGCAACAGAAATACTTGGTAAAAGAAAGAAAATAAACAAACCATGGGTTACAGATGACATTCTGAAGTTATGTGATACACGGCGGGAAATGAAAAAGGTTAAGAAAGAGGTTCCTGAAGCAGCATGGCAATACAGTATGGTGAATAAAAAATATTAGGAAGAAAATGAAACAGGCCAAAGAAAAATGGGTAGCTGATCAATGTGAGTCCATTAATACGGGGCTAATAAAAGGTAACAGCAAGGCAGCTTTTGACACATTAAGAAAAACTATCAAAACCCCAACAGCCCAGGGTAACTGTCATAGAAGATAGCAATGGGGCTCTGCTCAATGAAAAAACAGCTGTAATGAGAAGGTGGACAGAATATTGTAAAGAATTATATAACTGTAAACTTGACACTGACTTAGGCATATTAAACAACATTAAGTGCGAAAACAGGGAACTCGGAAATGCAGCAATATTACGGGAAGAAGTGGAAGAGGCTATATGTTCGATGAAAGGAGGGAAGTCACCGGGTGTGGATAATATCCCAGCAGAGCTCTTGAAATATGGAGGACCAGATATAGTAAAAATCATGACAACAATTTGCCAGAAGATATGGAGTACAAAAAAAATGGCCAAAAGAATGGACGCAGTCATTAGTAATACCGCTTCCAAAGAAAGGAAATCTAAAAATGTGCAAGAACTACAGAACCATTAGCCTTATTAGTCATCCAAGTAAGGTGATGTTAAGGATACTTTTGAACAGAATAAAACAGAAATCAGAAGAAATCTTGTCAGAGGAACAGGCTGGCTTTAGACCAAAAAGAAGTACCTCAGAACAAATCTTCAATATTAGATTACTTATCGAAAAACATCTCCAACATCAACACGATTTATACCATAACTTCATCGATTTCACAAAAGCCTTCGATCGAGTCTGGCATGAAGGCTTATGGCAAGTAATGAGAAAATTCAATTTTGATACCAACATCATAGATATCATTGAAGCACTATACAAGGACGCAAGCAGTGCTGTTTTTGCAAGCAACGACATTGGAGAATTTTTCAAAACAACTGTAGGAGTTCGCCAGGGATGTATCCTGTCACCAGTGCTCTTTAATATATATCTAGAACATATTATGCAGGAGGCTCTCTACGATTATAAATCAACCATATCGATTGGAGGCCGACCTCTGTGCAACCTACGTTTTGCTGATGATATTGATCTGATAGCTGGATCAGAATCAGAACTTCAAGACCTTACCTCTAGACTGGAGAAAGTAACAAGAACGTATGGGATGGAAATTAATATAGAAAAAAGCAAGATATTGGTGAATAGCCATAAGAAACATGTTCCGACCAACATTACGTTAAATGGGCAAACGTTAGAAGAAGTTAACACCTTTAAATATCTCGGGTCCACTATATGTAGTGATGGAAGATCAAGTAAAGAAATCAAGACAAGACTTGAGATGGCCTCAGCTGCCATGACAAGGTTGAATGTGATCTGGAAAAGTAACATCAGTTTTCCTGTGAAGATCAAATTATACAAATCACTTGTATTATCTATTCTCTTGTATGGGTGTGAGGGCTGGACACTCACTGCAGATACGGAGCGAAGGATTCAGGCTTTCGAGCATAAATGTTATAGAAGAATTTTGCGCATTTGCTATAAAGAGCACAAAACAAATGTCTATATTAGAGAGAAGATAAACACCTATGCAGGCCACCAAGAACCACTTTTGTCAATAGTGAAACGTCGAAAGCTTGCCTGGTTTGGGCATGTAACTCGTCATGACTCCCTTTCAAAAACGATCCTTCAGGGAACAGTCGAAGGTAAACGGAGAAGAGGAAGGCAGAGAAAATCCTGGGCTGATAACATCAAAGAATGGGCAGGACACGGTTTTTCCACACTTGTACGCATTGCTGAGGATAGAGAGCAGTGGAGGACCCTGTCTGCTGATGCTTCCACCATGGCACCCCTACGACCCATGAGGGTTAATTTTCAGGCCCACTTGTTGTGACCTCTCATCGAGAATTTTCATTTTCTCTTGCATGAGATTATGGTTATGGAACAGAAGAGCCGAGTCATCTGCAAAATCCAGATCATCAATGTGTTTAGTCAGATTCCACTGGATTCCATTTCTGTTGTGTGATGTCGATGTTTTCATGACCCAATCTATTGCTAGTAAGAAAAGAAATGGAGACAAGAGGCATCCCTGTCTCCCGTTCTCATCCTAAACGGTTCTGTAAGTTGTCCTTCATGAAGAACTCTGCATGTCATGTCTTCATATGTCTTCTTTATTAAGTTAATGATCTTCATGAGAACTCCATAATGCCTCATCAGTTTCCAAAGCGATTCTCTGTCTACACTGTCAAATGTCCACGAATCCGATGTATAGCTGTGAATTCCATTCCAGACTTTGTTCAGCTATTATTCTCAATGTGGCTATCTGCTCTGTACAGGATCTATTTTGTCGAAAACCTGCTTTGTTCATCTCTCAGTTGCTTGTCTATGGACTCTTTTAATCTCTCAAGGATGATTCTGTTTAATACTTTTCCCGGCACTGATAGTAACATCATTCCTCTATAATTTGTGCACTCTTGTAAATTTCCCTTCTTAGGCAACTTGACCAGATAACCTTCCTTCAATTCTTCTGGTATTTTCTCTCTCTCCCAGACTTTGCCAAGTAATTAGTATAATAGCTCTGTAGAGGTATCAATATCTGCTTTGATGGCCTCTGCTGGAATGCAATCTGGACCAGCAGCTTTTCCATCTCTCAGAAGCTTTATGGCTTTCTTTATTTCTTCTCTACTTGGTCGTTCACAGCTGATTTGTAGCTCCTCTTCTGCTGGCTGGATGTCTGGTGGATTAGTTGGAGATGGTCTATTGAGAAGTTCCTCAAAATGTTCTGTCCATCTCTTCATTTGTTCTTGTATATTACTAAGCAATTTTCCATTCTTATATTTTATAAGGCCATTTGCTTGCTTATATGTCCCTGTTAGCTTCTTTGTTTTGTTGTACAGTACATATCCCTCATATTTCCTTTGGCTGCAGCTTCCTCTGCTTCCCTAACCAAATCATCAATATATTTCATCTTGTCTCGTTTGATGTTTCTTCTTACTTCTTTGTTTGCTTCTATGTACACTTCATGAGCCTTGGCTTCGGAGCTTCTGTTTAAATCTGCTTTCTTGTTTTTCCTGTCTTCTATCTTACTTATGGTTTCGGTTGTTATCCATGCTTTGTGCTGAGGTTTTCTTTTTCTCAGTACTTCTTCACATGTCTCGTTCCATATATTTTTTACTTGTTGCCAGTGGTCTTCCGTATCTGTTTCATCTTACAGCTGTTGGAGTACCTGGTATTTGTTCGTTGCTGTGATTGAAAATTTTTCTCTTATTTCCTGATTTCTTAGATATCCCACATTATACTGTTGTCTATAGCTACCGGTATATGCTATTGAAAATTTCTTGAGTTTTAATTTTGTTTTAGCCAACAGAATATGGTGGTCTGATACAACATCTGCTTCTCTACATACTTTCACATCATGCAATGATGACCTAAACTTCTTACTTATGCATATATGATCAATCTGATTCTCAGTTCTGTGGTCTTGTGATATCCATGCTGCTTTATGTATTCGTTTATGTTGAAATATGCTTCCTCCTATAGCTAGTTGATTTGAAGCACAGCAGTTTGCTAATAGTTCCCCATTCTCATTCATCATGCCTACTCCCTGCTTTCCCGTGATTTCTTCAAAGCCAGTGTTGTCTGTTCCTATTTTCGCATTTAGGTCCTCTATCAAAATTGTGATGTCCTTTCTTTTCTTACTGTCTAAGACATTTTGTAGTCTGGTGTAAAAGTCTTCTTCCACAGACTCTTCTTTATCGTTTGTTGGTGCACAACACTGGATGATGTTTATATTTACTTTATTTTTGGCTGATTTAAACCTTGCTGTAATAATTCGGGGTCCCATTGCTTCCCATTCTATAAGTGACTTCTGTGCTTCCTTGGACAGCATTAGAGCCACCCCTTCACTGTGGTGGGCTCTTTCCTCCTCATGTCCTGAGGACAACACCATTTCTCCTGTGATCAATTTCCTCTTCTCTATGAATTTCCACCGTGTCTCGAAGAGACCCAGGATATGAATCCTGTAATTTGTCATTTCTGCTGCTACCTGTGCAGTTTTCCCTTGTTCACACATAGTGCGAACATTCCAGGTGCCAATCCTGGAGATTTTCTTAGACGAAAAAAGGTTAGTCGGCAACCCAGACTCCTTTCGGCTTTCTCTAGGTTATTTCATGCGCCTCCTTTTCAGAGGACCTTCTTCTGTCTTGGGCGGCTGAGTTGATTTATATTCTTTATTTGACTTGTCCATGTTTGTTGAAGTTTTTGTGGTAACAAGTATTTTACGGGATGGGGTAACCAGCCCCGTGCCCAACCATCATTAGTCGCCTTTTACGACATGCCTGGTAGGATACAGTGTTACTATTCTTTGCTTTCCTTTCGGGCCCCGGTAACACATGGGTGTGTGTGAGTAAAGACAGGCAGTAAATGCATGGTTTTAGCTAGCAAATCATAGAGCGCTACGAAGTTACAAAGACTGTCAGATTACTGTAGGCTCTTTTTCCATTATACGTCACACTGGGAGTGAGGCTGAACGGGCAGTTGGGACTGGATGGACACATCTGCGGCGTCTCTGAGGGCATGTGGGCGCCTAGGCCTCGTCAAACGGCTGGCTAGTGCAGATTGGGGAGCGGATGGGCAGGCCCTTCGTCAGCTATATCTTGGCTATGTGGGATCAGTGATAGACTATAACCTCTCCCTCCAGACCATTGTGAGTACTAATACCATTTCTTCTCTGGACCATGTGCAGAACCAAGCTCTCAGGTTAATATGTGGAGGGATGAGATCAACACCCACCACCGTATGTGAGATAGATGCCAATATAGAACCGCTGGATATCAGGCGTAGAAGAGCACTGACTGAAGCTGTAGAGAGATACAGGAGACAAGAGAAAGACCACCCAAACAAAGTACTTATTGACACTTGGAAACAAACACGAAGACTGAAACAACTATCTCTCCTGGAAAATGATAAACACCATCTCCCGCAAGAGAGAGAATTGGAAAACAAATACTTTGGACCACCCCCTTGGGAAAACCTCCATCAACCAACTGTCAAAACACAACTGATAGATAAAACGGCCAACAAGGAAACACTACCCACAGTCTTGAAGACGTGTGCCTTGGAGACCATAAACAGCTACCCAACATCAGCTTTCAAGACCACCTCTTTCGCAGGATATGGCGTCTGCATATGGTACCTGGATGGATCCTCTTATGAGTTCTGTGACTCCTGTGGTGAAAATTGTTCAAATTACGAAGCGGAGGCTGAGGCCATCAAGACAGCCATTGAATTACTACACCAACAGTTTGACCTTATTGAACGAAAGCCATCAGATATAGTGATTTTCAGTGACTCCATGTCTGTTCTGGAAGCACTTAAACAGACTCCATATGAAAACAAAAACATTTTTCTTATAGGAAGAGCGGTTCACAACTTGATCACAGCCTACTCCATCAGTGTAACCCTACAGTGGATCCCTGGACACAGTGATCTAACTTGAAATGAGACAGCTGATAGACTTGCAAAAACAGTAGTCTCTAAACAACAAAAGCAGCATGAGAACAGTCAAACAGATTCTCAGAAACAACACAAGGGAAATCTGGCTGAACAGATGGGCAAACGGGCCGACTGACCGAAATGTCTTTAATGAAATGACCTGGCCGAAAGACAACGACAACATAAACAGACTCAGCAGGAGAAATCAAAGTCTTATCTTTTAGTTCCGAACAGGTCACGCCAGAGTCAATAGCCATCTAAACCGTATCAACCCTCAGCACCTACCCATGTGTAGACACTGCTCTCATCCCTAGGAAACAACCATATAACTCCTCATAGAGTGTCCATCACTCACAAACGCCAGGAAAAAACTTTTACAGACACCTCTGACAGTCACCAACTCACTATATGGAACATTAAAACAACTGCAGAAAACCTGCACTTTTTTAAGAATGGCATTGGGCTGCCAAGAGTAGATATGCTCAGCAGCTATGGGATATCGACAACAACAACAACAACAACAACATACTATGGAGAAAGCTCTTCAACCACTCATATTTAAAATTGGTAGAACTACTATTTAAAAATAAGACACACAATAATGATAAAAATAACGTTCCAAAACAGAAGGACATGAGGTCACAGGACAATATCCCGAGGGAGCAACATATTTTAATTCCAAATCTCGAGATCTCGATGCTTTTATTTCATAAAAACTGACACTGAAATTGAGTCGTTTTATGGCATTTAAAACACTCTACCATAAAGTTCCCATGTGACTGGCTTCTAGATTAGTTTATAAATATCCACAGACCACTAGGACTATAGAGCTTTATCCAGAGACAACAGACAAAGATGAACGCAACCTGGCCTTCCTGAAGAACATATAGTTGTGTGCGTATAGTGGTTTGTGAATACTACCATGTAGAAACACTTCGTTGTAATGGAACGGTACGTAACGTAGCAAATTTATTGGAGTAGAATGATTCAAGAACTGAACATCAGGGACTGTTTAAGCGGATAGAAGTAAATTAAATGGATAAGAGACAAAATAAACGTTACAAGGCAGTAGGTGTTCTGGTGTTTCCCATGGCAACCGAGGTAACGGGAGGCACCAACAACAACAAAAATCGCACGGAGAAGAGAGCTGGAGACATAAATTAAAGGGATAAAGAAGACATGGAAATAACTTGCGCAGACGGCACAAGACAGACGTCACAAGACAGACGGTACAAGACAGACGGTACAAGACAGACGTCACAAGACAGGCGTCACAAGACAGACGTCACAAGACAGACGGTACAAGACAGACGGTACTAGACAGACGGCACAAGACAGACGGCAAAAGACAGACGGTACAAGACAGACGGTACAAGACAGACGGCACAATACAGACGGCCCAAGACAGACGCTACAAGACAGACGGTACAAGACAGACGGTACAAGACAGACGATACAAGATAGACGGCAAAAGACAAACAGGAAAAGACAGACGGTACAAGACAGGCGGTACAAGACAGACGGCAAAAGACAAACAGGAAAAGACAGACGGTACAAGACAGGCGGTACAAGGCAGACGGTACAAGACAGACAGCACAAGACAGACGGTACAAGACAGACGGTACAAGACAGGGGGCACAATACAGACGGCACAAGACAGACGGTACAAGACAGACGGTACAAGACAGACGGTACAAGACAGACGGCAAAAGACAAACAGGAAAAGACAGATGGTACAAGACAGGCGGTACAAGGCAGACGGTACAAGACAGACAGCACAAGACAGACGGCAAAAGACAGACGGTACAAGACAGACGGTACAAGACAGACGGCACAATACAGACGGCACAAGACAGACGGTACAAGACAGACGGCAAAAGACAAACAGGAAAAGACAGACGGTACAAGACAGGCGGTACAAGGCAGACGGTACAAGACAGACGGCACAAGACAGACGGTACAAGACAGACGGTACAAGACAGACGTCACACGACAGACGGTACAAGACAGACGGTACAAGACAGACGGTACAAGACAGACGGTACAAGACAGACGGCACAAGACAGACTTCACAAGACAGACGGTACAAGACAGACGGTACAAGACAGACGACACAAGACAGACGGTACAAGACAGACGGCACAAGACAGACGGTACAAGACAGACGGTACAAGACAGACGGTACAAGACAGACGGTACAAGACAGACGGTACACGACAGACGGTACAAGACAGACGTCACAAGACAGACGGCACAAGACAGACGGTACAAGACAGAAGGTACAAGACAGACGGCACAAGACAGACGGGACGGCACAAGACAGACGGTACAAGACAGACGGTACAAGACAGACGGCACAAGACAGACGGTACAAGACAGATGGTACAAGACAGACGGCAAAAGACAAACAGGAAAAGACAGACGGTACAAGACAGGCGGTACAAGACAGACGGTACAAGACAGACGGCACAAGACAGACGGTACAAGACAGACGGTACAAGACAGACGGTACAAGACAGACGGCACAAGACAGACGGTACAAGACAGACGGTACAAGACAGACGGTACAAGACAGACGTCACAAGACAGACGTCACAAGACAGTCGGTACAAGACAGACGGTACAAGACAGACGGTACAAGACAGACGTCACAAGACAGACAGTACAAGACAGACGGTACAAGACAGACGACACAAGACAGACGGTACAAAACAGACGGTACAAGACAGACGGCACAAGACAGGCGGTACAAGACAGACGGTACAAGACAGACGGCACAAGACAGACGGTACAAGACATACGGTACAAGACAGACGGCACAAGACAGACGGCACAAGACAGACGTCACAAGACAGAAGGATTTTGATTGAAGTAGTTGAAAGCCTGTCCTGGTTCCTGAACTGAAGGGTAATAAAAGAAGATTGATTTATGAATGAATAAGTGAATAAACGAGTAAACGAATGAATGAACGAATGAATACAAGAAGATTGATTGATGAGATAATAGTATTATGTTATAGAAAGACTTCACGGAAGCAGCACCGACATTAATCAGAAATGAGCAGTTCAATACAAACGGCAACTAATCAAGGTAGACACAGCAGACAAAATAGAAGAACAAAGACATTCATTGGCATCCGGTCCCTGCAAGCTCTTTCTCCAGTTGAAGAATCCACTGTCATGATCATCATCTCCATCATCATCATCATCATCATCATCATCATCATCATCATCATCATCATCATCATCATCATCATCATCATCATCATCATCATCATCATCATCTCCATCCTGATAACCATCATTTTCTTTTGCGCTCCTTACGAAGTTGAAGGCGCCAAACAGCTGGTCCCTTTGCAGGAAGTCCGCACCAAGCTTTCATATCCTTTTGCATCAGAAGTTTTTGTGGTAATTTGTTTTATATAATGAGGTTGCAAGGCCCACGTATAACCTCATAGTTGCTCCGTACGACATGCTTGAGGACGCAGTCGCCTTTTTCGTCTCTTCAGATTCCCCCGGGAATTACGGGGCAATCCATTGTCATAATCTTGAGAAAGAACCCTTTACAGAAACATTAGAATAATCTTGATAGTGACCTTTCTAAATATCAATATTATTGATCATTCTCAGGTTAGTTTAGTGCATTATTTTGCCCCGTCAACCTAAAGTGGGTTATATAAAGTCTTATACGTTATAAAAAAATATAAATGACCTTTCCAGCATGAACTCTTGAGAATAGCCCAAAAGCCCTTATCCCAAAACAGAAGGACCTGAGATAACAAGTGCTAGAGAGTGTAGGATTGTTTTTAAACTTCTTTGTGTTCTGTTTTAAACTTGTTTGGTTCTCAGTCGGGTAGTCTTCGGTATGGGTCAAAACATCGCAGATACTGCCGTAGGCGATATAAGTGTTAGAGACTTCACTATACTAAGTTCAGCGTCGAGAGGTGGGGTGACTAGTTCCCTTCATCGCTGCACTTTCCTTCCCTAAACCAAGAGCAGAGTCAGGTACCCATTTACAGCTGGAAAAACTGGAGCGTGACTAAAACCTGATTCAAATTCCGTACCTATGCTGCGAGAGACCAGCGCTCTAACCATTCTGCCAATCGGACGCTCTTGTTATGGGAAGCAGCTGAAAAGGTACGCGTCATCATCACTTTCTTTTTCGCTCCCTATGGAGCAGGGAGCAACCAATGTTCACGCCCCACTCCTTTACAAGAAGCCTGTTCCAAAATGTTCGTTTACAAACATATCTTCTTTCTGTCACCTGTCAACACCTGTCAACTCCTGTCAACTCCTGTCAACTCTCCAAAGAGCATTGACCTTCCACAAGCTTATGCCAAGTCTTCCTGTCACGTGCCATCAACTCAAGGTCTTTCTATTTCTTTTTCATCCCCTTCATGTCTGTCTCCAGTTCTCTTTTCCGTGTGGTCCTTGGTCTTCACTTGCCCTCTTACCCTTGGATTCTTCTTCTTCGTACACTCTCAGACGTCTACATGAATGTTGTTAAAGAAAGCAGACGTCAGTTTGAGACTATTTGAATCTCCGTAGAGCTTTTCCACAAATGGTACTGGTGTCGGCCATGTGTGCTTTCTCTGTTCCTCATATGTTGGGTATCTTTGAAGCAGATATTCAGCTGTCATTTTATCGGTGCCACAGTTACACTGATCTGTAGTTCCTATCTTTAGCTTGTTGAATGGAGGGTATCTCAATCTGTTGTGGCCCGTGCGGAGTCTGAAGATTACCACTAATTCCATTCTGTTGAGCTGGTAGCATGCATCATTTTGTGTGTGACCTGAATGTTCTACATCCCGTTTGATTCTGTATCTGATACTGAACAATGACTGTCTTGTAGTGCTATCAAAATACAACCTTGGATCGAATAAAACAAATCGCTAAAGAAGCCATAAACAAGTATATGTAGTTCCGTAATATGAACTGCTGTAGGGGAGTGAAGTGTCAGAGACTTCATCATTCTATGTTCAACTTTATGAGATCAGGTGACTAGTTCCCTTCCTCGCTGCCTTAGCCTTCCATAACTCATGAGCACAGTCAGGTATCAATTTACAGCCGTGTAGTCTAGAGCGTAATGTTACTAGGTTTAGATCCTTGAACCTGATAAATGTGCCGCGAGAGGAGATCGCACTAACATTTGACCAATTTGACTTTTACAAGAGCCTGCGTCTTCTGGTACAGGCTTCCTGCTAGGGGAACAGCTGCAATGTTGACTCAATGCTCCGTAAGGAGCGGCAAGGGACATGTATGAGATCCTGAATATGTGTACCAACGCCTCAGCCTCACATACGTCCAGCTTGCTGTCTGACTATGTGTACCAACGCCTCAGACACGCACAGCTTTCTGTCTGACCCACACGCCATGTTTGCTGTAGGTCATCCATTGATGTATGAGATCCTGACTATGTGTACCAACGCCTCAGACACGCCCAGCTTGCTGTCTGACCCACGCGTCATGTTTTCTGTAGGTCATCCATTGATTTATGAGATCCTGACTATGTTTACCAACGCCTCAGATCCGTCCAGCTTGCTGTCTGACCCACGCGTCATGTTTGCTGTAGGTCATCCATTGATGTATGAGATCCTGACTATGTTTACCAACGCCCCAGATACGTCCAGCTTGCTGCCTGACCCACACGCCATGTTTGCTGTAGGTCATTCATTGTCCACAGCTGCTGATCACAGTGTATATATTTCGTGGCTAACCCTTGGAGGTTAAAGTGAAAGGTAAGATTACTCATTGAGTGTAATGTCAGATCTTGATTGATTTGTAAAAATGGAGAAGAAGGTACAATGAAGTGGGTCTCAGTGAAGATGATGACTACTTGGTGGAGAAATAGATGGTATAAGGGGAAAATTGGTATAAAGGGAAAGTTGGTATAAAGGGAAAATTGGTATAAAGGGAAAGTTTGTATAAAGGGAAAATTGGTATAAAGGGAAAGCTGGTATAAAGGGGAAGTTGGTATAAAGAGAAATTTGTATAAAGAGAAAGTTGATAAAAAAAGAACGTTGATATAAAGGGAAAGTTGTTATAAAGGGGAAGGTGGTATAAAGAGAAAGTGGCATAGAGGGAAAGTTGATTTATAAAGTAACGTTGGTATAAAGGGAAAGAGAGCATAAAGAGAAAGTGCTATAAAATGAAAGTTGGTATAAAGAGAAATTTGTATAAAGGGAAAGTTGGTATAAAAAGAAATTTGTATAAAGGGAAAGTTGGTATAATGAGAAATTGATATAAAAGTAAAGTTGGTATAAAGAGAAATTGGTACAAAGAGAAAGTGAGAATAATAGGACAGTGCGTATAAACGGAAACTTGGCATCAAGGAAAATTTGTTATAAAGAGCCATTGGTATAAAGGGAAAGTTGGTATTAAAAAATGTGTACAAAGAGAAAGTGTGTATAAAGAAAAAGTGAGTATAAAGATAAAGTGGGTATAACAGGGAAGTTAGTATGCAGAGAAAGGTGTAACGGAGCGAAAGTTATTATAAAGGGAAATTGGTATAAAGGGAAAGTTGGTATACAGGGAAAATTGGTATAAAGGGGAAGCTGGTATAAAGAAAAATTGGTATAAAGAGAAAGTGAGTATAAAGAGAAAGTGAGTATAAAGATAAAGTTGGTATAAAAGTAAAGTTAGTATGCAGAGAAAGTTGGAACAGAGCGAAAGTTAGTATAAAGGGAATTTGGTATAAAGAGAAAGGTGGTGATATAATGGGAAACGTGGTATAAAGGGACATTTTGTACAAAAGAAAAAAATGGTATAAAGAGAAATGTTTATAAAGGAACAGAAAGTGAAGGATGAAGAGAGAGAGAAAGCGGCCAATAGAAAGAACGAGGGCGAGAAACAAAAGACAAGCTAGAGATGAGAGATCTCAAGAAAGACAGAGATTCAGGCAAAGAAATTGAATGATTGTTTGTGTGAGTGAGAAACAGCGAGAGAGAGAGAGAAAAGGGGGGGGGGGGGGAATAGAAGAGAAAGTAGAGCTAGAGAGAAGGAGAGACTAAGAAATGAATAAAGACAGAATGAGAAGGAATAAGAACAAGTTGGTGAGAACTAGAGAGATAGAGAAAGAGAGAGAAATACAGAAAGAGGGAGAGGGATACAAAGAGAAGAAGGGACATGACAAGACAAGACAGACAAATGTGCAAAAGAAAGAGGAAGGAAGAGATTGACAGAGAATAGCACGTTAAAAAGGCTTGCGACACCGCCAAAAAGAGAAGAACCTCATCCCTACGACTGGTAGTCATAGAAACACCTTCAAGCGACCACCACTTCAGCATTGACAGCAAACACGACAACAAAAGTAACGCTATCAAGTTGTTATCAATCATTTCTGAGTGCGGCGAATCCCAGGACATAACTGACAAGGTAAATCATGCACGGGAATGATCAATCCCGAACATCGATAGAATTAGCCAGTATTGCCAAACTAGTACTGTCGTTGTTTTCTATTTGACAGTCTCAAATGTGCGTTTTATGATACCTTGTAGGGACCTGTTTCAAATCCGGTTGTAGCAAGACCGCTATGGGGTCCCCAAACTGTAGCTGAGGTCGTAGCAGGTCCTTTATTAATTTTAACATGGTACATTGTTTTATCATCATTAACATAACTATCATCATCATTGAATATTTTGCCTCAGAGCAACCTTCTTCAAATAGCATGTCCGTTGACATGGTGACTCTTTTCTGTCATCATCATCATCAATTTCATTTTAGTTCTAAAAAATGTCCATGCTTCTGTAGTGGTTTCTGTGGCTGTTTGTTTTACTTGATGAGGTTGCTAGCCCCATGCACATATTAAACACTGTTACGTGACTGTGTTGCTGAAGGTTGCCCGATAAGATGATTAGGCGGAAACAGTTTATAAAATAACTCAGAATACAATTGGCCAACTGGAATTCAAAAAATAGTACAAGTCCATCGTCCACAGCCAATGCAACATTTATTGACATCCACAATTGGGCTGCATAACTTGTGATCATACGTGATTATCTTATTGAGATTCGTCCTTATATTATTTCCTTCATCAAAATATTCAGTGCCCTTTATTCCATTTTATAACAACTGATCCGTTCCACTTCCCAGTGGAGGAATCACACTAGACCGCCGAATGACGGGGAAATCACAGATAACCAAAATACAGCTAAGGGTAAAGCTTCGCATGGCCATCATGAAAAAATTAGCTGGTACCACATGGGGTGCTGATGAGAATATCTTCAAAAAGCTGTACACAGGCAGAGTCAGGCCTGCTACGGAATACGGCATCACATCTTGGTCGACGGCAGCAAAGTCAACAGACTCCAAAACCAAGCAGCACGTATTATAACAGGGGCCCAAAAGTCTACAAAAATCAACCATATGGAAAACATTATAGGGCTACAGTCAATGGAGGATAGACGTAACAGCAGAGTCCTACAACACGCCGAAAAATTTAAGAGACTCGAAGGACACCCCATGTTCCAAAGAATGAATATGCTAGGAAGAGGCAGGCTCAAGCGAACTAACTTTGTGGCCCAAGCAAAAGAAAAAATTAGCAAAAATACCATGCTAGCAAGCTCAGTTGCAAAGAAAATACCAACAAGCACAACTATCCCACTGTGGAAAATAAGATGCTTTCCTGAGTTAAAATCTGATATTCCGGGCATTGAAAGTAAGGGAACACAGACAGAAACACAAAGAAAGTGTATAGCAACCAAGTATATTGACAAAAAATTTTCAGCAAAGCTTTGGACACATGCATGCGAAGGATTCAGGCTTTACATAAATGTTATGATGGCATTTCAGCACAAAAAAAATGCAGTTGATAAAAATGCAGGGGGTGCCGGCATCCTCATAAAATTAAAGAATAGAATCACTCACACTTGTACGCATTGCTGCTAGTGATGCTTTCCTCCATGGCACCCCTTGCGACCATGCTACGGGCGGAGGATATGGCAATTGCCACTGGCAGTGGAAATACTGCAATAACTTCAGTGCTGAAGCAGCAGCTTTGGACACATACCTGCAAAAACAGGCAGCATAAAATTAAAGGAAACTCTTATTGCCACTGCAAAATGCAATAAAGCAGCAGAAGGCAGGCAGCGGAAACTCTTAAAAAAAACAGATAGTAATCTTTACAGATGCCCTCTCAGTAATAACAGCGCTGAAGAGCCACCAAGCTAAAGGATTGAAAGATCTGATAATCTCCCTTGAAAGACTGGCCAAATGCTTCAACAAGTGCACAATAAAGTGGATACCAGCCCATTGCAACATACCAGGAAATGAGGAGGTAGACAAACTTGCTAAGGAAGGAGGTGCCTTACAACAAAATGATATACAGACAACTTACGCAATGGCAAAGACCACTAAAAAGGCTACATTCAAGTCCAAATGGGAAAGAGAGCACCCGGGCCATTTGAACAATGACGCATATCATCAACTATCCAGGAAAGAACCGGTCATCGTTTTTCGGCTACGCACTGGACACAACAGATTGAGATACCATCTATACCACAAATACAAAATTGGTGCAACAGATCTAAATTGGTACCAGCCCGATGATAGTCGAACACCTGCTGCAGTACTGCCCAACCTATAGAAATGAACGGAGTAGCATATGGCAACAACCCACTTCTGTCAACGAAAAACTGTCTGGAGATGTCGGGAACCTTGACTACTGCCTTTATTAGTCATAAATGTGGAGGTCTGAAGGCGAACGAGGAAGAAAAGGAAGACTGCCCAGTGGTAATTATATTGTATGCTAGTACGAAGTATCCAACGTTAATCATAAAGACACATTTAAATCCTTACGTATCATTTGTGTATCATTGATCCAATATATGATCCTTTCAGGCACTCTGTTCAAGTAGACAAGTAAATACACTTTGAAACATGTCATAACAGACACTGATCATAGAATCCGACACTCTCTCTTCATAGATCCAGAACACAATGAATACTGTTGCTATCGCAAACAATCGTACGTCATTTCGTAGCCCGCATACACAATCGCATCGGACTCTTTTTGTGCACCACCAAGAGTTCAAATATAATATACTAAGTGATGCGCAAAAAGAGTCTCAACAATCACCTTGTGCTGCATGCCTGATGGTGCATTAGTTAATTCCAATCACTAATGTGTGTCCTGCATGCCAATTCTGTTGTTGACTTCTTTCCATGCCACGATATTCCACTGACCATTATTTGGTTGATTTTAGCCCATGTACAATAACAATTGATGTTTATCCTGTGCATGGAATGCCACGTTCAACCCCATGTGGGTTATAATATAGAGCTATTACTGATCAGTGTCTTCTTTCTCTTTGTCCTCTATCTCTCTTTTCCTTCCATCTTTTCTGGTGTTACAATTCATCACAACTTTGCTCGTGAGTTACGTGGAGGGTTCGTGCTAATGATCCCTGTCCACGAAGCACTTTTTTGTAGTGCCTAGCTGGTAGACAATGCACTCCCGTAGCGAGGCGGTGTTGCAGTTTCGATGGTTCTTGGTTCGAATCTCCGGTAAGTCTCTGTCATGATTTGAATGAAATTTCTGTCATTTATAGCCGACTGGTCTGCCCTGTCTTGTTCGCTATTTTTGTCTACGCCCAGTTTCTGTCTTATAGCTCCTAATAGCGCATTTCTGGCATTGGTCATGTATGTCATGTTGGACAGGCTAAATTCCACCCCTCTGCACGTGGACAGCGGCATCTAGCTAAAGGTCCTTTTATTCTACCTTTCTTGTAGAGAACGGCTAGTTCCCTGTTTTTTATTTTTATTTATAGAGAACCTGTTGACACGGGGAAGTAACTCTAACTTTTCATCCTTCCGCATGCGTCTAGAATCTCGAACTCAGGTGGCTTATAAGACTGCCCAGTGTTGCCTCAGAGTACGTCTTTTTCCTGTATCTAAAGTCGACAGGGAAACATTTCCCTAGACCCTTATGTCTTGTTACATTAGAACCTTGTACGTGCAAAAGCCACCTGTAGACTTTATCTTGCTATTAAGCGAGGTGTCTTCGGTAAGCACACATTTACTTATTTAATACAGTGGGGTGTTAGCTTAATTTAATAGAATAGAGATCCCGTGTTACTTTAATTCATCTTAAAAATATATATACATTCTTTTTCCTTAAGGTAAATTGTTTTTCCTGACCGGGATGCTCTGAATTTTATTAAGCGAGCCACGATCCATAATCACTAAGTGTTAGCTAGAAGTGGGGTTCTTTTCTTAAGACAGAAAAAGGGAGCCGGTTATAGTATTATTACAAAATGTTCCGCTTGTTTGTGTGTGTCACGATGTGGATTTACGTTTATAGAGTTTGCCTGAGTGTAAGCAAGACCCTAGTATGAGAAAGTCCGAGAAGATAGAATTTTTGATGAAAATGACGTGACTGTGGAAAGATGAGACTATTGGCTCAAGAGTGAGAACCAGGATTGACTCTCCCTTGCCATTTCGTGACTTCAGAATTGCTATAGCCTCACCCCCTCTGACTACCTTTAAACAAAAAGGATATAAGGATTATCTAAGACCACAGACACACTATACAGACGATATATATACGTACAGTACAGTATAGAACCTGATCCAGTTTGCAATATATGTATAGTTTATTTACACAAATCAGAAAATAAAATTCATCACACAGCAAAAAAATTATAAATATCGTGCACTGTTGCACAGACCTGAAAAACAAAGAACCAATTAAATAGATAGACACATGGAAAACCAAATCACATACACTCTTTCAGTCACCCTGCTGGGGAAAAATCGAATGATTAGTGATTTAAACAAGATCTAATTGGTGGGGTATCAGTTTAGCCTCCACTCTCTACTACAAATAAGATTTCTACTGTCACGGTCCTGTTGATTCTGCCTAAACGAATGTTTACACAGCTTCCAACTCGTTAGGCGATAAGCGCCGCTAACTACACACTGGACTGTTACACTAGTAGACTTTTATAACATCTAGTACTCAAAGGCTATCCTCTGAAGATATATCATCAGACCCTACTGGTCTCGGCTATCTCCTCTCTTTTTTCTCTCTCTCTCTCTTTGCTTCAGTGTCTCTCAGACCCTCTCGACATCTGCTGAGGTGGCGTCTCCGTTTATGCCTTTTCTCGTTGACTTTATTATCAGAACCAGGTATGATCACCCTGTCTCCCGGTTTCTGCCATCTGCACTAACGACTGGATTATCAAGCATGAGGTACTTGAATCAAACTGTAGAAGCTTCACAGGGGCTGGACAACTTCTTAAATTGGCCCCGTTACCCCTCTTCGGGTTTAGAGTAACGACTTTATTGTGGTCGTGAAGAAAACCGAAATTACAACAACGCTGGCGCTTGCCAATTTGCGTGAGTAACAACAACGAGCTCAGAGCTCTGGATTTTTGTGATAGATAACCCCGTTCCCGCTAAAGCATGGTTGCTACCCGCTATGCACAACGATACATAAAATATTTTTATCCACGTGTCACTCTCTCTCTCACCCTTCTACTCCCCTCTTCCCTTCAACTTGAAATCTTTCTGGCACGCAGCCAATTCCCAGACACTGTATGATTATAATCTGTTGTTACGTCAATCTCGCCACGTGTCCAACAATAAAAACTGGGAAATCCCTCTACGAAATACATGGCCTTCTTTTAGACATTGCCTCGTGAGGTTTACTCGCTTAACCCAAAATTTAAATTAACCTTTCGCTAGGAATAATTTTCTCCTCTAAGCAGGATAATTCGCTTATAAATTACATCTGTACCCTCCGACTGCGTTACCCACATTTATGCACAATAAAATCCCGTATACACACAAAAATAGTCCATAATATTACACTTGTACATATACAGAATAAAATGGTGGTTTCACACAACACTCTACATACTCACGAGCGCCCATGTCTTTAATAGCTAAATCTCCACCCAGTGATATCTCTTTTTCCACACTCTTATATATACTGCCAATCATTCTAGAAAGAATTAGGCACACTTTACCTTTACATCATTTCTACAAAGATAGTAATGGATGGCACTTTACGTTTTAACTATCAGTCAACCTCCTGAAGAAAACTTAACTTAATCAGGCTATGTCTCTATATTTAGAAAACCCACTAATATTATGGTTCAAATAACAATATTCACATACCAATTCATTACGTTTCTTCCGCATGGAGCAGACAATGAATGCTGGATTCACGGTAGTAAATTTCATCAGGCATAGGGGTCTGTTAAAAGACCGCTCGGGGTTATATACAAGAAAATCCCCGCGGACTTCTGCCTACGTCATTACTACAGCTTTCAACTGAACCAATGGAATTACTTCAAAAATTTATAACGGGGTCTACACCAATAGATTTGAAAAGCCCGTCGACCTATTTATCCCGACCACGTGCCTTTCCCACTTGCGTCATATTGCGTGAGCCAAACAACGGAAACTTTCCGCCACGCCCAATCTAATCCTCATGCGCTGTTAAACAAAGACATGACCGCGATTTTTTTTTTTTTTTTTTCGTACGCCCGCTAATACTCGAGGCGAAATCTCAGGTTATTGTTAATGTCTAACCTGACATTGATTTTACGTAAGTATCCCTTTTCTTGTACAGAGACAGGTGTCCCTCGCCATTCAGGCACATACTCGCCGATTTCGGAGGTACCAATTAGAGCTGGGTCGGCTAAGGAGCCGCCAATCCCTGGTCGACGACACTCCTTCAAATGTCCTCGCCAGGTCTCGAGTTAATCCAGTTCAATTCCCGGTCGACGAAAAATCCTCAAATGCCGTCGCCCGGGTTTGATCCTGAATCACCCGGTCGCCAGAGCGGTGTTGTAACCACTACGCTAGCGCGGCTCCCCATGACCGCGATATATATTTAACAAAGAATCTGGGACTACGTGATCGCGATAAATTTTAACAAAAAAAAAACCCCTCGTAATCGCAATTAACTTTAAAGAAAAGAAACTGGTGCGAGTATAAACAAAACCTACCGTCATCCCTCTTATAAAACGCAATAAAATACATAGAGAAAAAGACCAAACACATAATAATTTAGAAAGACAAGAAAACTGGGCCTCTTGAAACACAGAATTTCAGTACTTCATCACAGTGTGTATAATATTACTGTAAAGAGTTTTTGCTATTATATATATATATATATATATATATATATATATATATATATATATATATATATATATATAAATATATATATATATATATATATATATATATATATATATATATATATATATATATATATATATATAATTTTTGTTTACCCATTCAGTGTTATCCCTACTTGGATGATAATCTCTGGGGCCACACATAAATATCATGGACTGTGGGGATACCCAACATTGTTTTCACCTTACAATAGCGTGTGTGGGACCAGGTGTGTGTGGGAATAATTTTAGCCTCAGGTCGCCTTGCGATGCAGCGCGCCATCAACGTGGCTTGTAAACAGAAACCCAGGGCGAGGCCTACAGTGGTACCAAAAAGCTGCTCCCTCACGGCAACTCATTTTAGCAACCACTTCAAAACAGAAATTAACCATCTCAAGTCGACACTAAAGCCAATGGACTGCGATATTAGTAAATTGACAGCCTTCTGCAACACTGAACACACCGTAACAAATCTAAGACATATTCCTTTTCTAACAGTACATGAAGTTCTCAAATATATCTTGGCATTAAAAAGCAACAAATCATCTAATGTACTGCACACAACTACTTCCCCACAGCATTTAAATCTGCCAAAGTGTATCCCCTCTATAAATCTGGCTCACATAGCGATCCCAACAGCTACAGACCAATATCCCTTCTATCATCTCTTTCAAAACCACTAGAGAAACACATTTACAACACCACATTTCAACACTTAACAACAAACAAACTGCTCATTGATAGCCAGTCAGGTTTCAGACCCAAACATTCCTGTCACACAGCTCTCACCAAAATGGCAGACAACTGGCTGTCGAACGTAAATGATGGAAAATTAGGTGGTGCTGTTTTTTGTTGACTTCAAAAAAGCATTTGACATGATTGACCACACTATTTTGGCTCAAAAGTTGGAAACCCTCAGAATAGGCCCTAATCCACTAAACATCATCAAATCATTCCTGGCAGATCGACAACAGTTAGTGCTTCACAACAACTAGACATCAGATTTCTCGAACATAGATACAGGAGTACCGCAGGGCTCTATTCTTGGGCCCCTACTCTTCGCAATGTTCATCAACGACCTGCCACTACATCTAAAATATTCAACTTGTGACCTCTTTGCAGATGATTGTGCTATCTACACTAGTGACAATGACTGCGTGGCACTTGAAATGACTCTTCAAAGCGATGTAGACAATCTAACACAATGGAGTAATATGAATCGTATGCCAGTAAACACAGCAAAAACGAAATCTATGTTGATTACCACCAGACAGAAACTCCTAAGCTGCACCAAAAGATCGCTACAGCTACACGCGGAATCAATACAAATTGAACATGTAACAGAACACAAAGTTCTAGGGATCACGATTGACCAGCACTTAACGTGGAACTCCCATGTACGGAATTTAACCAAACACTTAGCTCAAAAGACGTACCAGCTTGCCAAAATAAAACACTTTTTAGACGCAGACACTAGACTATTATTCTACACCTCACATATACAGACACATCTAGATTACTGCTCTACACTATGGGATTGTTGCCCTGCTTCCACCTCGAAGAGACTGCACTCCCTGCAAAAGAGAGCAGTACGCCTGATCACCGATAATCGCACGACACCACACACAAGGACAGGAAAAGAACCCAAAATACTGTCGCTAAAAAAACGTCTTCTCTACAACAAAGCCAAGCTGACTCACACAATTCTATCTAACAATGCCTCGTCGTACCTACGATCATTGTTTCAAACCAGTAGAAGAGAGGGACAACAATTACATCAGTTACGTCTGCCCAAACCTAGGAACAACCTGTTCAAAAAGAGTCTAGCCTACTCTGGTGCCTACTTATGGAACAGCCTTCCACACCACCTAAAAAGCCTACCTACACAATATTCTTTTAACAAAGCACTTTTCAAACACTTCCTCAACACTGATTATCTACCCCCATAGAAACAGCATTTGCCTGTCAACATCTCATCCATAGGTCAACATTTCTTTTCCTCGTCCGCTCGTTTTTTGAGAATAATTTGTTTTATATCCATATAATATTATTATTATATTCACTTTAAAATAATATTATATAATGTAATGTATGTGAGAATGTACCCACATAATACTGTACTTTAGAAATGTGAGTCGTGAGAATGTACACGCATACCACTGCACTTTAGAAATGTAAATTTTTTTTTTTTTTTTTTTTTTTACTGCTCAAAGACTTTTCCTGCCACAGAAGTGCGTAAGAAAGCGTTATTATTATTATTTCATTTTCCACCAAGAATGTATGGACATAAGCGAGAATGTGTTTATGTAATTTTTGTATTGATGATTGATGACACATTCAAAAATACAGATTAATTCTAGACGGATTGACCGCTTGAGTGAGTGTCGGTATACAGAATTTATTTATTTTTATTTATTGTTTTATTTATTTTATTTTATTATTACTTTTTTTCCCCCAGTTACTTCATTGTTTGTTTCAAAAAAAAAAAAAAACCTACTCATTTAAAAAAAAAATTATGATTGCATAATGTAAATGAATGCTGTTATGGTAACTTTATAATGTTGCATGCCTTTAAATTAATGCTTAAAGCATCATGTGGGAATGAAAGGATATAGTATGCAAGATTAATGAGATTGGAAGGGCAGAATGTTAGACGGGCCTGCGCGCCCAATTCTTTACCCTTTGAAAATAAAGTTCGTTCGTTCGTTCGTTCGTGATTCCCTAGGCATAACAGAGCAAAGAGCGGGTTTTGTTTTGATTTTGTGTGTGTGTGTGTGTGTGTGTGTGAGAGAGAGAGAGAGAGAGAGAGAGAGAGAGAGAGAGAGAGAGAGAGAGAGAGAGAGAGAGAGAGAAATGGCGAGTGGAAGTTTGGTTATATTTTGCATGGGTGAGAGAATGACAGAGGAAGAGTCTGCTACGGGTAGTAGTGAGATGTTGATTGCTTCTATACTTTTCAGAGCCTTGGTCACAACATGTGTACTGTGCTTCCGGATTTGATTGCTGCGTCCAGTTGGATTACAACTTCCACATAATAAATATTACACGGCAGTCTAAGTCGTACTGCCAGTTTTCAGCTATAATGCTGCTGCGAGGATTACTTAACCATAGCCTATTGCTGAAAGTGTCTATCGTTCCAACACATAACGGGCTGTCGCCTTTGCCATCCAGTCATCGTCGGCAACACTGTCCGACCCCATAACAGCCAGTTAACTCAGAGTATACGGGCATGCCGACAGAAAGGATTCGTCGATAGCCAGTACTTGTAAAGCACACATTACTCGTGCTGTCTGGAGTATAACAAACAACATCGATTTCTGTTACCTACACGTAAGCAGTAGTCTTGCGTCTTGGATTATTTACCTACAGCACATGGTGCCGCCATCTGCAGTTAACCATCATCTCAGCACATACGGTCTGTCGCCTTTGCCATCCAGTCATTTTCGGCAACACTGTCTGACCATTTGATAGCCGGTTAGCTCTGAGTATACTGACATAACGACGAAGAGGAATAGTCAGTTGCCAGTACTCGTCACCTGTCTTATAGTTCAAGTCTTCATTATCCAGTATAAGAGGCGCCCCAGCGCGCCTACTGGATACTCGCTCGCCAGCAAAAGTCCTCGTTGTTTGGATATATATATATAGATCAGTGGGTGCAAGTATTTCTGCACTCGTTTTAATCTCCTTCACCTGCTAGTGTAGCCACCAGCCACAGGAAATTGTGAAATATTTTACGGTCTGTCGCCTTTGCCATCCAGTCATTTTCGGCAACACTGACTGACCAATTGATAGCCCGTTAGCTCTGAGTATACTGACATAACGACGAAGAGGAATAGTCAGTTGCCAGTACTCGTCATCTGTCTTATAGTTCAAGCCTTCATTATCCAGTATAAGAGGCGCCCCAGCGCGCCTACTGGATACTCGCTCCCCAGCAAAAGTCCTCGTTGTTTGGATATATATATATATAGATCAGTGGGTGCAAGTATTTCTGCACTCGTTTTAATCTCCTTCACCTGCTAGTGTAGCCACCAGCCACAAGAAATTGTGAACGCATAGGATTTATAATGTCGCTATTACAGAGAGAGTTTATCTCCATAGCCTTTGAATATCAAATTAGGTGGACCAGTGTAGTGTTTGTCCTAGCGGAGGAAATAACTTACTTACCAGTATTTGTTAACTTTACAGGAGGCCGTTTTATTCACGAAAACTGGGGACCTACCCCTTTAGTTAGATTATCTTAGTAGTGAGAAAGTGTACGGGTGTTGGTGATATGGAGTGAGACGTTTGGCCTGTGAGATTGAGCGCAGTATTTTCTGTGACTGGTGACATATAATCACTAGCCCATCAGAGCTAGTGGAGCTATTATTTTTGTGGTTATCGTAGTTTCTTTAATGAACATATTTATATGTTCTAAGCGGTCAGAATTCACTTCTATTCTAAATGTCACTTGATGTTTGCAGTTGTAGTCCTTACTGTAATAGATTATCTTATTTTGCATGAGAGGACGGAGAAAGGTATGACATATTAAAACATTGTCTCGTGTATGGCTGGGAAGTAGACCTTAGATATTTGATTATATATCTCTTCTCTCCAGAAGTCATATCTCTCTCTATATTTTCATTAGTGACTTAAATTTTCTCTACTTTCACATTACTAATTCATATTCTTCCTAAACTCAGACAACCTCTATTTCCATACTCGCGACAGCCTCTCTCTTCTATTGTTTTTGCTGTTGTCTAGTTTTCTTCTTCTGTACTTCCTACGAGTGCCTGTTATTACCTGTTTATGTGTATTTAATTACCTGTTTACGTGTATTTATTTAACTGTTTATGTGTATTTATTTACATGTTTATGTGTATTTATTTACCTGTTTATGTGTATTTATTTACCTGTTTATGTGCACACTGTATTTAATTACCTGTTTATGTGTATTTATTTAACTGTTTATGTGTATTTATTTACATGTTTATGTGTATTTATTTACCTGTTTATGTGTATTTATTTAACTGTTTATGTGTATTTATTTACATGTTTATGTGTATTTATTTACCTGTTTATGTGTATTTATTTACCTGTTTATGTGTACACTGTATTTAATTACCTGTTTATGTGTATTTATTTAACTGTTTATGTGTATTTATTTACATGTTTCTTCTTCTTCTTCCGTCCTTAGCCAACGACCGGCAAAGCAGTCAGTGGCCATTACGCCTAGTGGCGTCTTAAGGGCAACAGCGAATAGATTTTCTCTGCCGTTGTTCCCATCACGCCTAATGGCGTCTTTAGGGCAACGACAAATCAATCCGTTTGTTGTTGTTTCCATAATCAAAGTGACTGGCAAACGGGTGATCAGCCCGTTGGGGATTTACATGTTTATGTGCATTTATTTACCTGTTTATGTGTATTTATTTACCTGTTTATGTGTACACTGTATTTAATTACTTGTTTATGTGTATTTATTTACCTGTTTATGTGTACAATGTATTTAATTACCTGTTTATGTGTATTTATTTACCTGTTTATGTGTGTACTGTATTTAATTACCTGTTTATGTGTATTTATTCATGATATGATCAAAGAAAGTAGATTTCTTTTTTCTGATGTGAGTAAAAAAGGTAAAGCTGGCCCCACCGCAGTTACCGCCGTAGGGGAGTGAAGTGTTAGAGACTTCACTATTCTAGGTCCAGCATCGAGAGGTGGGGTGACGAGTTCCCTTCCTCGCTGCCTTTTCCTTCCCTAACTCAAGAGCCAAGTCAGGTACCCATTAACAGCTGGGTAAACTTTAGCGTAATGATACCGTGAATCGAACCCGGCACCTTAGCCGTGAGAGACCAGCGCTCTAACCACTCTGTCAATCGGACGCTCCTGATGTGAGTCTAAGCTGTAATTACACAACTGGCCCCTTTTAGGATATCTTCATTTCTATGTTAAGCTGTCCATGGTATTCGTGACAGTCTTCTACAAAATCCTATCTCTGTGACTTCCAAGGATTGTCCATAGCTCACTTTCATATCTCAGTACTGGTTCTGGGGTCGGAGTGGCTACGAGGTATGGCGTCCGCCTCGAATTCTAGAGGTATCGGGTTCGATTCCAGGTTGAGGGAATATAATTTTTGAAAAATGTCTTTCTCAGAACCAGTAGTCCTAATGATGTCATACACCAACCCCACCCCGATCTAATGGATAGTGAGATCGGATGCCTAGCCTTCTCGGATATGGGCGAAAAAATAGGAGGTCCCGTGTGCAAGTTGTGTACGTTAAAAATCCCTTGGCAGTTGGAAATCGCAAAGAGTAGGCCTATCAGGCCGCTGCCCTGGCAAAATTTAAAAATTAGGAACCTACCCACCACAAAAATATTTATAGAATGTGTGATTCCTAAATACACACACTGGGATTCTCGCTGGTGCTACGCAGTTCGTACACTGTGCTGAGATCCTCCTTGTGTGATCTAAGGGAGGAGATCGGAGCACTGATGGAGTTGTCCGCGTGCAATGAAGATAGTCCTAAGCAACCAAACCAACAACTGGTCTGTATTACACACAAGAACTCACTTTCTTCGACTGATCAAGATTTATTGCATATGGTATTTTCATTTTAATGGGAGCTGTGGTTAAGACAATCACATGTTAATGGGAGCTGTGGTTAAGACAACCACATGTTAATGGGAGCTGTGGTTAAGACAATCACATGTTAATGGGAGCTGTGGTTAAGACAATCACATGTTAATGGGAGCTGTGGTTAAGACAACCACATGTTGATGGGAGCTGTGGTTAAGACAATCACATGTTAATATTACTTGAATACAATAAGAGCTTTCACCCGTGTGTTACCGGGGCCCGAAAGGGGAGCAAAGAATAGTAACACTGTACCCTACCATGCAATGTCGTAAAAAGCGACTAATGCGGGTTGGGCATGGGGCTGGTTACCCCATCCCGTAAAAGAATTTTTACCAGAAAACTTTAACAAACATGGACAAGTCAAATACAGAAAAAAAAATCACCTCAGTCGCCCAAGATAGAAAGAGAGGCAGAGGTAGACCAAAACACACATGGAGAAGAGAACTGGATACAGAGGTGAAAATGATGAGGAAAACATGGAAAGAACGAGCGGATGGCACAGGACAGGAAGACTTGGCATGTGTTTGTTGAAGGCCTATGCTCCTTGGGGAGCTAAAGGGTATTGATTGATTGACAATAAGAGCTTTAATTGCCAATTATGACCGAAATGAGTACTACTACTCACTACTTTACTAATCCTATCTATCTATCTATCTATCTATCTATCTATCTATCTATCTATCTATCTATCTATCTATCTATCTATCTATCTATCTATCTATCTATCTATCTATCTATCTATCTATCTGCCTGTCTCTCTGTCTGTCTGGTCTGTCTGCCCACCTGCCTACCGGAACGTCGGCCTGCCTGTCTGTCTGTCCAATCCATCAATCTTTCCATTCACCCATCTATCTAATATAACCTAGTCTATCTTGTCTGTCAGTCTAATCCATCTATCTATCTAATCTAATCTAGTGTGTCTGTCTGTACAGCTGCATTTTACAGTGAAAATAGACGAACTTCACAATCTTTGGACTGCATAACTTCATCATGAATTTCGAACCGACAAGATGCTATAGATGTACAGTATTGCAACAGTGTTCGTATATCTTTCTTATTTTGCGAAAGAATTCAAGGTCTTATGTTGCATACAAACTCAGATGTCATCTTTCTACAGGTCCGTATTTACGTTTTAATAAACTCATTAAAATTTGTGTTTTCTGTTTTTCATGTGTTGCCAAAACATGTCAGCACACTAATTACCGCTATCCCAAGGACAACCGTATCTTTGAAAGATAGATCTGTGACCCTCGACTTCCATCTGACAAAGTTGATGACAGATAGAGAGTGGCGGTATGAACATTTCACCTTCAGGTCATAAAGTTATCCCTCCCTCTCCTCCCCCCCCCCCTCCCCCCCCCCACCTTGCTGTCCGTCTGTGTTTCCCGGATGGTGCAGTTTAAATATATCATCTTCCTTGCTATCTTTGTATGGCGTCCCTGGTGGTACAGTATAAAATAAACACCAGTTGCGAATTTAGGAACTTTTTTTTTTTCCGTTATTATGCTATTAGGGTGGGAGGTTACCTTATAAATTATTTTGTTATAGTACGTTGTAAAAGATACAGAGAATATAACTTGGTTGATTGTAAATGATATTATGTGAAAGGTGAATAAGCGAGTAATTCTTCAAAACAATTATTTACTATAGTGGTTGTAAACGTAAGACAAAACACGTATGTACTCTAAAGGTTTGTAAGGGCAACACAAAACACGTATGTACTCTAAAGGTTTGTAAGGGCAACACAAAACACGTATGTATTCTAAAGGTTTGTAAGTGTCACATGGAGATTATGATCAATAAATTTGCTATATTCTCTTCTTTCTTCCACCCATATCCTCTATTTTATTATCACTCTTTATCCTTTTCCTGTATTTTTCGCATTCGTTCGTTTGCGAGAAATATTTTCTTTCCCATTCTAACTTTACCGTTTTTCTTTCTCATACTGACTAGTAACCTTATTACATAACGTGTCAGTCCCTGCTCGAGCGTATAGTGTTAGAATACGGTCTGGTCAGACACAGAAAGCAGACAGGTATCTATACTTCTCTCATGACACAGCGCTCTTGGGCTAGATTCTCGACATAAACGGGTGAGAATTCACTCTGTCAGACATGATGAGGAGACATATAGTCTGGGTTTTTCCATGACACGCTCCACGGCCAGTTTTTGGCGTAAGGTGCGAAGACGCACGTTTTGGCTGTTATGAGCTAGCGTCTAAGGTACGTAGGTGTTAAGGAAAGGGGAGGCTATTGCGTGGTTTTGGAAATAGCGCTCATCTTGGTCCATTTCATGGATATTAACCAGAGTTTGAAACTAGATTTTCATTCTTACTCCTAAATCTGCAGTAGACAGATCGCCAGGCTAGAAGAAATATCTTGTGTATTGAAAAGTCTTTAGTTTCTGGGCAACATTCTGCCGAGTTCTAGACTACTATTATATCTAATGATTCTAGTTCGTGGTATTAATCTGTAGTTCTGTGCGGAGGTAAATATTATATATTAGATATCTAATATTTTGTGAAGTGTTTAAAGTGTTAAATCGCCTATTTCATTTTCACTAGTTCTTTTGTGCAGAGAGAATTAAATATAGTCTGTATTATTTTTCTAGTGACGTGTTTCAGTGGAAAGCAGAATAAATTATATTTCTAGCTTAAAATCACGCAGCTATAAATGAATTAAATTTAACTGCTAAATAATCAGACGAGAATATATTTTAAAATTAACTTATAACTGAAATGCTACATCAGTGAGTATTGACGGGATACGTATTTATTCCTAATTCATGATGATTGATTTTATGTATATAACTTATTTTACGGGAAGTTTTAAATGATAAGTCAAGCTGTACGCTTGCAGTTTAAAAATGTAAGTTATAACGAGTACCTAGTATGTATAATTATTTTATATGTGTTTTTTCCTTTATTCAGTGAATACTGGGGTTTACCCAAACTTTGCCAGCGTTAAGTACTGATGAGTGATATCTGTGAAGAACTAAAACATTTTCCTTAAAAGCGTTGGTGCATAATATTTACAAGTACTCTAAAGGTTAAATGAAGTAACAGGTCTATCGCGCCATATTTAATTCTTCCTGAGAAACAACTCAAGTACATTTTTTGCCTGTGTGGCAAGTAACATATTAACGTCAGTAACATTCCGACAGAGTTTTGACTAGTGGTATGTTGACCAAATAAAGTCCTAACCAGAAAAAAAAGACACCGATCTGACATTGCTCATTTCTAGAAACCTAAGCTATTGACACTGTGCTCGTTGTTAATGTTCGTGCCCGGACAATTTTAATGTGACCTAAACAGACATCCGAAAAATAAGAACACCCAAGGAATCGTTCACTGATGCAGAGAATTCAACCCGTCTTTTTGGAACTGGGGATTTCTTGGTCAAAGACTGCCATTGACGATTCTGTATGTGAATATCCTAAAAATTGTGTTTCCAGAAGTGGCTATCAAAGCTGTGAGTATGAACAAATGCACGTGATCACGGCTGAATGAATAGAGTGAATGCAGGACTGAGTGATTTCTTTATTGTTGTAATTTGGCACCCATTTTGCTGTCTTAACTTTCTTTATGCAAGTATTGCTAACCTTATTTCCCTTAGAATAGACCAGAGATATCAAGTCTGTCCATACCTTCAAAAGGAGAAAATATTAGACCCAAATCATATGTATCTGTGACTCTTTGGGCTATCATCTTTCTCCTAACGGGACTGTGGGCTAAACATCGAGGGAAGATCATAACTGTGGGTCTATCATTTCTTGTAGCAATTCCTTGATTTTTATGACTATTTGTATATGCTTGATGTAATAGTTTATGTTGTGATAGAAGTTTATTACGATAATTAAAATTTCTCGAGAACTTAAATCAGCGCGTTGGTCAGCTCGTTCCAAATTATCTGTATAATCATTGTTATAGTTTCCCACGTCTGTACGTCTAACTGTCGTCTTGTATGTGCGTGCACGTGAGTGGATAGAACTATATATATATATTAATATATATATATGTGTTTACTGTCACGTGACTATTAATTTACTTTAACATCTCGTCCGATTTAAAAAAAAATAAACTAATGTTTTGGTTTCCTTGTCATTTTATATTTTTTTTCCAACCTTCGTGGCCCTATTTTTCACCTTCTCAAACCCCACCCGAGCGGTTTGTTTACGTTTGGCTGGCCTTCAGAATTAAAAATTCTTCAACAGTCAGCATAGCGGTAACGTAATGTTATCTAAACGCACCTGTGGTCCGTCCGAACAGGGCGAATTTCTCTGGTCGCTCTAAGCCTTTAATCACGAGCGAGAGACGGTTTCTGTGAAAGAAACCGCTTGTCTGCGGGAGGTAACGTCTGCAGGTGGTCTCTGTGTTTGGCTTTCAGAACGCATTAGTGATCATAATATTATGTCTATCGGGGACATTTTCTCAAAGTTGTTGCTTCTGAAACCTTTTGTCTTACTCTATATTACGTCTTTCGCCGATGCATCTGTGGAGACAAGCCATGCCAGGTGTTTATTTGTAAACTATAAGAGTAGAAAGGGTTAATAGACTAACACACTCGTGAATATTCCTGGCCCGAGATGGACCATCATGAGATAAGGCAAACTTTGGCACAAAACTGGAGTGTTAAGGCCTGTCTCTGGTCATTTTTCGGAGTGAGTTGACATATCTTATAATTATAATATGATATATTCATGTTAGCTTTTTATATATCTGATAGGAAAGTGACTTGAATTCATTTCTGAGGACTTCTCCTAGTAATTTAGTTCAGTGATAATGTAGCGCTGTCTACGGCCTTAGTTAAGCGATGCTTATACTGTTACGGTTTATAATGGGAAATGATAAACTTACAATAACAGATACTAGGCGTAGAATCAGTTCATACAATGCTTACCATTGGGTTAAGAGTCAGCAAAATTAACTGTCATTTCTGCAAGATAAGGTCAGAGGTGTGGATCATTCACTTAACACTGAATTATAGGAGATAGTCACTTATTCCTTTTTGATAGATATTTCTAGTGGTAAGGGAGAATCATTTTATGCTTACTTGTGTGGCTAGGCACTAGTCTATAACTTTCACAGAAAGCAGTCACCAGGCATAGATATAATTATATCTTATGATTCAGCCACAACTGTATTATTATAGCAAGAACATTGCATTTTCTATGTACTCATTTTGTGGAATGTTAAAATATTTCCCCAAGGGGACATATGATTTATTTGTGTAATGTCACATGCTGTAATCTGTTTATGTAATTCATTTACTGTTGTAAGATGAATAGGCATATTCATTTAACTGTAACTACAAAGTTAGGTTTCCTGTGTGTTTAGTTGGAAGAAGAGGAGTAGATTTTTGCTGTCAGAACATTTACTGACAGGTACCTGGGTGTGCAAAAGATATTAAGCCTATGCGGGCACATGTTATACTTGATAGAATGGAAGGAGCGGAGCATAACTAGGTTATAAAACATTTGATTGATTTTGGTGTTGCTTGATGTAAAGGGTGTCTTTTTTGGGTCTCAGTTTCAGGGATACCGAATAGCTAGAGCAGACTCCAGTCAGGCGAAGAGCGTCATGTTCTCTTCGATCTAGAGGGTTTCTGAATACCGCTAGCGTCACGAGTCGTCAACCAGTTCCTGAATCAAAACCCCTTTTGTCAACGCCAAGTTAAGCTCACGCAGTGCAACGAGCCCACGCTAAATCCTGGAGAATCATCTGATGCAGTAGTAGTTCCTTGCTCGCCTCTTGATTGCCAGTCAGAGCATGGCGGCTTCCAGCATATCAAAACCGCCCAGCATGTCTATAGCAGAATCTGATATCACCCGACTTTGTGTGCCTAAACGGGGCACTCAGCCAAAACACAGCCAAACCAGTTTAAACAGGATTTATAGCCAAGCAAGCAATAGCGCCGGATAAGAGCGCCTGGGACTCCTTGTCCTCAAGTAACTTCGTCTGGTGTATTTCTGGGTTTATGTAAAACCTCGCACTTAGGAGTGGCCAGCCATCTATGGACAGAGTTCCAGCCCCCCCCCCCCCCCACGCAAGTAGCGGTCACCAACGTATAGCACCTACAAGGAAAGTTATGCAGTCTATTCAAATCATTTTGAAGGATATATGCACGTAAGACACTTTCTGGAGCTAGCACATTTGGTCCCACGAAAGCGGACAGGCTGTCGCTCAGTTCGTTTAATTGGTCAGCAGGAGATAACAGCGTCTTCCAGTTTTCCCTCACGCATTTAAGGTCACCAAAGCATAGCACCAACAAGGAAAGTTTGGTATTTCACTTCATTCATCTTGAAGGATATTTATCTGTAAGACACTTTTCTGGAGCTAGCTTCTGGTCCCACGAAAGCGGACAGGCTGACACGCAGTTTATTCATTTGGTAAAACGGAGGTAAAGAGAGTCTTCCAGCCCACCTCGCGCAAGTAGGGAGGAGTCACCAACGATAGCGCCTATACAGTGATTTTATTCAGGTTAATTCCATCACCCATGGAGGATATGTACGGAAAAACCACTTACTGGAGCTATTTCATCTGGTCCCCGAAAGCGGACGGACTGACACTCGATTTATTTATCTCTACGTGTTCTACAGGTTTTATGAGTGTTGGTGGTGTGTGTGTTTGTGGGTGGGTATTTGCATTATTGATGATTATTGATGACTATTGATGATTATTTTGATTATTGATGTAATTTTATGTTGTTGGTGATGAAATACATTATTTTCATACATGCTTCTTCATTTAATAAAGTTTACACCTTTATTAATGCGCTGTTCATGACCCTTCCATCCATAATTAACTTGTTTTAGCTCTTTACTATAATCTCTATCTTTGATAAGAGAAAAGAGTGAGAGCAGGAGGTGCTTAGACAGTAAAAGTGAGTTGAGGCTTGGAGAGAGAGATCATTTTGATAAATCTTCTTCCAGGTTGTCTCAAGTCCATCTCCTATTTACACCTTTCTGTGTGTGTAATCTATAACTCTGTCAGTCCACTATCCCTTGTCGATTTCACTACTATTGTCCAACTCGACAAATACTCTATACTTTACTCAACCACGACATTTACATTGTCTGACTCCTCTAAATCTGTCGTAGACGATAGGTGAAAGAGAGAAGATTTCTCGATTTCAGAGACAGCCTCTATCACAGTCTACCATCTCGCTCGTAGAAATCTACTGCTATTACTATCTCTCACTGTGACTATCACTTATTCAAATCTAATCAGAAGGGACCAACCCAAGTCTTAATTCTCCTATCAAAAATCTACGACAAATGTGGTCTCGTCCGAAGGATTTTTGAACTTAGAATAGGAAGACGAGTACGACAAATGTGGACTCGTCTAACGGGATTTTGAATTTAGAATAGGAAGACGAGACGGCAAATATCAGCTCGTCTGTAATTTTCTTTATTCTGATATAGAGTAAGAGTGTGATGTCTTGTGAGTTGTTATATCTTTAAAAATAATGTTTCCCTTAGACTAATGATCTGTTTATGGGTGTGCTGACCACAAAAATAATAATTGTTTTTCCATAGCATTTTGAGTAATATACATTTGGTTTACAGGTTGATTTTGTCGGAATATATGTTAATTACTGATTTAGTAATACTAAACGCTGGTAAAGTTTGTGAGTGTATAACATTCACAGGGTTCTGAAGAAGTAGGTGTTTGAGCTAAGCTAAGGAGTGCGTTCAGACAATTACGTCCTGTTAATTGCCTCCCTTACCCTAACTGTCTTCAGGGGTAAACTTGATAGTGGATTATAAATTAAGGGGATTTTTTTTTCTTCCTTAAATAATTTTTCAATAAATTATTTTGTTTCCACTGTAGCAACTTATTTTTCAGGGAGTAATCTTAACTACCATTTATTTGGCGTAGACGTCTGCATTAGGTTCTTTATTGCCGATTAATAGCAGCGATAGTTAGATACTATATTTTTGGAGGAGGTATCCCAGGTTAAAGTATATCATCTTTTGTTTGGTATTTTCTCGTAAGTGGTAGGAACCAGTGTATCCTTTTTCTTATCTCTTTCTCGTCTAAGTCTCAGTCACCTATCTACTATGGCAGAGAGGGCGAAACTGAGGCACATGCTCAGACAGGAAGCAACGGAAGAGGGACTGGACGGCGAAGAAGCGAAAGCGTTTGTCAACGAAGAACTGGACAGATATGATGCGGAGCAGAAGGAAAAAGCGGCGGAGAGGAAAGCAGCCGAAGCTAGAGAGCAGAAGATGGATGAGGAAATGGAAATTCGCAGAGCGAACGAAAGAGAGAAGGAGAGACAGCATGAGGAAAGAGAGAAGGAGAGACAGCATTTGGAAAGAGAAAATGAGCAACGACGACAGCATGAGTTAGCTCTTAAAACTCTAGAATTACAAAGTCGTGGTGCTGCCTCTACCTCCAGCAATGGAGAGTCTTCTCCTCATTCTTCCTTAACTGATCCTTCTAACGCTCATTCTCTTCAACTCAACGCTATGTCTTTCACTCTTGAGTCTTTCCCTTGTCCTAATGAGAACATTGACACATGGTTGGAAAAATTTGAGAAAATTGCAACACTGTACGGTTTAGAGAGGTCGCGTTGGAATATGAAACTTTCCCAGGCCCTAAAAGGTTCTGCTTATGATGTTTACTCTAAACTGGAAAGTAGCCAACAAGACAACTACGACTTGTTGAAGAAAGCTTTGCTTGAGCGCTTTGAAATGAATGCGCGAAAGTTTTTGCAACTGTTTCGCAACAGCAGGAAAGAGAGCTCTGAAACTTTTCAGCTGTTCTCTTACCGTCTAAAGGGATACTTGACAAAGTGCCTTGAGCTCTCACAGCTCCCCTCTACCTATGAAGGTCTAGAGGAATTTGTTATAACAGAACAAATAAAGAACACTTTGTCTGCTGATACCCGGAGATTTCTAGCTGAGCAGGGCGCAGAAAAGCTTGAAGACATTTTGGAAAAATCTGAGCGATATCACAATGCGCTGGCTGAACTACCGGCCACAAAACGGAAACCGACAGAAGAGCATTTTCGAAAGAATAATCTAGACCAATCTTCTCATGCTTCTAATCAGAATAACCACATAGAAACTGGACCTCAAAACCCCTCTCCTGAAAAATCCAAGTTCTACAAAAACAAGTACCCCAACCACAGTAAACAGTCTGATCAACCCGACCGCCCTTCATGGCAGCGCAGCCAGAAAGGACAAGGTGGCAAAGGGAGAACCCCTGAGCACGGGACTAATGATCAGGGCGAGCACACCGAGCCGAAACGCATAGGATGCTTGCTAACAGTCTCGCAAGGCGAAATTATTGACAGTGATTCCCAACCTGTAGAGGGAGAGAGACCCTCTACGCGAGGTACTGTTATTTTGAACGGTTCTCAAACTTCTTGTTTATTTGACACGTGGCTTTCTTATGATTGCATTGTTGCCAGACACCTGGTTAAACTCGGTCAAGAGACAGGAGAGACCGTCGAACATTGTGGCGTTCTTAAGAGTGAGGCCCCTACAGCGCTTCCCATCGCATTGGTGGAGATACACTCTGACTTTGTCAGAGGTGTGATAAAAGCGGCTGTTATGGATGACCCCATCTACCCAGTCATACTTGGCGGTAGATACGTGTTTATTGAGAAACCGGAAGAGCCGATTGTGGCAGCAGTAACTACAAGAGGGCAAACCAAGAAGGAACGGGAGCCTGCGCCTAATTTGTTACCTATGGAACTTAAAGAAGCGCAACAAAAGGACCCTACTTTGGCACCCTGCTTTAGGAAACTGCCCATGGCTAAGGAACCCAGACAGCACGGGAACATTTTTTCTAAGGATGGCGTACTATATCGCAGAACGGGCAAGCCTGACCAAGGTTACAACCAGCACCTAGTACCGAAACAGTACAGAAGCCAAATCCTAGAAATGGGGCACTCTCTTCCCTTCAGCGAACATATGGGACAGAACGCCACAAACCAACGGATAACTACTCATTATTGGTGGCCAGGAGTAAATACTGATATTATCAGGTGATATGAGTAAATATCATATCATGTTTCGTATTCGATCACTTCCTGATATATATTGTTTACACACGGTATCCCGTGGTTGCAGGAAGTGACGTCTTGACTCCTGCTTTGAATTGACAGCAGACGTGAGTTTTGATTTGGGACAAGCTAGCGTCTCTAACCGGCAGTCTGCTTGTGTCGTTTGACCAGTATGCAAGGAATGTGTCCAGTAGGACCTGCTTTTAAAATGTGTTAAGTGCCTTTGGGCATCTTTATATTTCACCTGCAAGATCGATTACCATCACTGCCTTATGCTTTCATCTAACAGTATAATGTCAGATTAGTCTTAGCAGTGTGTATGGAATTCTTGGGCACGTAAGTTGACTGTTCCATTAAAACGGAGAGTATCAGAATCAAGGACAGTAGAGACATGTGCTAGTAAAAGCTACGATGTCATATCATACTCAAATGGAGTAACGGGGAAATATTTTGAATCGTGCCAAGAAGTTAGGCCTACTTTACTGAGTACCTGAGGAACGGGCCAGGGAGATTGTGTACAACTGGCTCCTAGTACCAAAACAGTACAGAAGCCAAATTCCTCAACGGAAATGCAAGGGAACCCTCTCTTACTTCAGCGGACATATACGGAGTGTCAAGCACAAACTAATGCACTCTTACCACATTATTGGGGGCCAGGTCTCTGTAAGAAATAAACGGATATTATCAGGTATGTCAAATCCAGTGCCCAGGGCCAACGTGTACCACCCAAGCAACGGACACCCCCAGTCTCTTTGGGTGAAATGCCAATAGTAGGAACACCATTCGAACGGGTTGTGATCGACATTTTAGGACCCTTAGAAAGGATTAAAAGAAGGAACAGCTTTATCCTGACCTTAGTCGATACATGCACTTTATGGGCAGAAGGTATCACGCTAACATGCGCAGATGTCAAGCATGTCACAGAAGCCCTCGTGCAGATTTTCACTCGGTTGGGATTCCCTCAGCAAGTGTTGACGGATAATGGATCTCCATACCGAAACCTGTTGATGGATGAGATCGTAAAGTTCTTGAGGGACCAGCACATCTACACTAAGCCTTACACTCTGGCCAGAAATTGGCTAGTAGAACGTGTTAACGGAAACCTCAACATGATGTTAAGTAAACTGGCACAAGTGAAACCTGAAGATTGGGATTGTTGCATTCCGGCAGCTTTATTTGGCTACAGAGAATCTCCTCATACTTCCACAGGATTTCCGCCAGCTACGCTTTTATTCGGCAGACCTATCAAGGGCCCGCTTGAAGCCTTACTTTGGTCGCTGACAGACCAGAAGGCTGATGAGACAGTTGTCTCAGCAAGTAAATATGTGTCGGATTTAAAGGAAAGGTTGAAACTAGGATGGGACCTAGCAACGACCAACTTTAAGCGAGCACGCACAAAGCACGCTAACCGATACAGGAAAGTCGCGAAAGAGAGAGAACTGGAAGCAGGAGAGAAAGTTTTGGTGTTACTCCCTACCGGAAACAACCAACTGAAGATCGGATGGCAAGGGCCGTTTACCGTCCTGAAAAAGATTTCTAAGGCTAACTACCAGATCTCTATTCAAGGAAAGGAGAAGGTTTTCCATTTAAATCTGTTAAAGAAATTCGTGGAAACACCAGTGCCAACCTCCGACCATCTCCTGACGATCGCCAAAACTGACGAAGATGACGATAGTGGCAGGGAAACTCCACTGCAATCACACGAATCTTTCAAAAATGTCAGAAGTGGCGACGCTCTTTCAAGCGCGCATGGGAGACATTCCAGAGAAAGGAAACTTTGGGAGTAGACTTGAGTAGGAATTGGAGAGAGATGGAGGGGGAAGATGAGAGGGAAGAGGATAGACACCCTGAAGCTACTGATATAGAAAATTTATTTCCGTAACGTAGACATGGAGTGCTTCCATATCTTGAAGGGGGGACGTTCTGTCACAGAGAATATTATGATCATTAAATTTTCTATATATTCTTCCTTTCTTCCACCCGTGTCCTCTTTTTTTATTATCACTCTTTACCTTTTTCCTGTATTTTTTGCATTCGTTCGTTTGTGAAAAATATTTTCTTTCCCATTCTCAGTTTACCGTTTGCGTTCTCATTTAGAAACGCAGTAGATTAACTAACATGTCAGTCGCTGCAGTCTGACGAGAGGTGCGATTATGTTTCATACTCAGACATAGAAGCAGACAGTTGTCTACATTTTCAGCTGTCACGACAGCGTAAGGTGTGGAAACTGCCATTTCCAGCGCTCTAAAAGCCGACAGTTGTCTAGAAATTCCATCTGACACGGAGCTCGTGGTTGAGATTTCTCGGCGAAGTGTGAAAACTGCCTCTTCATTGGAGACGGGTTGTCTGATATTCGCATCTGACACACGCGCTCTCGGTCAGTTTGTTAACGTAGGTGTGAAGACGCACTGGTGGCACATACGGCATGCGTCTAAGTTAACGTAGGTGTTAGGAAAGGGGAGAGATCGGGTTTTGGAAGTAACGCACATCCTTTGTCTGGTTTAAGTTATTAACCAGAGTTTGAAACTAGTTTTTCATTCTTACGCCTAAATTCGCAGTAGACAGAGTGTTCGTGAATAGAATAAGCTGTATAGCGAAGCTCTTAGTTTGTTCGGAAAATTGCCGAGCTTCTAGAATTCAAATATATATATCAGCATATAAATTCTAAGTGTGCGACCATCTGTAGTTCTGTGCGGAGGTAATATCATATTTAATATATCTAGTAATTTGTGAGTGATTAAGTGTTAAATCGCTTATTTTATTTCCCGAGTTCTTTTGTGCAGGCAGTTTAAAAATGTAAGTTATAACGAGTACCTAGTATATATAATTATTTTATATGTGTTTTTTCCTTTATTCAGTGAATACTGGGGTTAACCCAAAACTTTGCCAGCGTTAAGTACTGATGAGTAATATCTGTGAAGAACTAAAACATTTTCCTTGAAAGTCTTGGTGCATAATCGTTACAAGTACTCTGTAGGTTAAATGAAGTAACAGGCCTATCGCGCCATATTTATTTCTTCCTGAGAAACAACTCAAGTACATTTTTAGCATGTGTGGCAAGTAACATATTAACGTCAGTAACATTCCGACGGAGTTTTGACTAGTGGTGTGGTGACCAAATATAGTCCTTTCCTGAAAGTAGACACCGATCTGACATTCCTCATTTCTAGACACCTAAACTATTGACACTGTGCTCGTTGTTAATGTTCGTGCCTGGACAATTTTTATGTGACCTAAACAGACATCCGAAAAATAAGAACACCCAAGGAATCGTTCCCTGAAGCAGAGAATTCAACCCGTCTTTTTGGAACTGGGGATTTCTTGGTCAAAGACTGCCATTGACGATTCTGTATGTGAATGTCCTAAAAATTATGTTTCCAGATGTTGTTAACAAAACTGTAAGTATGTGTAGTGGTGTTGTTGGTATTGTATGATGGTGATATTACTAAATGTAATTGTATGAGGCCAGCTGTGAAGGCTCCTGAGATAAAATGTAGTTGAGAATTGTCAGAAGGCCTTTCTTGCTACCACTACGACCTCACACTTAATTTTTTTTAATGAATGTGGCTACGTAAAGTGTCTAGGGTTATGATATGTAGTGTGGTGTAATAGGTTATAGATATACCCACAGATAATTAACAAGACTAATAATATTAATAAATGTTAAAATACACTGAACTAACTCACGTGTGTAAAATTTTTTGATAAAATTATATTACATTTATTTTGTTCTGGATCAATTTTTTAGGTTGACCAGAACTTAAAAGGATTTAGAGATTATGAAAGAAATGCATGGAATATTATATCATAAATGCAATAGTGTACATATATATGTACTATACTAGTTAGTTTTATTAAAATGTTCTAGTAGTCATCTACTTGGGAGGATAGTTAATGTTTGTGCTGTTGGGGTGGCCTCATCACACCTGTCTATATTGACTACACAGTGTCCAGAAAATGGCGGGAATTTTTATGGGGTATTAGTAACTACAAAGCGTTGGTGAATGTCCAGCAGACCAGAGGCTCACTCATCTTGTAGTTGTAGCTCTGGTGCTGAAATCAGGTGGTCCCACCTCTCCGTGCTGGCGGGCAATAATGGTGGTCTCTGTCACAAGTACTGCACCGATACACTCGAGTAAAGTCACCAACTGAATAGACACTGCTTTGTTGACAACAGAAACTCACAGCTCTGCAATCAAAGTATGGGCCATGTGTCAAAATCTATTCTCTACCCACGTCTGGACACAACACTGACACAACAACCACATCATACAGACAGGTCAGATCTCTCTGACCAAACAGCACATTTACCATGGTGGTTTTACATCAGATAGATCCTACCAGACTATAGATTCTGAAAAATATTTATTAGTTTTCTGCCCTAAAAGAGGATAGGTAATATGTTTCATTATTCTCAACACTTGATCTGTCTTGCCTAACCCTTGCTGGAGTTTATGTACATTGTTGGTCCCTAGACCCTGACTTGGGCGGGGGGTCTAGAGCAAATCCCTACTTGTTTGTAAGGCTAGATTTCGATATGGCAGTATCAAATCACTCAAACATGAAACAATATTCAAAATATATAAAGAAATAATTTCAATCTTACCAGATTATGAATAAATAACACAGAATTGCTAGCAAAACTCAGCTGAGCTGCTGGCTATAGTATGGCGTCCCTAAACTTCTTTCACTTTCTTTCATATGGAAATCACCACACTTTAAAATCTGTGTCTATCACTGAACAACTATTGAGAAATGACCCCAAATCCGCGTCTAAGCGCCGACAATATGCTTGTCTGTGGCCAATCACTGCCTAGGTTTTTTTGAATTTCAAATTTCCTACACTAAAGTCATTTCAGTCATGCTTCAGTCAAGTATGGATGTTTATCTGTTAGTCTGTCCGTCTCTACTTGTGTTTCTACAAAAATGTACTTGATTTTTGAACCAACTTTTCTCTCCCCTCCAAAATTTTGTCGTTAAAAGTTATATTTAGACACAGCTACCACCAATGTCCCTCTCTTCCATACTACGTAGATTTGAACACCTGCGTCCCAAGGTCGTGTTTTTTTGTGCAATTAGCGACACTTTTAGATTCAATACAGTCTGTCGATGATGTGAACAACACTGTCTTTTGTCATTATCTTCAATATTATCTATCCGTCTGTAAAATTAAGAACATATTAGTTCACTGCTAAGAATGGGCCATCCGGCCAGCTAATTTTTATATTCCTAACATTAATATTAAGAAAAAAGTACTTTTTAAATTTTGTAATATTCCAAACATCTGCGTTTTAGCCGCTGAATTCAAATCAAGGGCTTGGTATTGCAAAAGCGTCCAATAAATGACTGTGGCGTAACATATCTATGGTCCCTTCTGTCGAGTTGCTTACTTTTTATGTCAACTTGGGAAACGTGACTTTTCTCCGTTTCCCCCCCAATTGCGTCTCCTTAGCCTTTCTAGTCTCACGCAATCTTTCCAGTCATATTTTTTTCCTTTTTGATCCGCCGTTCCCCTCCTGTCTAGCAAGTCAATTTTTATGGAGGATGATGACCCGCGGTCTAGGCGATCATGTACTATTCGCAGCCTACGCATTATGTTTTTATCCTTAAATGTTATCTTTGGAGGTATTTTACCGTTGTATCTCTGTCAATTTCACTACAGTATGCAAGAGTGCACGTGGCCACGGCTGAGTAAATAGAGTGAATGCAGGACTGAGTGATTTCTTTATCGTTGTAATTTGGCACCCATTTTGCAGTCTTAACGTTCTTTATGCAAGTATTGCTAACCATATTTTCCCTTAGAATAGCGCAGAGATATCAAGTCTGTCCATACCTTAACAGGGGGAAATATTAGACCAAATCATTTGTATCTGTGACTCTTTGGGCTATCATCTTTCTCCTAACGAGACTGTGGGCTATACATCGAGGAAAAGGATCATACTGTGGGTCTATCATTCTTGTAGCACTTTTATTGACTTTATGACTATTTGTATATGCTTTGATGTAATTTTATATGTTGTGAGAGAAGTTTGTTATGATAATTAAACTACTCAATAATTATTCCAGCGTGTCGGTCAGTTTCGTTCCAAAATATCTATATAATCACTGTTATAGTTTTTCCCACGTCTGTGTGTTTAACTGTCGTCACTTGAATGTGCGTGCACGTGAGTATATATATATATATATATATATATATATATATATATATATATATATATATATATATATATATATATATATATATACATATATGTGTGTGTGTGTGTTTAGACTGTCTGACTCCTCTAAATCTGTCGTAGAAGATAGGTGAAAGAGAGAAGATTTCTCGATTTCAGAGACAGCCTCTATTGCCCCAACTGTGGTTTATTCTTTGCATCTCTGTTTCTACAGATCTCCGCTAAATTGCTTCTGGCTGGCCTTTCTTTCGCCTTTCTTCTGGGGTCCATAGCATAGCTGTTCTGATGATGGTGATAGAGTCTCTTCTGGAATGGTACCAACCGAATTAAAGCGTCTGCCTGCTATGATGAAATACATATCTTCTTGAAGGTAGCAGTTCTTGGTTGACGATGGTTTCCGGCTAGAAATTTCGAAGAATTTTCCTTTCACAGGTTGTGTAAAAAGATGACAGTTTGGGCATTACCTATTCGGTTACTCTCCAACTGTGACACTGATGTAATGACAGCTGAGAATCTACTTGACAGGTGCCCAACATACGAGGAACAGAGAAAGCGCATATTGCCATCCGGTGTACCATTCCAGGGAAATGCTCTAAGGAGGTGTCAGCAGCCTCAGACTTACCACTGCTTTCTGTGAACATATTCAAGTTGACGTCTGAGGGCGAACGAAGAAGAAGAAAAACTCCCCCTTACATGTAGTTACGCCACTGAATATATATATGTACATACTGTCACGTGGGAGTGAAGTGTTAAACATTTTTACCTATTCTAAATCTTAGTTTTATGAAGGGAAGTGACCGGCTGTCTTCCTTGCTGCATTTGTTTTCATTATCTCAACAGCAAAGTCATGTACCCATTTAGAGTTAGGTAGGCAGTATCGTAACTAATAAGGAAGGGAAACCCTAGGCCTGTAAACAGTAAATTAATATGAGACAAACATAAAGGTATGTTATCAGGCACTCGTAGGAAATAAAGAAGTAGAACACTAGACAACAGAAAAACAACAGACATGAGTGGCTTACCCAGGATTAGAACCCTGCACCTTCGGTGCGACAACCCCGCCTAGCTATGCAAGCGAATCACACTATCCTCCCTGCCATCTACGCATCACCAAAAAATGATGCTTCGATGACAGGTCATTAGTGCGAACCGCAAGACATAACACCGGAAGTTTACCATGGGCCTATTAATGACGCAATCACTGCTGTTGTTCCCCTATTATACAGTTTAGGCTAGTCCACACAAGACAAAGACCTTAAAGCTGGACACAGTATTGTGGTCCAGGGTTCGAATCTTGGGTAAGCCACTCATGTCTGTTGTTTTTCTTTTGTCTAGTGTTCTACTTCTTTATTTCCTACGAGTATCGTGACGCTAGCAGGCTTTGACCCCAGTAAAGTTGACTTGATAAGCATTAGCTCTAACCACCCGCCATCCGACACTAATATTATTTTCTTATAAAAAAAGGTATAGGTACCCTATATCAGATACTGCCGTAGGGGTGTGAAGTTAACTCCACTATTCTAGGGTCCATCCTCGAAACGTGGGGTGATCAGGTCCTTTACTCGCTAGCTTTTGTCTTCCTTAACTCAAGAGCAGAGTCAGGTACCCATTTACAGCTAGGTAGACTGCAGTGTGACGACACATTGTTTCTAACCCAGTAGGACTACATTTGCAGCGAGAAGCCAGAGCTCTTACCACTCTGCTAATCGTATGCTTTACTTATTTATAGAAACTTTAAAAAAAAAAAAATTGTCAAGTGAAACATACAACCCCTGGTACTTACGCACGTGCTGCCGTTGTTTACTTTCGTTTCCTGTGGCCAGTGACATCTGACAGTACCTTGTGTTTTCAAAAGGTCCCTAATATTAATCACTTTAATGTGTGCTTCCCCTCACGGTGACCTAAATGTGACGTCCGTCGTCGCCTAGATTGGCTTGCTCGATGATAAATGTCAGTTTTATTTCCTTAAATAGAATTAACTTTTCATTTTACACGTGAGAGGGGAATGGGAGGGGGATTGGGTAGGTTGATAGATAGATAGATAGATAGATAGATAGATAGATAGATAGATAGATAGATAGATAGATAGATAGATAGATAGATAGATAGGAAGATAGATTTATTCAACAAAGCCACCTCAAAACTTTACACCACCCAGGCTCTCCCATGCCCCAAATCGCACTGCAGGTCAGAGGGCCCCATGTTTCAAGATCATATTGCTCTACAACAGACAAACAAATGTTAGACGAGCCGTCTGCTTAAGTTTTGTGTACCTCGGTCTCAAGCATTGTGTGATGTCCAGGAATCAACAGACGCGTCAAGCAAATGGGAACACACAGACGGAGCAACCAGTTCCTGCAGACTAAAAACAAACGGAGACAACTCTAATGTACTGGCTTAATGACTCGCTGATTGCTTGATTCAGGAAACACGTGACTGTGTCCACATTAGACGTAGTGCAATTAACTGGGCTCCGTGTAGATCGGGGGGGGGGGGGGGGGGGGGCCTCTGAAAAGACAAGGAAAGAACAGGGCCTACTGTACCCTCAAGCAATGTCGTACAAGGCGACTAATATGCTGTTGTGCAAAAGTCTGGCCGCCTCTACACGTAAAATAAGCGGCAACAGAATCAACTGCTGCACGAGCATGCAACTGTTTTGTAGAGGCTTCCTGTGGGACCAGCTGCAGTGATGCGTCTCTGCTTCGTAAAGATCGCAGTGGCACATGATGATGATTTCACAGGATTTATCAGGTTTAATCTTAAAACGACAATCCTTGACCCAGGAAGATTTGAAGGTTAAAGGTAATTATTCTTTGAGGTCTTAATCCACTAGTTAGTAATTGTCCAAGAATTTCCTGAAATGAAACAATGAAAAAAAAAATGCACCACCTTTTCGGGTAAATATGGAAAAAAACGCGCATTGCACCATGAATTTTTTATTGAACCCCTATTAAAATAACTAGCTTTTCGTTGTGCAATGTTCAGTATTTTAGAAATTTTCACGCAATTTTTTTTTTCCCCATGGTATTTTCCAATGACTTTACATCATTGTCGTACAGATAGGTTGTGAGTTATTTTTGTCCCGTCTGAGTAGAGTGGATGGTGATAGATACGTGGAAAGGTGTGAGAAATAGATTTCACGGAGTGATAGCTTAAGGAAAAGATATGTCTCTGGAATGAGTAAGTTTCTCTATTCCAGCCTATCTATACGACTATAAGTTAGTACAAGACAACCTTGCCCTCCTCATACATATAAGTATAAGTTTAAAACTCTTAAAGGCCGGAACGACGCTGGTAGCGTACATCCACAAAACCCCTAGAAGCCGAAACGACGTTGGGAACGTCACTTTTGTGTTCTGTGAAATTTGTTCCGTATTTTCATTATGACTCATAACTGAATACTATATGTAGAATATCACTAAAAATCCTTCATATTCTAATTCTACATTCATTTATCTTTACTGTGATATATAATATGTGTGTCTTTGTTGTGTAATAACTCAGAAACTTTAGAATTTATAAAGGTACTGCTTTAAGGTACAAAAATAATTCTGGCAAAACTGATGAAAAAATTCCGGCCTGCAAGAGTTAACTACACACACCCACAGCTATGTGACAACAAGACACACAAACGTGAAAAACTACGATTAACTGGGTCTGGGTCTGACCAACACACAAAGTTAAGTTTCTTTTGTTGTTTATTATCATTTAAACTTGACAACATCAAATATCTAAAGAAAGATCAAATAAAATCAGATTTACATACATATGAAATAACAGAATAAATGTGCCCTCCCCCTCTGGAGAAAAAAAAGAATCCAAAAAGTTAATGACCCAAAGGTCGAAGGTTTGCGCTATGTTACAGAGTAGACAGTAAAGTAAACAAGTTCCTACTACAGGCTACCGAGTATAGCTAACAAGTTTAAGCAAAATCCAATGTAGGTAAAGTCCCTGTAACCAAGAAAAATATTCACTCTCTCTTTCATACAGTGGCCACTCAATCACTCTTACCTACTCTTGGTGATATCCCTTGGAAATACAATTATCCTGAATATAAAAGAGGTCAGGTTTATTTTCCAAATTGGCCTCAGTCCATCCCCTAACAATAAAGACTAGTTAGGTGAACGCCGAATCTGGTGTGGGTTTTTCCTGGATGAACAATATGTCACCGCCAATAGTTGATGTAGAAACGTGATCTTGGGGTTCACAGTTAAAAGAGGAAAATACTTCCAGTGTTGGGAAACATCTGGTTGCTAAAAATGTTACAATTGATAAATGATGATAATCCTATCGGCTGGCTCTATGGTAGAGTGTCGATTCTGAAGCAGCGTAAATTCTGGATGCTGCGCTTGAATACGACTGTCAGAAATCGGGAATAAATGTTATTTTTTTTTTCACACCCCATTGGGCTGATAAAATTGAAAAAAAAAATTGCTGGGTTTGGTAAGTCCAGTTAAATTTACAAGTTAAAATGTTTCTCATGTATCGCTGGCAAATACTTGCTCACAAATGAAATTGGTGACGCACAAGCCAAGAAAGGAGACAACATTAACCAATCAGTAAAAGAAAAAAAGAAAAGACCGCTGGACGCCCTTGATCAAGTCTGCTTGGAATATATAAGAAACATTTATGGAAAAATGCTACTATTCTATATAGCTACATATATGCACACAGACGGGGACAAGACGATCTCTTATCCACTCCGTCAATCCTGATTAAATTTTAAAAGCCACACGGTGTCTTTAGCCTACCACATCGCCCGTCGCTAGCGCTGAGTTTTCAGGTCGGATGAGTTATGCGACTTTCCCCCTCTTGCTCGCGCTTAACGATCAGCGTACAATGTCAATTATTACAAACTATCGCCGGTCGATAAGTAGCTATTAATTTGGTCGGCGTCTGATAGTTTAGTCGTATGATATTAAACAATAGGCACTTATAATAAATACGCACAATGAGATAACACGTGAATTCTTTTCTGTCACTATCAGTCGCGTCTAGCATTTAACCAGTCAGCTAAAACCGTCTCTTCTTGTGTGAGAAAGCGTGTGGTGAAAATTAACATGATAACTGAACATCTGGTATGAAATAGCTACGCGTTATTTTTTTTCACTAGTTTTAACGCTAGAAAATCAAAGTGAATTATAATGGTAAAAGCTAACACTTTTCATTGGTAAAAGCTAACTTTTTTAAACACGTAGACACTAATTTCTATTACCAGAAAATGAGAATGAAAATCCCCACGAATGCTATTAACACATTTAGCGAAATGGTTCTAGAACTGCGTGCTTAGACTATCCAAAAATTCTGAGTGATAACTGATAGCAGGTTTAAGAAAACACAGTTTATATATCATTAAGTTTCTCTCATCTATAGATGATGTTACTTTTCGCACTATTGTGTGAGTAACGGAGAATCAGAACATAGTTTTCAGATAAAGGCTTATGGTCGGTCTTCCGTCGAGCGTTACTAACCGACATCAGAAGAATTCTTACGTCTAACGGGTCTTCTCTGTACGAATGCCCGCTTCCAAAGATCAAAGAGCCAAGGGGTTTCTGATTTTTTTCTGAGTACGAACTTCAAAAGATTCTGTGTTATTCACGTGCGGTCTGTCAGGTATCGTATGATTTACAGATAAGCTCGCGTGATGAGACGAGGTAAACAAAAATGATTCGCTACCTGTTATGACGGGCAGGTCACGAAAGTTTGTAAACACTTCGTGTGCTTATGTTCAAAGGAAAGAGGCGTGATGACAAAGTGAGTAGACACATGCTGTAAATGCATGGTTTTGCTAGCAAATCCTAGAACGCTACAAGGTCATAAAAGACTGTCAGATTACTGTAGGCTCTTTTTCCATTATACGTCACAATCATGATAAGTTTAACTACAAAGATTTTAAAAAACTGAAATGGAATACAAAGGAATAAAACGACCACAGGAGAATGAATGCAGTCATCAAGGCATGCAGCAGAGAGAGAGAGAGAGAGAGAGAGAGAGAGAGAGAGAGAGAGAGAGAGAGAGAGAGAGAGTACAATATAATTATTTCTCGTCATGATTTGGCTGGTTGCTTTAAGGTAACGAACATGACAATCTATATTCCTATGTGAATTAAACATGTGAATTACTTAACTAAAACAAAAACCAAAAGAAACGTACAGACAAAATTCACATCTTCCTTTTGGAGACGTCGTGGAACATAAGAATAGAGTTTTATTTGGGGGGGGGGGGGGGGGGGGGGGGGGGCTCGTGTTGGAGATCCGGATGATGCGCGCATTTCTGACAAAATAAGTGACTAATATAAACGAATGAATTTTAAAACTGTTAGAAGATCTAAGCTCTCAATCTCAGTAAAAGCCATATAAACGTGAGGTAATGAAGTTGAGGAAGACGTGGAGTACAATGGATGGGTATGGAAAAAAAATCGAAAAAAGGGGATTCGTCTTACGAGGACACAAGACAAAGAAAGTAGCCAACGATGCGGCCCCAAGGCCTTCGTCAGGGAAAGGAAAGAAAGTGAAGGCTAAATAGGACACATAAGAATCTATATAAATATAAAAATAAAACCTGGGTTCTTCCCTAAAGGCAGCTGAGTCCTAACACGCTTGCCGCCGAACAGACGTATGTACCCGAAAAAGGAAATGACAGCCACTTCCGGATGTAAACAGTACATACTAAGAAAATAAAAAACGAAACTGAACTATAAACTACCCAAACGTAATATTAATGAGGACTGGAGATAGAAGAGGACACAAGGAGTTGGAGATAGATAAATATTAAATAAAAAATAAAGACATATTGAAATATTCTTTTATATATTATTAGAGGGCGACGGAGAAATAGAAAAATTGAATAAGAGTGGAAAGGGTGACCTCAGACAAAGGTGTGTAGGGTGTTAAGACCAGCTGGTTATAGACAGCCCATGCGATGGATAAGACGGTTCTCAAGCTGTCATCGGCTAGCAGTGTCAGAGGAGCAGATCTGATCACCGTGACCTTGATGTCGATGGGACCATGGTGGTCAGGACCATTAAAGTATATGGCAACTGGTGTGGATTTTTGCTGAGAGATGTCATTAAGATGCTGGCTGAATCTGTCCCCAAGTCGTTTGCCTGTTTGACCAATATAGGTAATGAAGTTGGTAGTTTGGAAAATAAACAAACATTCACATTCTAGTCAACAATGTTATCATATACAACTACTGTTTTTGGAATTCAACATCCCGGAGCACCACGAGCAGTTTTCGGGCGTCTATAGAAAGACAAGGAAAAAGTAGAATCGCTGCTCCTTCTAGCCAGGGCTGTGAAGTCGGAAAATTGTTTGGTCGACTCCACAACCTCCTTCTAGTCTGTGCTAAGATTCGACTAATATGAAGTGTTTACATGGAGGCTGGCAGCCTCATCGTATAATATAAATTGCTCTAGAAACCTTCAGTGCTCTGGGGCAGGTTTACTATAGGAGGTTCCAACTGTTAATCTGGGTCCATGCTCTACAATAGAGGTCGGCAACCAGTCGATCCGAATCTACCTATAGATCCCAATAGAGGATTTGGTAGATCTTTAGGCGGCTGAGGGGGAAAAAAGAACGACTTTCTAAACTAAGTAAATTTCGAGCTAAACCTCTCCCGCCGGCATTTAAAATCGCGGTGTCCCAGAGATGAAATGTACTTTCTCATCATTCTCAATGAAAACTGTCGAGAAATACATTGTACATTCGTGACCTGCATGAGATAGGAACGCGATATTTTCTTTCTAAGCTTCATCATCCCCCTTCAGCTGTCCCGATTAAAATCGCAGACAGAGACACACACGCTCGTGCGGGCACACGCTTGCATGCTCTCACAGACACACACATAAACACTCACTCCCACACACACACACACACACACACACATATATATATATGGTAAATCTTTAGAGGGTTCAGTGTTTCTAAAGTAGATCTCAAAAGCTCCTGAATTGTCGACCCCTGCTCTACAAGGAGTTAAAACGGAAAATATTTAAAAGACACACTGGACTACTTATTTTCCTGCTCGCCACAGATATGAGTTAGCAATTCTTTATTAGTGTTATGTTTTTTGCTTTAGTCCATGTCCTTGAAACCAGGTTCTAAAACAGAAGCACCCAGGTCATGAGATGCCATTCCCAGAATGCATTTCATTTCCGAACTGTCTCGCGAGAGACTCTAAAGGCGAGATTTAATGTAAGTTGTGCCACCAGTTGTCGGAGTGGCTTCTCACTCAAAATAGCAAAAGTCCTTGACACCGGCTAAAGATCTGCTTTGACAGATTAAATAAATGACGATTCTCGCTCGTTGTCTTCTCAAGGTCTACGTGGTGCATTTACGATCCTTCTCTCCTTTTGAGAGTCTAACAGTAAACAATTTCATATGTCAGTTCTCAAGCCCATGAAAACAGCATTCTCTTCTCTCTTTAAGTAAAAGATTTCAGACTTTTGCTAAGATGAGCTGAATTAATCTTTATCTACTTGTTCTTGTTCTTCTTGATGTAGTTCTTGTTCTTGTTGATGTAGTTCTTGTTATTGTTCTTCTTGATATAGTTCTTGTTCTTGTTGATGTAGTTCTTGTTCTTGTTCTTATTGATGTAGTTCTTGTTCTTCTTGATGTAGTTCTTGTTCTTCTTGATGTAGTTCTTGTTCTGGTTCTTCTTGATGTAGTTCTTGTTCTGGTTCTTCTTGATGTAGTTCTTGTTCTTCTTGATGTAGTTCTTGTTCTTGTTCTTATTGATGTAGTTCTTGTTCTTCTTGACGTTGTTCTTGTTCTTATTGATGTAGTTTTCGTTCTTGTTCTTCTTGATGTAGTTCTTGTTGATGTAGTTCTTGTTATTGTTCTTCCTGATGTAGTTCTTGTTCTTGTTCTTCTTGACGTAGTTCTTGTTCTTGTTCTTCTTGATGTAGCTCTTGTTCTTGTTCTTCTTGATGTAGTTCTTGTTTTATTGATGTAGTTCTTGTTCTTGTTCTTCTTGATGTAGTTCTTGTTCTTTTTGATGTAGCTCTTGTTCTTCTTGATGTAGTTCTTGTTCTTGTTCTCTTGACGTAGTTCTTGTTCTTGTTCTTCTTGATGTAGTTATTGTTCATCTTGATGTTGTTCTTGTTCTTATTGATGTAGTTCTTGTTCTACTTGATGGAGTTCTTGTTCTTCTTGATGTTGTTCTTGTTCTTCTTGATGTAGTTTTCGTTCTTGTTCTTCTTGATGTAGTTCTTGTTCTTCTTTATGTAGTTCTTGTTCTTCTTAATGTAGTTCTTGTTCTTGTTTTTCTTGATGTAGCTCTTGTTCTTCTTGATGTAGTTCTTGTTCTTGTTCTTCTTGATGTAGTTCTTGTTCTTGTTCTTCTTGATGTAGTTATTGTTCTTGTTCTTCTTGACGTAGTTCTTGTTCTTCTTGATGTAGTTCTTGTTCTTCTTGATGTAGTTATTGTTCTTCTTGATGTAGTTATTGTTCTTGTTCTTCTTGACGTAGTTCTTGTTCTTCTTGATGTAGTTCTTGTTCTTGTTCTTCTTGATGAAGTTCCTATTGTTTTTGTTCTTCTTGTTGCTTTTCTTCTTGATCTTCTTCTTGTTGTTCTTGATCTTGGTATTTTTGTTCTTTTTCTTCTTGTTCTTCTTGATATTTTGTTCTTGTTCTTCTTGTTATTTTCTTCTGATTCTTCTTGTTGTTTTTTTTTCTTGTTGTTTTTCTTCTTCTTATTTCGTTTTTGTTCTTGTTCTAATTTTTTTATTGTTCTTTTTTATCTGTTTCTTGTTGTTGTTGTTGTTAATGTTTTTAATTTTTCTTGTTCTTCTCGTTGTTATTTTGTTCTTGTTCTTCTTGTTGATCTTGTTCTTTTTGTTGTTCTTCTTGTTTTTGTTCGTCATGTTCTTGTCTTCTTATTGTTGTTCTTCTTCAAGTTTCACACCAATTGATCGCTTATCATGTCCACTAATTCTGGTCACGGGTGAAGAATGAAAACAGGGACATAAAATGTCCATCCACTGCTGGTAAGCAGAGCGTCCGATAGGCAAAATGGTCAGATTGCTTGCCTTTCACGTTACAGTGTTGCGGGTTCAAAACCTTGTAGCGTCACGCTCCGGTCTACCTAACCGTAAATAGGAACACTGTTCTTGAGCTAGGGAAAAGCAAAGGCAGTGAGAATCGGAACTATTTATGTCGCCCATAAAGATGGGCCTAGTCTAGTGAAGTCTCTAACAGCAGTGTTTATAATGGGACTAACTTTACCTTACGAGAAGGCACCGTTGTTGTTAGCCTTCGTTCGTTGTTTGAATTCGCTTTAATGCGAGCTAAAACTATGAAATTATAAATTAATATTAGATATCATCAGAGAGTTCTTCAGTGTTCTATAGAACCAATCCTGACAAACGGCAGTGAGTCATGGACAATTAGTAATCAAGAAGAAAAACAAAAGCTCTGGAGGCCACAGTAATGTGGATTCACGGATAATGCTAACATTACGACGGACAGCGAATAATGAGCAACGTAGATGTCTTGAAAGAGGCCAACGCGCAAATAAATCTTATAACTCATTTTAGAAGTAAACAATCCACTTTCTCTGGACAACCACGATTAGAAAACAGTTAGAATATATCGTAGAATAAGTATACAACTATCTGTTTGTAGGGAGCCGCGGTAACATAGTGGTTAGTGCACTGGCTTCCTAGCTCAGTGGTCCATGGTTCGATCCCCAGATCACCTAGTGGGCCGATGGTCGAGAAAATATGGGCCTAACACCATATTACCAATATGCCTCTATGGTCGTGTAACGGGGTTCTCTCTATCTGTTTGTAGATGTAATTAATTAAAAAAATATCATAGCATTTGATTTTACTTTCACTCACATATGAGTCGGTTTGTAATAATAATGTGTTTGTTTGCAGTCTCTGTGTGGGAATTATAAACATGCATGTATATATATATATATATATATATATATATATATATATATATATATATATATATATATATATATATATATATATATATATATATATATATATATATATATATATATATATATATATATATATATATATATATATATATATATATATACAAAAATCTATCATGATGAGGAAAACGGCAAATGAGCGATACAAGCAGATGAAACAACGGTGATGAACGAAACGATAACAGTAATAATGAAAGAAAGTCGTATGTATGACAGAAAATAATAATTTTTTTTTTTTTAGCAAGCAATAATGTATATATGTTTGAAAAGAACGTGCAACGAAAAACAGTATTAAGAACGTTAAAAAAGGATGAGTTGGACTATTATTTCTTGGTGCGCCAGGTTGGAAAGGGAAAATGTGTCTTATTAATTTGCTTCTTGCTAAAACTAGGGAGCAGAATAAAATTGCTTTTGCGATTCCATCATAAGAAATAAGAGTATTTTGGAAAAACTCGGAAGCAAATTGAAAAGCAAAAGTGAAATCACTCTTCTGGTGGAACCATAAGGAATAACAGTATTTTGTGCGGCTTGCATTTGCAATTACTGTAAACAAGGCACGAGGATAGTCACTTAAAGCGGTAGTCATTAACTTAAATGAAAATTCATTTTCACTCGAATATCAAAATATTATAGTTTGATTTTGACATTTCATAAGTTTCCTATGCAGTTACTAGGAAAAAACCCGGGCAACGCCGGGTCCTTACAGCTAGTATATATATATATATATTGAAAAAAACCAACGTGTAGCATTACAAGACAGTTCTTTTCCAGGAATCCATAGTGAAAGAGAAATAGAGGTAACCATAAAAATACAAAGATACAGGAATTGGCGATAGGCATTAACGAGTTAAAGAATACATGGAAAGACAGATGGGAGAAACTTAATGTCAGCTTGTTGAAGGCTTATGCTCCACAGGGAACGTGAGGGGAACGATAGAGTTTATAAAGATAAAGGTAGATACTGCCGTAGGGGAGTGAAGTGTTAGAGACTTCACCATATTAGGTCCAACTTCGAGAGTCGATGTGACTAGTTCCCTTCATTGCCTCCTTTGCCTTTCCCTAACTCAAGACCAGAGGCAGGTACCAATTTACACCTGGGTTTTTTTGTCAGTACTGTATGTCTTCTCCAAAGTTTAGAAGACTAATTTCCAGGAAATGTCAGGCTTTTTGGAAGGATACGTTTGTATGACTGTATCCTCCAGTCTTATATGATTTTCTCTAACGGGGTCAACCTATTTCAGACTGACGTGAAGGGAGTCTCGCCTAAAAGACGCTTCTTGTCATTAGTAATTGTGCTCAAATATTTGTTGTTTTCATTTCCTTGGTTATCACTCAAACGGTGTGCCATAATTTTTATTATCATTTTTCTGTCACCACGTGAATGATGGAATACCAAGACTGTATGTTTGATGGAAGATGGATGGGTGTTAGAGAAATGAGGGGCTGGAGGGACCATGCCATGAAAGAAAAAAGGGACGACTTTTATTTTTAAATGATTGAGAGTTTGTAGCACGTAGGACCGTCTGATATTTTGTTTAATGAGAATTATAATAGAGGAACGAACGAACGAACGAAGAACGAACTTTATTTTCAAAGGGTTGAGAATTGGGCACGCAGGCCCGTCTGACATTCTGCCCTTCCTTTCTCTCGTCTTTTATACTGGTTTCATTTATTCTCACATACATTTTACCCATCAATTCAAGGAATTCAACGTTGTAAAGGTAAAATAATAGCATACTCACATTCACAGTATCTAATTATAAACATGAAATAAAGTATTGTTGAAAAATACAAACTAAGTATCACTATGAAACAAAATATGTTGAAAAACACTATCATCATCATTAAACCTACATTCGATATTATATCATTTGTTCGGAAAAATAATCACATTAGGGGGGCAGATAATCAGAACTCATAAAGTAATCGAAAAGTTTACGATTGTATGAATAGGGACTGAGGTTGTTATCTTTCAGATAATGTGGAAGATAGTTCCAGAGATGAGCAGCAGAGTAAGCTAAGCTTTTCTTGAATGTCAAGCCTAGGCTTGGGCACTTGTATTTTGTTAAGGCGTTGACTGCGTCTTTCACTGTATTTGAACATTGGCCACAGATATGTTGGAGCATTCCGTGACAGGATTTTGTGAACAAATTTAGCTTTGTTGAACAGAAAGCGCTTTCTTAGAGGCAGTATTTTGAGATCTTTATATAGATCTACACACTGTGCTTGGCAGTTGTCAGAAACTAGACGCACTGCACGCTTTTGTAGTGAATGGAGTCTTTTTGTATTGGACATAGACCAACCATCCCAGATTGTGGAGCAATAGTCAAGGTTTGTTTGTATGTGAGATATATAGAACAATTTACGTGCATCTTCATCTAGGTAATGTTTGATTTTAGCTAACTGGTAAACTTTCTGTGCCGTTTGCTTGGTCAGTGCATGAACATGTGAGTTCCAATTTAGATGCTGGTCAACGACTATTCCTAGAGTTTTATGTTCATTAACGTTTTCAATTGGTAAGGTACCAATATAGATCTGAAGTGTTGTTTTCTCTGAATTTTGTAATTTTTGTCTAGTTGATATTAACATGCACTTTGTTTTAATTATATTAATTAGCATGCGATTTCCGATGCTCCACCTAATCAGATTGTCTGTATTTTTTTGTAACGATAGTTCGAGTGTCTTGCAACTTGTATCACTCGTGTAGACAGTACAGTCATCAGCAAATAGGTCACAGGATGCGTGAGGAAAGAGGAGTAAAGATGTTTGTATTAAGGTTTGGTTTGGTTTGAAGGACTGTCTTCATTACACACGGACAACTTCCACAGTGTTCTGATCTACTCCTTTAGATAACACAAGGAGGATCTCAACACAGTGCACGAACTCCGTGGCACCGGCGAGAATCACATTGTATTAAGGAAAAGTTATGACTGAGAAAAGGATGAAGAACCGAAGAGGAGTCTTTAGGAAGAAAGACCAGACGAATAGAAAGAAAGAAGGACGGAGAAGCAGAACAAATAAGAAAAGAATGAGAAATTTGAGGAAGAAAAGGACACACGAAGAAAACAAAATGACAAATCATGGAGAAAGAAGCTGAAAATGACGAGTGAGAAGTCAAAGACGACTGAAAGGAGAAGAAAGCGGAAAAAGAGAGAATTAAGATGCTGATGAATAAATAATTGAATGAAAGAGGTGAGAATAAAATATTGGAGGAGGCAGTCAGAAATCTTATAGACACTGAGCAATTAACCTGGCAAATCTTGTGTCATAAAATTCAGTGAATATGTGTCATAAACATAATCGCAAATCAACTGCAATACATTTTTTTGTTTTTAAATGACGAGTATTTAAACTTATGAGTGTCAGTCCAATGTTATCTTATCCGTGCAAGATCTGGCAGAACTAATTTTACACCTGAACCACAGATGATCTCAATGGGAACGCTCTTCATTGTTGGATTTTACGGAAGGGGGAAGAAGGGCGGGAGGCCAGGTAGATTTTTAAAAAATTATGTTATAAAATAATTTTTACATTTTCATTTTTCGGGTTCGCTTTTAAAAAAAAGTTCATTTCTATTTAAATACTACATTTGATCTGTTTGATGAGCAAACTGTTAGTATAAATATGATTTAATGAAATAATGTAGCTGGACCTAAGCTAGAAGTAGATATCAAAATTATAATTTCGTCTACGTTGAAAAAGGCTTGTTCAAAGGGCCAGACCGAAGAAAATATTGTGAAGGGACGTAATTACATTTGGTAATATGGGTGATAAAATTAAATGAAAGAAAATTTAAATATACCATTAATATTAAATGGTAATACTGCAAAGTGGTGTTCAGTTGAAAATTATGTTATCCGTTTGTATTGAATGTATGTAGTCATGTGGATAGTCAGATGGCATAAATGATATAAGCTGATTGGATGAGGTTACAGGAAGTCCCATGAATAGGAAAGAGAGAGGACACTTCAGAAGCTGCCGTGATCGTATGAGGTTGTTTCTATATGGTGTCCCATAGAAGTTTGGTTCTGAAGCCTAGCTAGACCTTGATAAATGCTGTCATCTCAGATGTGAGAATTAACAACAGAACTGATAAACAGTGCTGGAGACAGGAAGCTGTGGAGAGGGATGATCGCTGACGCCAACAGGCACGGTACCTGGAACCTGGAGAAGAGGAAGTTTTAGTAAGACAGAACGATCCACGTTCCTACTGCAATATCTTCATCAGGTGTTGTAGTATTTCTGACTTGATAGGAAGAACATGGATCTTCCTTTGCGATTTTTATACTTATTTTGTACCGCCAATTTTTAAGCTGTTAGATTAGTTCTGACTTTCTTTTCTTAACAGTTTTCATATTGGTGACCCCGACAAAGACCTTATGACGGTAACGTAAGCCAATTCCTTGCCCATTGTCTTAGTAAGACTTAGAATACCTGTTTTAGTTCACCTTACTCTCTATCACAGTCTTACTGTAAAAGGTAAAGTTAAAGGTAGTCTCATAGTAGATACTGCCGTAGTGAAGTTTTAAAGACTTCACCTTACTCTGTCCAACTTTATGAGATGGAGTGACCAGTTGTCTTCCCTGCTGCCTTTGCCTTTCCTAACTCAAGAGCAGAGTCGGGTACCAATTTATAGATGTGTAGACGGAAATGTGACGCTACCAGATTATGACCCTCGAACTCTGTAACAATGCTGCGGATAGGCAAAACCTCTAACAGATTAGCCAATCGAACGTTAGTCTTACTGTGGTCCTCTCATATTTTTATCGCTTTAAACTAAAAGAACAGATATGAGTTATGTTTTTACGATGAACTCCGCAAACCTTCAAAGAATGTAGGCCAACCGGGCAACATTTCTCATAAACCTGAAAGCAGCGAGGTACAGCTGAACGAGCTGATGCTAAAAGCTGATGGAAATTGTGTCATAAATATCAAAGAATATATAACAACCCTACAAGATGTAGAATCATACATATATGTTGACAGCAATATAAATTAATTTAAGGAACAGACTGTGATATCAAAATAAGAATGAGAAATGCCGGAGGAGCTTTCATTGCGCTGGGAATATATGGAAATAAAAAGAATTCAAGTCCAGCACAAAAAGAATCAGAATCTTCAACTCAAATGTCAAGTCAGTCCTATTGTATAGCTGTGAAACATGGAGATTAATAAAATTAACAAGCAAGAAGTTACAGAGGTTCATAAATGAGTGTTTCCGTAGATTAGAAGCATTGATATAGTATGACAATGTAGTAAATAAATACTTTTAAATTTATATATGACGATATAACCAGTGTGGAAATCATGACATTAACCAGACAGGTGCCAATGGAACAGGAGATAAGAAGAATAAACTCCCGATGGATAAAACTACAATTTGAAGAAACCTGTTGATAATATTACAAGGCAGTCATTTTCTGGAATCCCCGCGGTAAAAGAGGTAGGTGGAGACTATTTAAAAAAACCTACACACACACACACACATACACACACACGTGGAAAAGAGAAGTTGAGATGCAAGGACAGGGATCAAACATACCTTGAGCGTATACATTAGACATGAGACTTCGCATGCATTTCCTCAAAGCCTATACTTCACAGGGAGCTAAATGTTGATGGTGATGAACCAAATATCACACTAATGACTATATCACAAGGTCTTTTGTAGTTGGACATTTGGCCTTAATATAACCTACAGCCGTTGTGTCTAGGCTGAACGAGGCAAAACTCATAATTTAAAAAAAAAAAAAGAGGTGATGATGTCGCAGAAAGGTTTTTCATAATAATGAAAGAACTTGGTCATTGAGCCCGACAAAACATTGTAATAAACAAAAACGAACATCTGCCAAAAACTTTAAAGAACCCGTGTTTTAAAACTGACGAACAGACCCAAAGTAAGAACTTGTCCAGTAAATCTACAAAAAAATGTGTGCTGCCTGGACGGTAATCAGGAAAGAAATATTCCATCAACAAAACTATGGCTGCTCCGCTGTTGAGTTGAGTTTTCTTATATAGATGGTTTATCCATCTTTCTAGGCGCATTCAACACAAACATCGATCCAACATTCTCTCTTCACAACCCTCTTCACGTCTGCAAACATGGAACGCTCTTCAAAAGAGAACGTGTTATCTCCATACTTCCAACCTGGCCTGTGTCTCTGGATGTTAGTTTTTCTTCTCCTCGCGACGTATTTTCATTATAATTATTTTTGCGCCGAGTTAAACCGACCGTGGACTTCCAGAACTTTTGAGAAAACAAACAAATTTTACTCTGCAGGGTATGGAAAAAACACGTGATTGATTCAAACGGGTGAATATGAAAAATGTGCCTTCTGTGCGAGACCGATGCTCAGAAAGTTAAAAAAAAAAAAAAAAACAGAACATTGGACAGATGTGTTTTCAAATGGGAGTTATTAGAAATGTGATGGATTTTAAATATGCTCCCTATATTAAACTGTTGTTGTTGTCCATGGGCTGGTGAAAATCTCTGCCTGACTGATAAATCGCTGAGTGATGCGATTTACGCTCGCTTTCAATTTTTCCAATTTCGTTGCTTGTTTGCTGTCAAACAAGAGTGGTATCTGGTCTGATTTATTGCGACCGTATGTGGAGCGGTTTATCATGGTGTCTGCTTTTATTGTTCCAAATCATAATGAAAGTGAAGGGAACGTGTTTTTCCTATATTGGTATTGTTGTTTGTATTGTATTCGTTTTTTCTTTAATGTTGTCTTGCCTTATCCGTTTGACAGATTCGATTTCTTTAGATGGACTCGGCTTTAAATTATATATTTATTGGCCTGCTTTCTGCGCATTGAAATTATTTATTTTCTTAGATGTTTAATCAGACATATTGAAGAATCCTGAACAAAAAAGTCCTTATTTATTCGTTGAGTGTCATCCCTACTGGCTTTGGCGATCACATCTTTAGACTTCTTACAGCCTCCGGTGTCCTGAATCAGTTGTATCTTCAATCATGTCCCATGCCACGTGGCCAGTCCATTAAGGTATGCCTTTCGTTGTCTTCCTATTCTGCTCTTTGAGTTGAATTGATCAGTTGTTACTTCTTGTTCAAGTACCACGCCTGATAGCGAAGGTGATCATGCCTTTCCACAACTTTCTGTCTCCAGTTCTGTTTATCAACTCTGTTATTGACTTCTGTGATGATGTCACCATGATACAACGTTAAAATATCTCCAAAATTAACGATGAAATGTAGGGTTAAAAATAATGCGTAAGATACTAGGAGACATGCTCGCCCATGCCAGCCTTTCCCACCGCCATTTAAAACTAACGAGTTAGAAGTGCAGACGAAACGTTTACCCTTTGTAGACGGGAGAGAACGGAGGACACAAAAAAGGGAAAATATGACTGAACACGTGTTTGAAGTTCGAACGGCAAAAAGACGCAATTGGGGGTGAAAGGAAAAAAATTCACGTCCCCTAGTTGACATAAAGTAAGGAAATGGACAGGAAAAGGACCTTAGCTCTTGTTCGAGACAGTCATTTCTTGGACGTTTTTCGATACTTGGTCTTTATTTGAATGCCGCGGCAAAACACATGAGGGAAGGTTCTCGAACAAATTTCAAAACTAAACTTGAAAAAAATATGTTTTTTTTTATAATAGAGTTATGAAAATAAAACCTAGCTAGTTTGATAGCCAATCTTGAGCAGAGAAATAATATGCTTTCAATTATACAGACGGATAGATAATAAAGAAGATATTGACAAAAGACTGTATTGTTCATATCAGACGAGCGACTGCACTGTTAACCCATATCACTAAAAGTTTCCAAAATCTTGGCCTTGAGCCTGCAAACGAAAAAATCGAGCTGTAATTAAAGAGAGGGAATGTGGTGGAGCATTGTAGCTAAAAATAACTTAGGCAGCAGATTCGTGTAGGAAATGCATGTAGAACCAAGTGTTTTTTTTATGAAAAAACAAGTAGAGACAGACGGACTAACAGACCGTAATACATACTTGACTGAGATTTGACTGAAGTGACTTTTGGTTGTAAATTTGAAAGCAAGGGGGGAAGTCGGCGATTGGTCAACGCATTTTATAGTAGCGGGACAGAGAGGTGAAAGTTTGCCATTTGACATAAGTCTGTCCAGAGACGCAGTTTAAATCCTAAGTGGTGTTGATTCCAGAAGAATACAAATATATATAGTGGGACGACATCACACAGCCAGCCGCTCAGCTGAGTTTTGCTAGCAAATCTAACTGTGTTCTCAATTCTGAATTCTGGTAAGAATGAACAATTTTATTTGGTATTTTTAATAATTCGAGTGATTGATACTGCCATATCATAAAAAATGATTACGACAAGTAAGTGTTCGCTCTAGATTCAGGGTCTAGAGACATACATACAAAGAAAATTAATAGGAACGCCTAAATAAAACTATGAAAAAGGATCTAGTGTTGAGATCAGTGGAACATATCACCTATCTTATTTAATAGCAGAAGCTATTGAACATATCTCAGATGTAATGTAGTCTTTGGGAACTGATACTATGTGAAACCAACTTGGTAAGATTGCTGTGTGGTCAGAGAGATCTGACTCAGTCTGTGTGGTGTTGTTGTTGTGTAGTGTTGTGTGCAGACAGTGGTTCAGGAGATAGAATTCTAGACCAAATACTTTTGTTTCAGAATTGTGAGTTTCTATTTGGCACCAAAGCGGTGTCAAATGCTGTAGTAATAATACAAGTTGTGGACCAGTGCAGTCTATCATTGTTCAGAGCAGCCGTATGTGCCCCAGCACGGAGAGGTGGGGCCACAAGACTCTTGTACAGGATCGACGCAGGCGAGATATAAGTTATATCTGGCCTGCTGGACTTTCACCAACGAAATTTTCAACTAATTTATCTCTAATTCCCCATCAAATAAAGACATAACATTGGAAATTAAACTATGGACTAATCCAGCCCTTAACTGTCAATGGACAATGATTTGCTATGTTATCCCAGTCAATGGACAATGTTATGGCATTGTTTGTCATAGACTGGGAGTGATTACACCATCCCAACAGCATATCTAGAAATAAGTTCTCCTGTGACTTTCTTAATTTAATTACTATTATCCAGTCATTTGAAATAATTGATCACATTTTACATTTTATTATTCATAAGATTTTGCATTCAATTTATAACTCCATAATATTTCTTATGTTCTGACCAACTAAACATTTGGTTCAGAACAAAATAAGTTTATAGCTGAAGATCAGTGTGTTTTTATAAATTTTATTAATATTATTAGACTTCTTAAATCTGTTAATCTACCACAACACATTACATATCAGTACCCTAGATTTTTAACGTAGCCACATTCATTAGTCCGTAAGTGGTAGTAAGAAGGGCCTTCTGTAATTCACATCTACATTTATCTCAGGAGCCTTCACAGCTGACCTCATACATCACACTAGGTGACATCAACCATACAATACCATCAAAATCCACTACAACTTCTTTCCATGCCACGATGTCAAACTGTCCATTAACATAACATTTTTGTTATTGTAAGGTAAATTATAAATTACAAATTTAAATTGTTTTTTCGTAATTTAAAAGTGAGCTTTGTACAGTGGTAATGAAATGTCCTGTCATTCAATAAATATATTTTGCAGAAACAAAACTAAGAAAACTTTATTTTAAACGTATTTTTGGTAATAATTAAATATTATGTGACATTTACAGTAACCGTTTACACTTATTAAAGTATTTGTAGTAAAATAAATAATAGTATTAGCTGTGACGGAATTGTCTTCCCTGCTCAGCAGCAGTGGTCCAACAATGGCCAAACGTATAATGATGAGAGACTTCAAAAGTATCAACCTTCACTCAAGATAACTCGTATCAGAGATAACAATACAAGAATGATGTTTCTATTTAAAGAGGACCTCACCGGATTTTAAAGAAAAGCAAGAATAACGACTAGGATCATTTAAAAATAAAAGGTTGCTTCATTTTGGCGAGGCACGTCCCTTTCAACCTAGTCGGTTGTATTAGGACGCATGTCCAAATATAAAAGACATTTACGTCTGTGTTACTTTTAGTTGGATCATCTAAGCTGTCATGAGCTTATTATTCTCCCGCCCCTTCTGTGATGTAATATTTTCGCTCGTATTTCTGAGTCCCCAGCTGAAGGTGATTCAGTAACTATTAACCTAATAGCTCTATCTAGTTATGTATTTAGAACAATGTGAGTCATACGGGTGCAGACATATACTTTATTCAATAGTGATTAAACCAACTATAGCTTTACAGTTAGAGATAAACAGGTATCATAATCACTTTGTAGTTTAACATTGTAAAATAAATAAAAGTGTTTCTAATAGAGAATCGATGATATTTATCATGTTGTGAAATGTTCTTTGGTTGCGCTGTTACTGTACTTAGCTTCCGGTGTGAGGTCATTTGGCATCTGCTTCAGTCGCTGTTGGTTCCCACAAGTGCCTTGTACTGTAATTCTCTATAGTAGTCAAATCCGGTGGCTGTAGCACGTCTCATGCAGTAAGGCAGAGGTAACTACAGCGGTTGTCAAGTAACTTCAAGACTCGTCTGATGTTGGTGTCTAGCGTCGACTGCTTGCAACTTGTACCACAAACTGAAAGGAGACAAATGTATTGGGTCTCCTGACATAGTCATCAGGCGACCTCCGCTTCCATCCACCACTTCATCTTCTGCCCATGGTAAATTTCCGGTGTTATGTGTTGCGGGTCGCACTAATGACCCGTCATCGAAGCATCATTTTTTGGTGATGCCTAGATGGCAGGGAGGATAGTGTGATTCGCTTGCATAGCTAGACGAAGTTGTCGCACGGAAGGTCCTGGGTTCGAGTCCTGGGTAAGCCACTCACGTCTGTTGTTTTTCTGTTGTCTAGTTTGCTACTTCTTTATTTCTTACGAGTTCCTGAAAACATACCTTTATGTTTGTCTAATACTTATTTACTGTTTACAGGCCTCGGGTTTCCCTTACTTATGTGTTATAAATGTTTATACAATACCAAAAACCTACCCTCTGTCCTGTACTTACTGTTCTTAGTCTTCTATCATTTACTAGACACAGTATTAAGATCTTTGTCTTGTGTAGTCTGACCTATACTGTATAATAGGGGAACAACAGAAGTGATTGTGTCATTAATTGGCTGGACTGCCCATGGTAAATTTCCGGTGTTATGTGTTGCGGGTCGCACTAATGACCTGTCATCGAAGCATCATTTTTGGTGATGCCTAGATGGCAGGTAGGATAGTGTGATTCGCTTGCATAGCTAGGCGGGGTTGTCGCACGGAAGGTCCTGAGTTCGAGTCCTGGGTAAGCCACTCACGTCTGTTGTTTTTCTGTTGTCTAGTGTTCTACTTCTTTATTTCTTACGAGTACCTGAAAACATACCTTTATATTTGTCTAATATTTATTATGAAAGATGAATGAAGTAACACCTACAGAAACTGCAGGAAAATCAGTTGTGTTTTGTTATTGATAAGGTTGATAACGTTGGATTTTTATTCCCGTTAATGATATCCACCAAAAGATAGATATAAGTGGATGGAAGCAGACATCATCATCATCATCAGTTGATAAGATCTCTATGGTGTTGTTTGCTCCACTGTAGTGTATGGAATGTCAACTTGACCTACGCAGTGGTGTGTAGACATGGATTGAGTGTATAATGTGCGAATGATGATAAAGGTTCGTGGTGTTGACAAAAAATGTTCTTTTCTCACACTCATGTATGGCTGGAAGTCATCGACACCAACGACTGTGTACCTTTTCTAAAGTTTAATTGGACGTACACACTCGACAGCACAGATAGTGACAAATCACAGGTTGCCATAATACATCATAGTACAGTGGATAAATGGTCTTGCAATGTTACATGGGCACTCATGTAGAATAAGTGTATAATGGACTGTCAGTAGCCAAGCACTCAGTATCGCCCATACATATATCATCTGACTTCACCGACTGAGCACGTCAGCTTATAAACAATATTTCAGATGGCTTCTAAACCTAATCTCGTCTAGCGACGATTCTTCAACATAATGTTCAGCACATATTTTTCCATATAATAATATTGAACCGCTAATAACGGGTTCTCATGTGTAGCAGTGATCTCTGGACTAAACAAGCGATAATACGGGCATCCCTTTTCTCTTCTTGAAAGTCACTACATGTTTTGGTTCCAAGATGGCTTCACTCGTGAGCTGTCACTCACGTTTGGATACAGATAATGAATCTGTCCTAAAGTTAGTCATTCATAAAACATTTCATTGCTCTGTAGATTTGATCATGAACAATTGACTGCAATCTACAGGATATAGTGCTGCTAGGAATCGAAGTCGTTTTCATCGAGTCAAATATATTCTCTTAGACATTCAAATCGTAACTATCGAAAATGGTGGCTTCGATCGAGAGTTCATAAGAGTATCTTTGATTACCTTGGTAGGAAATATGAAACTGCCATTCCTTGGCAATACGACTAAACACTGGGGTAAAGCATACACGATAGGTTTAGACGACTATCACCTTCCCCACAAATACTGAGATCACTTTTTCCCCGGCGACAGGCCGACATGGAAAACACACAGTCCCTATCAGGACGAAGCCAAATCACACCACACTCTAGCGACACATCCGCCGAATAGCCTTCGACCTCTCTAGAGACAACAGAACATATAGTTCGACTTAGATATGTAAAGATATACAGATATAAGACAGACTCGTCCTACTCAGACAAACAATACACATAAATTCAGGCCATAGATATTCTGAAGCAAGAACAATCTATTATTACCCAAACAACGAATAAATCGCAGTAAAATGGATTTATCCGCGGAGTTTGATCGAAAGAGCCGACACAACTTTCAAGGGAAGTAACTCAATAATGACTTTCCCTTAAGCACTAAAAAAATTACCTATGTATAATATTGTAAGATATCAAAGACTGCACGTAACAGTCTTACCACACCTCCCGGGAAAAAAAAAATGGAACATTTTTTTTTTTTTGAAATACATCTAGGAGCAACGTACAATAGGCTCACAACGCATGAATAATGCGCAGATGAAAATATCAGGAATACCTATAACGCCTAATATGAGGCTAAGTCGACTTATGGAGCGACTGGTGAGAATGTGTCTCATAAACTGAGAGAAATTATTTCTCTACAAGTATATTTTTTCCAGGAAGGTGTCATCAAAGTATAATACAATTCTGGCAATTACACAATGCCTAAAAAATTCATATCATCATTTCGCATTAGATATCTTAAATTTATGATTTATGAAGAAAAAAATCATCAAAGCACAGCGGTGAATAAACATCAATGAACCGCTATGTAGTGATACAATCATTATATTATTATTAAATTACAAATGTGTATCTATCATGATATAGAAAAGGAACTACTATAGAACTAGACATATCAAGAAGTCTAAGCCCTAATAGTTATGTGGAATCATGTGGGCATCTTGACAGAATGTCTGCCATCACATTATCTGATCCACGAATAGCTCGCACAGAGAAATGAAAAGGTTGAAGAGCAATTGCATATCGAGTAGACCTCGAGCTCTTCAAATTCTTACTCTGTATAGCAGTAAGAGCTTTTTGGTCGGTTTCTACTATGAAATGTGCGCCTAGAAGGAATCTCTGTAGTTTGAGGATCGACCAAACCATAGCTAATAGCTCACGGTCTAAAACCGAATAATTCCTTTCTGCCGCATTAAGTTTTCTGGAAATATACATTACAGGATGCAGAGTTCCAGAGTACTCTTGCATTAGTGCCGCTCCAATCCCAGTGGATGAAGCGTCACTACGAAGAACGAATGTCTTATCTTTAGTGGGTAGCACTAAAATAGGTGGTGTTGAAAACAGTGTTTTAATCTTATCCAGAGAGCATTGGCATTCCTGAGACCAGTGGACCACATTAGGCGAACCTTTCTTTAGAAGTGTTGAGAGAGGTGCCATGATAGAGGATAGATTCTGAATGAATCTGCCATAAAATTGAATAAGACCTAACAGACTTCTCACCTGTTTTTTAGTCTTAGGGATTGAGATGTTAAGTATCTTACTAGTATTATGGTCCTCTGTCTTTAGGAAACCATGACCAACTCGGTGGCCTAGGAAAGAAATTTCGCTAAAACCAATATAGGCTTTAGAGGGTTTCGCTGTCAGGTTGTGCTCACGCAAAGTAGACAGCAATTCATCTAACCCGAATAGTGATCTTCCCAAGTATCGCTGAAAAGACAGATGTCGTCTAGATATGCAATGACATCTGACCGATAAGATAGGATTCGGCGCATCATGCGTACGAATGTAGCTGGTGCGTTCATAAGACCGAAAGGCATAAAATTCCATTGGAACAAACCTCTAGGTGTTGAAAAAGCCGTGAGAGGTTTGGCGCGTTCAGATAAAGGAACTTGCCAATATCCTTTAGACAAATCAAGTTTAGTGAAAAAATGAGATTTGGAGAGTCGAGTAAGTAGCTCTTCCAGTAAAGGCATAGGTTCGGCATCGAACTTAGTTACTTGATTCAATTTTCGATAGTCAACGCAAAGACGTATGTTATTGTCTTTTTTACGCACAATAACCATCGGCGAAGAATATGCAGAGGTGGATGGTTCGATTATTTTCAAATCTATCATCTCATCCAACTCTTTCTCGACCTGTGCTTGAAAATGTATAGGTATAGGATAAGGTCTAATCCTAATAGGAGTATGGTCAGTTAGAACAATGTCATGTTGAATGACATTCGTTTGTCCAGGGATGTCAGTGAGTACATCCTGAAATGTTTGCAACATAGTTGAAACTTGTCGCTGTTCTCCTAGAGACAAATCAGGAGAGACAGTAACGTTCTTCCATGATTCACTGGAATGAAGTGGGATCATTGGAAGAGGAAGATTTACATCTGAAAAACTTGTTTCCTCATCCTGTATCACGGACAGTGATGAGTAATGACCATGTGGTACTGGAGAATTGTCCGTTGCTTGGAAAATGGGTTGCAAATAATCCGGACGTTCATGGAATTCAGTAAGCATATTGATGTGGAAGGTTTTATGCTTCCCATCAATATCGACAATATAGTCGACATCGGAAATTTTCGATATTATATCGTACGGACCTTTCCAAGAAATAAGTAATCTGTTTTCCCTACAAGGTAGTAATACAAATGCTTTGTCACCAGGACAAAGTTGTCGTAAGCATCTCTTCTTATTGGCAAATTGCCTTGCCTTCTGTTTCGCAAATTCAGAAGAAGAAGTTGCTAATTTGCATGCTTCGATAATCTTTTGTCTCAACGCGATGACATATTCGTAGGATGACTTTGTGTCATCGTCAATATTGTCAGATGTTATGAGATCGTGAAGCAACGACATAGGGCCACGCGGACGCGCGCCAAAGACGAGTTCAAAGGGAGAAAATCCCGTATGTTCATTGGGTACCTCTCTGTAAGCGAAGAGGGCCGCAGGTAAAACTCTGTCCCAGTCCTGAGGATGATCCTCAGTTATCTTCCCCAGTAAGTTTTTAAGTGTTCTATTAAGGCGTTCGACCATACCATTAGACATTGGATGGTAGATACTACTTAAAGATCTATCTATCTGCAGAGTAGACATTACTTGAGACATGGTATCTGATATTAGTTGGGTGCCATGGTCGACAATATCTCTCCGGGGAACCCCAGACGAGAAAATATAAGCCAAAGAGCATCTGCAATATCAGCAGTAGTAATGCTCTTCAGAGGAATAGCCTCTGGCCAACGTGTGCACATATCAACACACGTCAAGATAAACTGATGTCCTCTGGCAGACTTGATCTTAAATGGACCAATTATGTCTATGGCCATTTTTTGGAACGGCCGAATAGGAATGTCCGCCGCCTGAATGGGTGCAGCATGCCGTGGACCTTTGGATTTAACTTCCTGACATACTTTACAAGATCGACAATAAATCCGTATGTCCTTGTTTACCAATGGCCAAAAGAAAGCCGCAAGGACTCTTGACTTAGTACGGGAAAAACCCATGTGTCCAGCACACTGAGAGTCGTGAGCGTGCTGCAAAATTTTAACTCTCAAATTCTTGGGAACCAGGATTTGAGAATGACTTGACGTAATGGAGTCTTGAACCATACGTACAAGTACGCCATTCTTCTTTGTAATCCACGATTTACGACTTGTGTCTTTATTCGGATCACCTTTAGTTGCAAGAATGAAGAATTTCTTCAGAGTGGGATCATCTTCTTGCTGTTTTATAAACGAGTCACGAGAAATTACCAAGGGATTATCTTGGTTATGCACTTCATTATTTTCAATAGATGAAGTTTGAGGCATATTAAGAGCCTGAGCTCTAGTGACTACAGCGTTAGCAATCTGCATGTTTTGCCTTTCCCACGTGGAAATTTGTTGCGGAGTGCATTCTTTGACTCCATGAATGCGACCGATGATGAGGTCAGCGATCGGATTCGGAAGAAGACATGCGTGTACATCTCCTGTAAAGAAAGGAGTAGCAATCCTAATGATAGCAGTAGAGTATTTCTCTAATGTGCCGCCAAATGTTACACATTTGACTACTTGTCCAGTGGCACGGGAAGGATCTACGAGTGACTGCCTAACACCAATTGTGGTGCATCCAGAATCAAATAGCACAGAGACTGGATTGTTATTCACTAAACCCTTATGTAAGACAAGAGAACCTCTTCCATCATGCGCGACTGATGCCGGAAGAGCAGGAAGAGGATGGCCACAGCTTAAAGTAGACACTGTGGTTGGCTCAAATAGCGTTTTGCATTGGGGGCACTGAGATGCTCTCCCAAAATCAAAAGCGGCACATGCCATATTACTAGCATCATTATTATCTTTACTCTGTTTATAGGCTTCATTGGACTCTTGTTGTGCAGAGTTTGCCTGAAAATGTGGTTTATGTCTTTTGTATTGAGATCTACCTCGGTTATTATCACCTCTGTAGTTATTGTTACCTCTATTGTAACCCCTATTTGGGTTTGAGTCATAGTTCCCTTGGTTACCATTATCATATTCATTATAATGAGTATCTCTGTAATTATGATCTTGTTGACTCCAAGACGGATAACCCTGATAGTTTCTATAATTACTTCCTCTACGGAAATTCCTATAATTATGACCACCCCTGTGTCGAGAGCTATCAGGTCGTCTCCAGTTCTTTGAAGAAGAACCCTGAAATGATTGGTTACCTTGGTTTTGATAACTATTATGGTTACCTTTTTTATCAAATCTGTTTTGAGGTCCCTGAAATCTGTGTGAATAATTGGGATTGTATGGTGTTGCTGAAGCAACTGGCATACTCTCCTTAATCTTAGTGTTGCCAAAAGTCACGTCGGGGTGTGCAGTGACATATTGGGAACAATATTCTTCCATTTCTTTTAGAGATTTGGGTTTACGCTCATGTATAAATTCAAGGAAAGGTTTGTTCACACATGACATAATCTTATCTCTGAGCAACAAATCCATAAGTCCTTCATACGTTTTTTCTGTTTTGGAAAGCTCAATCCAACGATCAACTGTGAGACGTGCCTTTGCAGTGAATTCTGAGAATTCTACACCCGTCTCAGGCACCATCGTTTTAAATAAAAGGCGATAGCCTTCCTCACTTAGCTGATATTTTTTTTATCAAAGCCGCCCTAATGACATCATAATTATCCTTATCTGCTTCTCCTACAAGGCATAATCTAGTCAAAGATTCACCTTTCAAGTTTTCTGATAATTGATTAGCGTATTGTGATTTATCCACATTATGTGTACGACAAGAACGTTCAAATCTATCCAGCCAGAATGTAATATCGTCACTGGACTGATTGAACGGTGGAACCTTAACCTTGTAAGTAGAAGGTTTACCATTACCACTAGATGCCTGATTAACATTACTCATACTTGTCAATCTCAATTTCTCTAACTCAAATTCATGTTCTCTTATTGCTTTTTTCTCTTCAGCATCTAATCTTTTTTGTTCAGCCTCCCTGTCTAATCTTTTTTGTTCAGCTTCCCTGTCTAATCTTTTTTGTTCAGCTTCACTGTCTAATCTTTTTTGTTCCGCAGCAGCTTCTCTTTCTAATTTTTTTTTTTGTTCAGCTGCAGCTTCTCTTTCTAATTTTTTTTGTTCAGCTTCAAATCTCCTTTCCTCCACCTGCATCTGCAATTTCTTTTGTTCAGCAGCAGCCTCAGCTTCTCTTTCTAATCTTTTCTCTTCCGCCATAGCTTTTCTTTCTTCTGCAGCTAATCTTTTCTCTTCTGCAGCTAATGCTTTGTCATATTGAGCAACTGCCCATTGTTCTAATTGTTGACCAGTCTTATCAAGGGCTTTCCCTTGTGTAATGAAGTATTCTAATGTAGCCATGATGTCTAACAATAATACTAATCACCTGAATCAATAATAATACCACAAGTTCTCAATGACTTGATTAATCAGTATACTATCCCAATATCTGTGGGTCACAAGCCTTTAATAAGGTCTTGTATAATAGTAATAATAATCAGGTACTGGTTTATACCATAATCCAAGTGCAGTGCACAGGCAATTGTGTCTTATGAAATATACCTATATAAAACATATGTCAACCAACAGAATACATAAAGTACAAATAGGACTGACAATACAAGAACGTTTGCAGAAATCAAAATAAATCAAATAGGGAAATCAATGAAAATAATCACTGAATCTGCAAAGAATAACAACACAAATGACGTCACAATATATGAATATAAATTGAGAATAGAACTGAAAGATAGAAAAGGTTAGACCAACAAATTACAAACAAATCAAAACAAAACTAAAGAACAAAGAAATATTACAAAAATAACAATAATTACAGACTTCACAGCTAACACAAAAGCAACAGTTGTCGCAGCAAATTTTCAATCAAGAAAATTGCACCTATAAAAAACGCCCACAACGGACCCTCTATGACGTGGGATATTCTGTTGTGAGGACGCCGCCCAACCTTAAACACAACCCGCTGACATAGAAACTAACATACTATACAAACAAATAACATGTAAACATAAATATATATAAATTATGTGTATGATAGTATGTGTTGCAAAATAGGCTCAGTCTTACAGTAATGGCAAAGTTATTTTTATGAAAACAAACAAACTGCCACTTTATTCAATTAAACATTCTGGCCTTAAATATTAAAGTTCATATATGGAAAACAAGAAGATCCATCGATGAAAATAGGACTTCTTAGTTCACTCATACTGTCTTCCTGTTAACATTGACAAGAATTGATCCAACTGTTCTGTGAAACTCTATAATGTCTAATGTAAAAAAATGTCAACAACGCTGACCTACATACTGCATTCACCTGACAGGTCACGTGACGAAGTGTTGACAAAGAGCAAACCAATACTGCAAGTGTGTCGTATCAGCCACAGGAAACGGTCTGGTATCGGTAATCTGTTGACTTCTGAACTTCTGCGAGGTCAAACCCAGAAAGCTGGTCCACCAGTTGATAAGGTTGATAACGTTGGATTTTTATTCCCGTTAATGATATCCACCAAAAGATAGATATAAGTGGATGGAAGCAGACATCATCATCATCATCAGTTGATAAGATCTCTATGGTGTTGTTTGCTCCACTGTAGTGTATGGAATGTCAACTTGACCTACGCAGTGGTGTGTAGACATGGATTGAGTGTATAATGTGCGAATGATGATAAAGGTTCGTGGTGTTGACAAAAAATGTTCTTTTCTCACACTCATGTATGGCTGGAAGTCATCGACACCAACGACTGTGTACCTTTTCTAAAGTTTAATTGGACGTACACACTCGACAGCACAGATAGTGACAAATCACAGGTTGCCATAATACATCATAGTACAGTGGATAAATGGTCTTGCAATGTTACATGGGCACTCATGTAGAATAAGTGTATAATGGACTGTCAGTAGCCAAGCACTCAGTATCGCCCATACATATATCATCTGACTTCACTGACTGAGCACGTCAGCTTATAAACAATATTTCAGATGGCTTCTAAACCTAATCTCGTCTAGCGACGATTCTTCAACATAATGTTCAGCACATATTTTTCCATATAATAATATTGAACCGCTAATAACGGGTTCTCATGTGTAGCAGTGATCTCTGGACTAAACAAGCGATAATACGGGCATCCCTTTTCTCTTCTTGAAAGTCACTACATGTTTTGGTTCCAAGATGGCTTCACTCGTGAGCTGTCACTCACGTTTGGATACAGATAATGAATCTGTCCTAAAGTTAGTCATTCATAAAACATTTCATTGCTCTGTAGATTTGATCATGAACAATTGACTGCAATCTACAGGATATAGTGCTGCTAGGAATCGAAGTCGTTTTCATCGAGTCAAATATATTCTCTTAGACATTCAAATCGTAACTATCGAAAATGGTGGCTTCGATCGAGAGTTCATAAGAGTATCTTTGATTACCTTGGTAGAGGAAATATGAAACTGCCATTCCTTGGCAATACGACTAAACACTGGGGTAAAGCATACACGATAGGTTTAGACGACTATCACCTTCCCCACAAATACTGAGATCACTTTTTCCCCGGCGACAGGCCGACATGGAAAACACACAGTCCCTATCAGGACGAAGCCAAATCACACCACACTCTAGCGACACATCCGCCGAATAGCCTTCGACCTCTCTAGAGACAACAGAACATATAGTTCGACTTAGATATGTAAAGATATACAGATATAAGACAGACTCGTCCTACTCAGACAAACAATACACATAAATTCAGGCCATAGATATTCTGAAGCAAGAACAATCTATTATTACCCAAACAACGAATAAATCGCAGTAAAATGGATTTATCCGCGGAGTTTGATCGAAAGAGCCGACACAACTTTTAAGGGAAGTAACTCAATAATGACTTTACTTTTATGAGATGGTGTGACCAGTACCATTCCTCGATGCATTTGCCTTTCTTAACTCACAAGCAGATTTAGGTACCCATTTACAGCTGGGTAGGCTGCACGGTGACGCTACTAAATTTCGATCCAGTAGTCCACGTAAGTACCGCTTATCACATGTCAAGTAAAAGTACTGCGGATCCCTGCCAACTGTAATATGTACGAAATAAGAAAGCAGATACACTTGCCAAAGAAGAAGGAAGAGAAACCCACACAGAAAACAGGGCTACATATGTAGATATAAAAAGCTGTAATCATAAATAATTATAGAGGTAAATGGCATAAGGAACACACAGAGTCTGATACAGCTGAACCATACTATGAATTCTCAAGACGAGACCAAGCGATAATTTTCAGACTAAAAACCGGCTATTGCAGATCTATCCTTACAAAAAACTGATAATCAGACAGACAGACAGACGGATATGTGTCCAAGTGTGGACGACAAATAAACATTGGCAGAGATAAAATAGAAGAGTGATGCTTCTACGTATTTAAGGGAGCCTCACGGGATTTTAAAGAATAGCAAGATGTTATGATTAAAATTCATAACGATTATGTCGGTATAATAGTTGGCTCAACAGGGCTCCTTTTCTGATAATTTTATACGGACTTACTTATTAATAAAGGAAGTGACTTCATGCCGATTTGGTGTTGGGCAGACGCGAACATTTTGAAGCAGAAGGACTTGGACCAACTACTTAT